>CM034534.1:47263750-47443976 GCA_020002185.1 Paraescarpia echinospica | reverse complement strand
AGAAAGCAAACAAACCTTTATATCTGCTGCACAACTGTCACACTCGAATGGTTCCCCGACACAGGGAGTTGATGTCTGCATAAACGCTAAATATTGTGCCATAAGTCATTCCTTCACATGTTTTCTTGTTTTTGTGTTGACATTGTGTGACGTGCTTCGATGTCCTATGTCGTGCTGGTGCACACACCGTGACAGTTGTTGTTGTCAATGCCCGCAAGATTTTTCAGCTTTGATACTTTATTGTTGACAGTTCTGTCACAAACATTTGTGAGTTCTGAAACAAAATAAAAGTTAAGTGACACCATCAGACGTCGTTTGAAAAAGGCTAACTATAAACAACATATAATAAAGAACAGTGTGGAAGACCGGGACAATTGTATTTTGGAGAAACAGGAGATATTTATTTGTCGCAAATACACAATACAGAATAATCGTAATAAAAACCATACAATATGTTTATATTCGAGTTGAAGAGGTGGTAAATATAAAATGTATGGTAGGAAAACAAAAGAACATGTAATATAAGGGAAGGGAGACTCCTACTGAGAATAATTATAGTCGCTGTCCTAAGAGCCACTCTGAAAGGCAATTTCATCGATTATTTTTAGAAGAAGAATTTGTTTTATTTGACCCAGACATTTCAAATAATACATACAATACATCCATGTAAAAATTAAATAATACAAATACATAACCTTATGGTAAACATGGTATAATGTATGACAAATAACGAAAAGTAGGGTCAGGAGACTCCTCTAAGACTGTGGTAGTCGCTATCGAGGAGCCACCTTTTGTAATAACACTTTAACTGAATCAATACATCACCTAATCAAATTCTTCCAGAATAAAAAAAAACATAATATGTATGCATGTGTGTAGTGTAAGCAAGCTTACATGATTATTGAGTTTGTCGTTTAGGCACTGTTTTTTTGACAAGTTGACAGGTGGTTGTCGGTTCTTAATTTTGCATACATATATAGCAATTTTGACTGGTGCATGTTACTTGATAGTTTTGTAAAAAATAAAGTTTAACATACTTGGCAAATCCTTGTGAACTGTGTGTACTAAGCTTTTCTTTGACAATATCAGGAATGGTATTTAATAAAAGTGGCAAATTATGCCTAAGACATTTCTTAGCAAATTCATGTTTAATTTTATAAGTGTATATTTTATTTTTTACTCTTGTATTATGATTATGTACCTCATAGTTAAACATTATCCTCCAGTTTTGTAAATAAACTGGTAAGTCATTATGTAAATATTTATAGTAAAATTTTTATTGTTGTAATTTAAGAATGTCATCTACTTTTAACAAGTTGAGTTTTTTTGTGAAGTGGTTTTGTGTGGGAAGTATCATTACTTAAGATAATAATTCTCACGGCTTCTTTTTGAAGTTTTATTATTCAATTTTTTTGATAGCCCCACACCATTATGCAATAATTAATGTGTGGCACTATTAAAGAATTATATATTATTTTAATATGAAGAGGTAACACGTTTCAATTAATTTAAAATGCCAATTTTTTTAGAACAAGCATTTGATATTTTTCAGTGTGCTTTTTCCAGTTTAGATTTTTATCTATAAATAAACCCAAAAAATTAAATTCTTAGACTTGTTCAATATTTACATTGTCTATCTTCAGAGTAAGTGTCTGTATATGTTTCTTTGCCTTTTGAAATGTCATGTATTTCGATTTTGCTAGGTTTAGCGATAATTTATTTATTTTGAGCCATTCATTTATTTTTAAAAGTTCTTCATTTATTAAAGATTCTAAATTTTCGTCATGTATGTTATCGCTGAAAGTGTTTAGTGTACTTGATAGAGTTGTATCATCAGCATACATTATGAAATTAAACATTTTACTGGCTTGTGAAAAATCATTGATATATATGATGAATAACAGGGGTCCTAAGATTGAACCTTGTGGTACACCTGTTGTTATTGATAACATATTTGATTTTATATTGTCAATTTCCGTATATTGTTTATGACTTGTTAGGTAACTGCTGAATAAGTTCAGATCTGTTCCATGTATACCATAATATTTCAATTTGTAAATTAAAATTAAATGGTCAATGGTATCAAAGGCTTTGGAAAGATCTAGATAAATATTAATGGGTATTTCATCCTTATCCTGTTTCGTTATTATTATATCTATTAATTCTAGTGCTGCGTATTCAGTTGAATGTTTAGGTCGGAATCCATACTGATGGTCAAAAAAAAGCTTAGTCTTTTAAATAAGATAATAATTAGTAAAAAATAATGTTTTCAAGTACTTTTGAAATAGCTGGTAGAAGAGATATGGGTCTATAATTATTGAATACTGCTGGCTCACCTTTTTTATAAATGAGAATTACCTTAGCAATTTTTAGTTTATCAGGGAATATTCCTGTGGTTAATACTTGATTTGTTATTAAAGTAAAAGATTTGGTTAATGCAGGTTCAAGCATTTTTAGCAGTTTGGTAGATAGACCATCACACCCACAGCTACTTTTGTTGGGTAGATTAATTATTGTTCTTTTTGTGGTATCTTCTTCAACATATTTAAATGTAAAATTACAGTTTACTACTTTATTTAGATAATATGAATGATCATGAATGCCTGTGTATTTAATATCATTAGCCAGATTACTACCTATATTGGTAAATAATGCATTGAATTTATTTGCAATTTCTAATTTGTCTGCCACAATTGAATCGGATTCTTTAAAATATTTTGGAAATGATTTATTAATTTTATGTTTAGGCAGGATTTAATTTATAGTTTTCCAAGTGTTTTTTATATCAAATTTAAATTGATTAAAACATTTGTCAAAATATGATTGCTTTCCTTTGCGAAAACTTCTTTTCAAAATACTATTGTATGTTTTTAGATTAATTAATAATATGCCATATTCAGAAGATTCAGGGTTTGTGATTTTTAATTGTTTGTAAAGTTTGTCTCTGTATCGTATTGAGGTTAGCAAGCCTCGAGTTATCCATATAGATTTTTTATGTTTATATTTATTAAATTTCACTAATTTGCTAGTCATATATTTATTTTTAGCTTGATTTATTTCATTGATGATAATGTTATAATTATGGTTTGGATTAGCATTTGAACTTGTATCTAATTTTTTTTTCTTTTCAGAAGAGATTATATCATTTCTGACTTTTAACATAGCCTCTTTATTTTTTACATTAACTCGTATACATTTTGTAGTATGTTCCTCTTTTAGAGTAGTGTTCATAAGCATAAAATATGGTTGATGATCAGAAATGTTTTTAATTAATATTCCTGCTGTACTTTTCAAAATATGCTTTGTTAAATTACAAACAAAAATATCAATAAGTGTACCTGTACATGTTGTAATTTTGGGGAAGAGACTAAATGAAGTTAACATGTCAAAGAAAGTGCTACAGTGTTGTTGCTCGTTTATTTTTAGCATATTTATATTGTAGTCCCCTGCAAGAATAAGGTTGTTGTTTTGATGATGTTGCATAGATGATATGACCATTGTAAATTCATTTATAAATTCGTTATAGTTTTCATTTATTTCAGTTAAAGGCCTTGGAGGTCGGTATATATTTCCTATAGTGACTGTTTGCGATAAGCCTCCTCCATTTACTTGTATTATTTGTCCCTCCCATTGTTCATACATATTTAATTTCATCTTTACTTCATAATCAAAGTGTTTATCTATATATATTAATAATCCCCCTTTGGTGCTGCAACTTTTTCCTTGGGATATACAGTCATATCCATTTAATTGAATTAGTGATAAGTCATCATTATCAGATAACCAACTCTCTTGGAGACATATTATGCTAAATTTAAAATTTAAGCAAGACAAGTCATTTACAAATGCCTCGAGCTCACTAAACTTTGCATTAATGGACTGTATATTTGAGCTTAGGATACTGAAATGTTTATTTTTATTTTGAACTAACAAATAAAAATTTTCAAAATCATAATATGACGATCGGCGTATTGTTGGCAATTCATTATTTTCATCAACAGTATTAATGATGTTTAGAATATTATTTAGACAATTATTTATAATACCACCTGTAAATTGGAGAAAAGTTTCGTCAGTGATCATTTCAGTGTATTTTAAATTTTAATGAGACCAGCATATTTTCAATGTGCAGTAATGTTTCAATGAGAGTGTGTGCCTTTAATGTTTGAGTTACTAGATTTTGTTTAATAATATTTGTATTTTGTTCATGTAAAGCTAAAGCGGTGCATGATAATAAGTAGCTACTTAAAATGTCAGAGATAGAAAAGAAACAGATTATGTTTAGAAAAAAATACAAGAAAAAAGGCAATGTAATAGAAAAAAGTCAGGACCATTTGACAAGATGGCCCGAGAAAAAAACAAAAAAACAAACAAACTAAGAATAAAACTATTTCTAGAGGTAGGAGCTAATGCATTGTAATGCATTCTAACCAACATATTTCCAACAAATATAAATGCAAACAAAAATGCAAAAAGTTAAAATATTATAACAAATAAAAAGTCATGTGTGGAAAATAAATAAACATTAAACAGAAAACGAATCACAAGTCACGACACAAGTGAGTGACAAGTTGCACTTAGAGATTTAAAAAAAAATTATATAAGATATTTAAAAGAATAACAAAACAAGATATTGAAAGTAAACGTACGTTAATACAAAAGCAGGTACCCTTTACCCAAATTTTTTACATACACATAATTTCTATAGCAGACATTACAAATGCTAATACAATGTAATTCATTTTAACCAACACATTTCCAATATATATATAAATGCATAGGTTATTATATTATAATAAATAAAAAGTCGTGTGGAAAATAAAGAAGCATTAAACAGAAACCATATCGCAAGTCACGACACAAGTGAGTAGCAAACTGCACTAAGATATATTTAAAAAAAAGTTTATATAGGGAACACTGCAAATAACAAAACAAGATATTGACCAACTTATTTACAAACATACAGTTCATACAGCAGACATTGCCAATCGCAGAACTAGATTTCGTGTCAGTCAGAAATGTCACGTGAGCAATAACTAATTGTTCACATCATTATCACCGTCATTTGGCGCTATGCCTTGCATGTCATTGGTACTTGTCCACCTCATTCGAGGTGTATATCCTGTGAATCACGTTGTTGACATCCTTGATTACAATGTTCCCATTGTACGTCCAGCAGTCTCCGATTTTGTTTGCCTTTTTCAACACTCTTGTTGCGTAAGCCAACTTTGAGCGCATTGTTGTCAAATCTTCATTTATGAAGATCTTCAAACTTCGCTCGGCTACTCGTTCGTTCTTTTGTTTAAGTGAAGCTCTTGACTGAAACACTTTGTCGCGTGTCTTCTCCGATTTGAAGCGGACGATTACGGGTCGCGGCCTGGTGGAGGTGTATGTTTTGCGACCAATTCTGTGTACCCGTTCAAAGTCGCTGGGCAATACAGCAGGACTGATTTTCATGTGCTCGTTGCAAATTTCTATGAGCTTTGACTTAAGGTCCTCCCCATGACCTGTCTCCTCAATGCCACCGAAACGTAGGTTTGCCCTACGGCCATATTGTTCATTGTCATCAATTTGGTTCTGGAGATGAATAACCTTATCTTCAAGCAGTGCAATTTTATTGTTTTTTTCATCCAGTTGCTGTTGAAAGTTTTTGAACGTTTGTCTCAATTCACGAATCTCTTTGGCGAGTTCATCCGGAAAGAGAACCTGTTTCATTTTGTTCAGCACCGCTGAATCGTTGAGGGCTGCAATTAGTCTTAGAACTAACTGATCTTGTTGGTTGTCCTCGACATTGCTTGCTCTACGCGACCTCGGCATATTGTAAGCCAACTTGCAAATGCAGTCATGCGGAACACAATAAGAAGTGGGTGTCTACAGTTCCACTGTCCGGAGGTTTTTGCCAGTGCCAGACGTTGTTACGTGATGCACCCTGCTACACAGGCACACACTGACGCGTAATGTGCGTCGATTTCAGGCTTAGCCTTAAGGCGTAATGTGCGTCGATTTCAGGCTTAAGTTATGGAACTAACAGCAGCTAAGCAACCTCCATCTAGCACTTTCACAAAATCCGAAAAGTTCAGCGTGCTCTATCTCCTTCGGTCAATCACCCACCTTGAAAATATCCACACTCCAACGCCTCCCCACCACAAAAAAACTATTCAAAGCTCGGGACACACCAGAATACACGTCTATCCACGAGCAGCCATCTCTTATTTGATTGATAAAAGAAAACAATCCCTAGTACAATTGGTGCATTACTACAAGATAAATGTACATGATATTATGTCTTATATATATTATATATTACACTTACTAAAAACACAAACGTACAAACAGTTGGTTTTTAAATTAAGTAATTTATTACAAGAGGCACAGCTGGCGTCCAAAGATATCCCTATTACATATATAACAGTTTGGGATTGTACACTGCTCAGCAAGAGTATTCAGATAATAAAGCTTGGAATAAGTTGCAAAGGCATATAAACTGTGAGTGGTGATCTTGTTCTTTATTAAATCTGGTGCATTATATATTGTATGTGGCAAACTATACCTGAAGCTTCGTTGGGCTAATTCATAATGTAACCTGATTGATGAATTTTATACTGACAGTGTAAAATTTGCGATAACTGTTGTTTTGAACAAATGGCAAGTTTTATAGAGATACGGGTAGTTTATTGCGTGAATATTTATGGAATAGTTTTAATTCGTGAAAATTTAGAAGATGTTCTACTTTTAGTAATATAAGACATCTGAACAGTGCATTGGTGTTAGCGTTAAATTTACTTACTTATAATTCTCTCACATCTATAGCCCTAGGCCGTTAAACCATAATTTAGCTTTGAAAATATGGTAAGTTACCTTTCAGAGTCCTATGTTACTAAGAACGGAGCTTTTCGACCTTCCTGCGATCTTCCTGGAAGTGTTGTCACGTGACAGTTACCAACATAGTCACATGACGACCGAGAGTGGCACAGACCAATGCTGATGAAGACGTCGTGAAGAGGTCGAAAGCTCCGTTCAGAGCAACATAGAACTCGGAAAGGTAATTTACCATATTTTCAAAACTATGAATGTAACCGAGTCCGGAAGAAATTTACATGCTAACATAATTTAGATGTGATAATATCAGACAGTTGTATATTCAGAGGTAACAATCGTTTAAGTATAGTTAGGGTACCTGTAGTCCTGGCGCATCTATTTGAGATTTTCTCAATATGACTGTGTCTGTTTAATTATTCATTAAACCACTTAGGCCTAGGAAAATTAACTTCTCTACCCTATCAATGTTTGTGCTATATATTTGTAGATTTTATGGGTTTATCATATTAATATTTCTTCTAGTTTCTTTGAAAATTATATATTTTGATTTATTTACATTTGTTGATTAGAGATTCCACATTTTCATTGTTTTCACATTGTACAAAAGAATCTAGAGTACTTGAGAGATACATACGTAATATAGTTTAATTTTGGATTAGATTGGGCAAAGTCATTAATCAAGACTAAGAATAACAAAGGGCCTAGAATTGATCCTTGAAGTGCACCTGTTGAGATATTAAGCATTTCAGATTGGGTTTCTTCAATGTATTTTTTCTATTTGTTTAAAATAGTTTTTGAATAGATCTAGGGCTACTCGTTTTATGCCATAAAACTCAACTTATCTATTAATATTAAGTGGTCCAGGATATCAAATACTTTTTTAATGTCCAGGTAGATTATTAACAAGTGTGGATAGTAAATCCAGTTCTTAATTCGACAGCGGTAAATGCAGTTGAATTATCCTTTCTAAATCCATATTGGTTATCGTAGATAAGTTTGTCTTTTAAAGAAAGATTCAAGCTGGTTATAAATCAATGTTTCGATTGCTTTTGAAAATGCAGGTAAGATTGATATTGGTCTGTAGTTGCAGGATAGGGTATCGTCCCCTTTTTATAAATATGTATTAATTTGGCTATTTTGAGTTTATCAGGAAAGATACCAGAAGTTAATATTTGGTTTGTGATTAAAGTTAAAGATTTAATCAAAACAGGTTTAGTTTACTTTAATAGCAGTGAGGAAACACTGCAAATCAAATGTTGTCTTTATCATCAATTGTTTCAGAGATTGTTTCTTCATTAATAAGTTGACAATTAAATACTTTATGTTTCCATTAAGGTAATGTCTGAACGTTTTGTTGGTAATGTTGGTTGGCTAAATTCGGGCCAATATTGGTAAAATATGTTTGCAGTTGATGAATTAAATATGTTTGCAATGGAGAGGGTGGAGCAGATTGGAATAAGTGGCCCACTACCCCCAAAATGGTTAAAAAGGCAGAATTGAAGTACCGATATAGTTTTTAAATGATCATACTTACACATATATATATATATATATATATATATATATATGTATGCAAGTAAAATAAACAAATAATAGAGGCTACGCAGAATAATCCAAATCGCTCCGGTGCATAATAATTTTATAATATTACTAAACGTTTTCATCTATTCTATTCCTCGCACTTTTACTATAGAAATACAATATATATTTATTTAATGAAAATTTGAGAATAATAACGATGTTATAGTACCACATAAATTATGAAAGTTGTGGTGGGATTTACTATGAAGTGCGAATTATATTTTGATTTATTAATATTACAGAGTTGTAGAAAGATTTGTATCATCTCCATGCATTATAATTCATAAAACTATACAGTTCACAGTATTCTGGTTGATCGTAGATGTCGCTGTATAAAATAATTATACATTTGATTTATAATGGCTTGTATAACTTTTGATAGTGCTGATTAGAACAATTACATATATTGTTGGAATTTGATATGCCGCGTTTATATATTTCATTGCCATTTTAAAGTAGGTTGTGATTATTCGCGTATATATTATTAAGATTTTATTATATGTTTTGTGCTTAGGCAATGAATTATGATACATGTAGTAATAATAGTCATAGTGGTAGGTTTGTATACTCTCCTGGAATTCTTTCTGAGCACTTGCTTATATAAACCGTTAGTCTGATATATCAGTCACTACTCAAATGCTGGGGCATTGGAGTATGAATGTTCAACAAGATGTATACAGTTTCAAATTGAGAAATTTTTCAGTAATGCAAAAGGTGGCAGCACTAATATATAACATATAATTATATCGGCGATGGTGATGAAATCGTACTCTATATTTCACTGTTTGAACAAAAACAGCTGTAAATACGTATAACCATCACCACAGGAAAGAAACAGTCAATGTCAATGGTCCCGAGAAGCCTATTGTGAGTGGCATCTTCCCAAACAACGAGGCTATTCAAACTTGGCATAATGAATCTTGCAAATATACTCATTTTAATAAATGTGTATTTGCTATAAAAAATACGAGCTTCATTCAAAACAACCTCTGTATTGACTGTAAGAATTTGTCTGAACTGAAAATTAAATCAATATAAATAAAGCCTGCCTAGGCTAGGGCTAGGCTATAGTCAGTGTTTCAGGCCAGGTAGTTTTTAGATTTGTTTTCAAAACATCATATTCATAATTACGTTTGACTATTTGAGTATGATGGTACAAGTAAAACACAATTGGGTCAATTGTTGCTTACCAACCAAACACGCCGCACATGTCGAGTGTGTGTACCTCTGGATCTCAGGATGAATCACCCGTTTATCGCTCACATTAAAAGAATAGTAACACCAACAACTCACTCAAATAACATATTCGAGTAATGTGATGGGTTGCCATGTACAGATTAACGACATAATTATACCTTTAGTACATTGACCAACACTGCTTCTAAATTATACGTGTTAGTCCAAGAACGAGCTGTGCGATTGCAAAGTCGACGATTACAAAATGCGTGTACATGACCTCGATCATCTACGTAACGTGGCGCCACCATTTGTGTCAGTTAATATAACCAGACTCCGTAAGGTAGAGCCACCGCTGGGAGCTATCACAACCACAATGTTTCATTTTCCCTCAGAGGAAGTGTAGCGAAAAATTCTACTGTTGATACTGGCGAACCGACCCTTAATGGGCATGTCCGCAAGTAGAAGTTCATTGTGTAAAAAAAAATGTTATCCTATTCTAAAGAAATTAATCTAATCGTGGTCTTCAAGCTTTATTATGAATATTTCCGATTGGATGGCTGTAAAATTATTAGAATGTTGTTCATCTGAGATATTTGAAAGAAGGATATTATACATGCTAGCCAACTAATGTATTGTATGTTGTATTCAGCACAAATAGTCTACAAACTGACAAAACACATATTTGGTGCAAAATAATTTAGATTTGTATAGAGTTAATTGAAATATTTTACTAAAAAATAATAATGTGTTCTTGTAGACGTATAAAATAACACACACACACACACACACACACACACACACACACACACACACACACACACACACACACACACACACACACACACACACACACACACACACACACACACAAACACACACACACACACACACACACACACAAACACACACATATATATATATATATATATATATTACATGTCTATGCATACATACATACATACATACATACATACATACATACATACATACATACATACATACATACATTATACACATACAACATTGTATGGTGCATAATGCACATGCAACATTCATCAATGTATACACAGACATATCGTTAGACTACTAGTGTAAAACACATCACCATCACACAAAAAAGAGTCGCCAAATTATGTCATGACTTAAAAACAGACAAATCAACAGGACCCGACCAGGTGCCAGCCAGAATCTAAGGTGCGGCAATATTTTACAGCGGTAGGATTTTTCACCCCTTGCTAACATATAATAAGCCCAGTAGTCTACTCGCGAAAAACTGTACTTCTGGACAAGCGCATTAATAGTGGGTGCGGCAGTATTTTTAGCGGCAGGATTTTTCGCTACACTAAATGTTGATAAGTTCAGCTCCGCCCACTCGATATATTTTTGAGGCTCTTTTTCAAATGCTGCATGTTATACATTTATATCGTTTTCTGATACCTGGAGACGTATTCACTTATTATTAACCAAGGGAGCGAACCATTGTAACCGTTATGTTTTAAGGATCTGAGTAGTTAATATTGAATGACACGAGAATACAGACATTTTCCCCAAAAAATCAAATTGCAAAATATTTATCTATTGTTAGATAACTAAATACCATTAAAGCGCTTCCACATTCTATATACACTTTAGAATCTAAATTTTAAAAAGAACAAAAAATTGAACTTTTAGTTATCAATTTGACATTGATAACAGCCCAGCTAACACATAACGTTTTCACAATGTTGCTGTAATGTCGTATTAAGATTATGTCAGAAATAACGTTGTGGCAACGTTGTGGCAACGTTTTTGTTATGGTCCATCTTCCACATTTATCAGAATAGTTCTGTATAACGTTGCAAAAACGTTGCAAAAACGTTTTAAAAACGTTTTATTAAAACGTTTCAGTCCAACGTTTTCTAAACGTTGTGATGAAACGTTATCCATATGTTGTGGGAATGCTCTTCAAAAACGTCTCAGGGAAAACGTTTTTAAAACGTTTAAACTTGGTAATTTTTTTTTAATCTACTAGTTTAATTAAAAATCAAAAAATAAATAGTTAATTTCATGCAACATTTTTATGGCCCATCTTCCTCATTAATATAAACAAATTTATGTACAATGTTGCAAAAACTTTAATTTTTTTTTTAAATATAAATTATAACGTTACAAAAACGTTTTAAACACTTTTTTAATGTTTCAGTTATAAAGTACTTTGCAAAATGCTTTTAAAATAAATTCTGACCCCACAAAGACTGGTCCAAACAAGTTTGACCCCTCCTTGAAATTTAAACCCCTCTGGTCCAAAAATGAATGTTTAACACCCCCTCCCACCGCAGCCAGCACGCCACCCTCGGCCCGCGGGCGGATCTGAGCGGCTGGCAGGCGGAGGAATGCGCCGGACGTTTGCCGATAATAGCCCGCTTGATGCCAGCCGCGCATGAGGCGATCCCGTTAGCGGGAGGTGATTTATCAGTCCTCGGACCGAGGGAGGCCGGAACACTAACATGTGATGTTCCTTACATCTATTACGTGCATCAAGTTTCACAAGCAAGATAATGTTTTCCGCGCAGTAACGCACCGCGCGGGAAGTGTAATCTAAACGAAACTAAAATTCGTTCTACTTGTGTTCTTACATTTACAAACAGAGCTCCACAATATATAATACATTTTATTGTAAACTAGGCATGTTGAATTTATATAAAAGCATAACAATTGTAAATATTATTGTTAATACAATATTATTATTAATTTTTTTACTGCGAGTCTACGTCGTCCATATTTGAACACTCAGCTAATTTTTACAGTTACGCGCGCAACTAACTATCCACAAGACAAGGTACATCTTTAGAAATTAAATTATGAATATTTGGTACATATGAAATATAGTAATTTTGGCATGTTTCCGTAAGCACACATTTCGATTATTTACTGCCAAATCCCGGCTAGCATCGTAACATTGTTTACGCGTCATGGACATGGGGACATGGATGACAGTCTCGATCTACTGTACCTCGACCAACAATATTTATATTTGTTGCCAATAATTAATTTATCAGAACATAATTAGGCGCGCCCATAATTACATTGTTATACACATAATTTTTATATAATTATAATCTGTGAAATCTTCTATTAATTAATAGTGGTCTGCCCGGTCTCACTCTCAGTTGTTTCGGGTTTGGCATTTGATCGTTCACAATCATCTTTGGCTTTGCCTTTATTTGCGTCCCCTAAATTTGATTGAATGTTCCAATTTTAGTGAAGAAAATACTATTACTGTATATTATATTTATAGGAACCCAAAAGGGTTAGCTCGGTCTAGTGCCACCTACTAAATAAAATAGATAAAAATAGTTACATATATAAAGCATCATCATCAAAACAGAATTACAAATACTGGTAGTATTACATATTAAACAAACATCTGCATGATTTACACATTTTTATATTTGAATATTAAACTTGGCTAGATTGTTTTCTTTAAATATTTCATTGAATCTTTGAAAAAACATTACAAAGATTGCTGACAGTTACATTTACCAGTATATTTACATTTATATTTGTTCTTCCTCAGCTTGCCTACCTCACATCCCTGGGAGCAGTAAACTTGGGGACCAGTGTTCGGACTATGCTTAGGAAGGTGGGGACAAACTCACTTTGGTCCCTCTATTCCCTTAAGGGGAGGAAGGGCAAGAAGAAGTTTGCTGATATGTCCATCTGCAATCTTGTGATTAGTAAGTATTATACAGCAACATAAATCGGGGAAATACTCAGCAGCTGAAAAAATTCAATATAAATATGTTTTGGCATTGGAGCAAATGTTTCTCAACTTTAAAGCAGGGGATGGTGACAGGTTAAAGATATAAATCTTAGGACAGGATTTGAATAAGTTTGTAGATTAGACTATTTTATAACAAATTATATGCAACTATTATGTAGACTACCCTACAATATTTCATATATTAAATACAATTTTGTTATCTTTTATTTTAGGGGCATATCTGAAGAACCATCCCAGGGCGAAGATTGGGGATGTAGAGTTGGAGATTGGGGAGACGTTAAAGCACGCACCCAACAAAGTGGGAGGAAAGAACAAGGTGAGAGAAACTTAGATACAAACACATGTGTTGGTGTATGTTACATGGTGAAAAGCATGTTTAAAGGTGTGACACTTTAGAAAACACCTCCATTTATGGGGTCATCATCATTATTTACGGAATGGGGGTCAACGATTTAGGGAAATAAGATAATGTGAATTTTATCACCCCCCTCCCCTATCAGATGCCCCGGGTATCTTTCACCCCCCCCCATTGAACACACACAATATCTTTTACACACCGCACCCCCCGTCCTGTCAGACATGCGAGCTTGATTTACTGATTTGCATCATAATGACCAAATCACTGTTTTAATAGCATTGATATTTGGATTTATAAAACTACTATTGACGTATTTATTAGTTAATAGGATCAGAAAATATACTTAAACTTATAAATTTTGTATAAATGTTGATTTAATGGTTGTGGAAGTATGAATGCTTTGTTAAGCTGAGAAAGATGGTGTGTAACGCCAAACATTTTAGTAAAAATTGTCTCATTTATGGTATATAATGCTGTTTTTGACCACTAATAACAAGTTGATTTTTATCCACTACCGACAAATTGATTGTTATCACCCCCTTCCACCCATCAGAGGTTGCATGATTTCTTTCATCTCTCCCTTCCGGAAATAATGATGGCCCCCTTTGTATAAATATCCCCACTGTCTTTGATTTTACATAGTCAAATTTAAAGGTCACATTATGTGTCGGAAAGTACAACCCCAAAATTACGACGTGTGATTTATCAGAACACACCTATGCTTGTGGTGCTCCCTGGAGCGTCACATTGGACAGGTGCATTAATAATATTACAGCATTAGGGGCTGTTCCAGAATTTCTGATTTGGGGATGGGGTGGGAGATTTGATATGGAGAACCCATCAAAAGTTAATTATTACCCCCTTGAATTTTTGTCAAAAGTTAATACCCCTTGTAAACAAGTATTACCCCTCTCAGAAATTCTGAACAGCCCCTAACAGATTATTATTATTAATGTTTTTGAGCTACTAAAGTTGAACATTTTTGAAAATTAGTATTAATTAACTCCCTCTAATCTATGGAAACTTTGTGATCCTGTTTCAGAAGGCAGCTGCAGGGAATGCTAGCGTAACAGAGCCAAGTCAGACGCCTTCGATGGACTTGACTTCTGATGAAGATGAAATTTAAATTGATACCTGTGTAATAAAAACAGAATACATGTTATAAAAAAACTTTATATTCTGTTCTTATCGACATCATATTATGACCCCTTCATATTGTAGGAAGGTTGTGGGAATGTTGTAGGAAGGTTGTGGGAATGTTGTAGGAAGGTTGTGGGAATGTTGCTGGAAGGTTGTGGGAATATTGTGGGAATGTTGCTGGAAAGTTGTGGGAATGATGTAGGAAGGTTGTGGGAATCTTATGCATAACGTTTTGATAAAACGTTGTGGCAACGTAACTGGGACCATCCGTTTGAACGTTGCTGCAACGTTTTGTCAAAACGTTGCCACAACCAAAGTGTAACGTTGTGGCAACGTTGCTGCAACGTTATTTTGTTAGCTGGGAGTGAACGTGAACGTATGGCCTGGCCTACAGTACACTGTTTCCACTGCATTAAATTTACTTACTTACTTACTTACATGCATATATGTGCAAAGGGTCAACAGTAAACGGACGGAATCGAAGTTGCGTAACTTTCAATGTCATCAAATCTAGTCCATAGCCCTACGGTCGTTCCGCAGAATGGATACTTCTACACCAAAATGTGACAGTAATGTAAGTTAATTCGCAAGTAAATTATATTATTTTAATTCTCTTTAATGTATTACTGTTATTAACATTAATCATATTGAATGCCGTATAACATGTTGCCTATATTATAATGTTGCACATATTTATAATATTATATATGTATATATATATTATATATATATATATAATATATATTTATATATAATATATATATATATTCCTAAGTGTGGCGTTCAGGACCCCGTTTGTGCATAAAGCTGGGCGTATGGGAGACCGCGGTTTTAAGGAGACCGAAGCCTTAACGTTTCCGTATGTGATTGTGCAACTAATGTGTTTTATGTTACGGTTTTCCTTATTAGTGGATACAGTTGAACCATAAAGGAAATAAAATGTGCCAGTATTTACATTTTTAGTTTTCATTTTGAGTAGTTTGAGCATGTTTATTTCAGAGCCTTGTATAAATTTGACGAACCGTACGGGACCCCGACGAAAAAATGCTCATAAGTTAATATTTCTGCTATATATTGAACGAAGGGTCAGCATGTTTTGTTAAATGTACGGTATGATTCATATATATGCACAATTCTTAATAAATATATATACATTACTAAAAAATGCATTTGATGGAAATCTTACGCAGTTTTATTGAAAGCGTCGCTGTCAGATTCGCGACATTCAACAAAGGTGCCTATATGTTCGGTGTAAGTACTGATTAGTCTTACATCTATTGATATCAGGTACGAAAGTGTTTACTCTTTCTTCAGATATTTACCTATTTACTGATGTGTAGTTTAATAAATATTATATTACATGTCGCAAACATCATAAAGCGGCAGTGACCTTGGGCTTGGCTTCGGCAGTTGTTCGGGACGTCGAAGTAAGATCGCTTAACATTACGTAGAATTGTTATTAATGTAGAACATATTTGGTGAATATTGCGAAAATGCTAAGATTTTGTTGGATCCATGGATGTTGAATGCCCATGAAACAGCAGTAGGCACAATGTTAAACGTAAAGTAATTGAGTGAAATTCGTCGTGTTCGAACATTTCATGTGTTTTTACTAGTGGCGCGAATTGATGGTCCCCGATTTTGCCGTCCGCATTTGGAAAATTCGTTTTAACAAATAACCTGGACAAACTGTTCGATGAAGTATTCATATTCTGAATCTGTGCAATAAGTTTAATACATTTTTTACAAACAAATGGTTTGAACGCATTCTTTGAGTGATATAAGCCAATACGTTTTCGACAAGTTTTAGTTTACAATCGTCAATCATTTAATTTAAAACGGCGAAACTGCTTTATCGCGAAAACACTACTCTAGCGCAGTTAATTGCGTTACGTTGGTTTTTATTTATGTAACTTATCATGCAACTGTTCCAAGTTGTATTATTAATCACATATATTTTTACCAACTTGATTATTCATAGCTGAATTTGCAAAAACAACTTTGTGTAAGGCAACTTGTACAAAACGGAGCGCTCCCTTCGACGCGCCTCTGTTTTGCAGTTTTAATGCCAATGGTAAATATATAGGCGGCTGGCGCATTATGCTAATTAATACAGCGATTGTTTTGTAACTTTATCATAGCCTCTGACTTCTTCTTGTTGATAAATAATCAACAGGCTCCCTACCTAAACAACACATAGATCTATAGAAGAGAGGTTAAACGTATTTAAGATGACTTTTCTATCTTGCTCCGAAAGGTTTTAATGAAGCTTACCCGCATAGCGACTAACGTAACAGTCTAAGGATATTACGTCTTGTACTCTTGATAATTCGTTATTCCAAACTGGGATGGTCATAAAACGTACACCATAATTGCTATACTAGTTTTGTTGGATCTAGTAGGACTAGGTCTGCTCAGTTAATCATTAAAACGTATCTGCCCATTCTGTCCTAAGGCAAAACAACTTTCATCTCTTGTGGTTCTTTGTATTTTTTATAAACCAATTTCTGAAAAAAGTTACTGCAATGTTACCACTGGTTCTTTCATTAAATCAAGTTAATTGTAAAATTTGATGCCGGTCCTGTGTGTCTATTTTAATTCTTGAAATAGTCATACTTGTTTCATATGAGTATTGTGATTTTGTTCATCTAGCAGCACGTTTCTATATGGTTTCTAGGAAGTCGTTTTTTTTCAAACCAGGTCCTAAACGGAAGCAGCATATTCCATATATCAGCCCTCATGAGTATAGCATATGCTATATTTTTATATAGTGCAGGCATCCCTTAATATTTCTATGTAATAAACATAATTTCTGGTTAGCCTTCTTTGCTTCTACAGCTATATTCTTTGTCCAACTTAGGTCATTAGAAAGAGTAACCCAGAGATATTTTTCAGTAGCAGCTTATGACCATACATGTGATGTAATCATTCTGAGTGGATATCTGCCATAGTGTGCATCAATAATATAGCAATTTGATGTATTAAATTTCATTCCCCATGCATTACTCAAATGAACCAGCTGATTAAGTGATTTGTGACTTTGTAATATTAATTGATCTATGTGGATGGCTCAATGAATTAAACGGCCATTTTTTCCAAAGTCTGTCTCTGGTACCTGGTGAAATAACAATGATAGATTGTTCCAGTATAACAGGAACAACAAAGTACCCACAGCCATACCCTAGGGAACTCCTGATATCACATTTTCATCATCTGAAAATTTGCCATCAACTAGTACTCTCTGGCATTGATCCAGTAGTACCCCAGTACAGTAGGAATTATTAAATTCATTTCTATAATTTATGATTAATACCATACAAATGCGGTTTACTTGTTAGTCTCGTATGGATCAACATCAAACTGTTTGGAGAATTGAAGAACCACAATTTTCACTTTCATATTTTGACAAGCTACAAGGATCGAAACTGAAAGTTATCTTGAAGTTTGGCATCTTTCAGATGTGCCACTAAAGTAGTTAATGAATATGTAGGTTACCTTGTTCCCATTGATAAATGTTTTGTACTAATAGTCCAACTTGCAATCGTTGACATTGCAAGTCCTTGCCAGTGTAGGCAAGGAACAGTAATGTTGCACTTACCAGTCACTGTTCCCATTAGTTATTATTATGGCTTTATATTTCATTCCTAGTTTTATATATCCAAACAAATTTCATATTGCATTTTGATAAATATATAAAACTTACAGACTTATGCAGATGTGCCATGACAGTTTCATAGTATAATTCTAGTTGATGAAGAATGATTGTTAAATCTTACATCCAGGTTTAGTGTAATTTGGAATAATGAAATGTTATGCACAATATCCAAATTGGAAAAAAACACTTAATTCTTTTTTATAGTTGCAGCTGCAACATGTCTGGAAAACAGAATATGCCGCTCACAAGGGGCCAACAAATGGTATGGTTATTTTCAGTTGAATATGTGTACATACATGCCATGCTAAACAGTAGAGGGAAGTATATTTACATACATATACATCAGCTGTATATATTATCTGTATAAAAATAAAATAATTTACAATGATTTTGTAACGCAATCAGCAGTTGATCATATATTATTTGCATATTTAAAATGTCCAACTTGTTTTGATAAAGTTGTGGAAATATTTATAGTTACATATGTAAATTGTACCAAAATAACTTTACTTATTTTTATAATTAATAATGTAATTTACTTAATTTTTGGCACATCTGGATTCTGGTAATTATCAAAATAAGTTGTATAATAAATATAAAACATTGGCACATCTGGATTCTGGTAATTATCAAAATAAGTTTCATAATGAATATCAAAAAAATGTACATTAAAAACAGTATTTATCTTAGACATTGAAATTATATTATTTAAAGCTGTTTTGAAATACCCAGTACTGTATTACAATGCAGTAAAATTAATTATAAGCAAATTACAATTGTTTGTATTCCAGGGACCAATGCTCCATGTCCGTCAACATCTGGTTTAGTGAAATCGGGGATCAAGAGAGGTGACATTCCATTTTTATCAAATCGTACCTTTATAAATTGCATGCTGAGTTGTATGATATGTTGGAGGTGCCGAGTGAGTTGTATGATATGTTGGAGGTGCCGAGTGAGTTGTATGATATGTTGGAGGTGCCGAGTGAGTTGTATGATATGTTGGAGGTGTCGAGTGAGTTGTATGATATGTTGGAGGTGTCGAGTGAGTTGTATGATATGTTGGAGGTGCCGAGTGAGTTGTATGATATGTTGGAGGTGCCGAGTGAGTTGTATGATATGTTGGAGGTGCCGAGTGAGTTGTATGATATGTTGGAGGTGCCGAGTGAGTTGTATGATATGTTGGAGATGCCGAGTGAGTTGTATGATATGTTGGAGGTGTCGAGTGAGTTGTATGATATGTTGGAGGTGCCGAGTGAGTTGTATGATATGTTGGAGGTGCCGAGTGTCACTACAGGATAATGCAGATTGTAAATGTGCCATTTTATATGTATTTCACATTCCTAATGATTTTAGTAAATTCAAATTTGTGGACTGTTCTCTATATTGCAACAGTTGATTCTCTCGGTTATGTATAACATCTTTGGGGAATAACTGCACCACTGTATGTGTGTAATAATGATTGAAAGAGAATAATGACCCAACAATATATTCATGTAACTTATAGGTCATGCTATGGTCAACTGAATAATTCGTTATGCTGCTCATCTTTCCCAAAATAATTTACCGTAATATGTGTTGTACCTGCAGTTGACACTAGCAGCAGTGATGAAGGAGTGCATTCACCGAAAAAGTATTCATATAATTGTTGATGCACACACACCCACACACGTGCACACACACACACACACACACACACACACACACACACACACACACACACACAAACACACAAACATACACTATGTATATAACATTTTCTATAAATTTGAATTATTCCAAGATAATCAGCAATGTGAGTACAATATTTGTTATCCAGCTGTGACAATGATAAGGAAGTGGCACAAGGTATATATGATTTTGTAACATAACAATTTGTTACCTTTCGATATCTGTTGTAGCTGCAGTTGACACCAGCAATGTTGAAGACGATGAAGTGCCCCCAACAAAGAAAAGAGGTATGTACAGGGTGTCTAAAAAAACACCCTGATAACAAATTGTTGCCCTGGACATAATTATCGTCTGATTGTATTTTTCTTTTTAGCGTATGTAGAGCAAAGATGGGAATTTCTGCACTGAAGATTTGGTAGCCATCTGACAATTATGACACTGACTATTGAACAAAAAACTAAAATCGTAGAATTCTACCTAGAGACGAAATCGTGGGTCGGAGTGAAGCGTGCCTACCAGAGGCATTTCAATGTCAAGACTTCGCCTGACCCTAAAACTTTGAGAGAAGTGGTTAGGAAATTTCGGACAGAAGGGACTGTTCATAATCTGAACAAGAAAAGGTCGGGAAGACCAAAAACAGTAAGGACAGTTGAAAATGTGGATGCCGTTCGTCAGTCAGTGACACAGAGCCCAAAAAAGTCATTACGCAGAAGATCTCAAGAACTTGGACTGACCCGTGCAACAACCCACAGAATTTTGAGACAAGATCTCAATTGTTTTCCCTACAAGATCCATATTAAACACAAACTTACTGACACTGATAAAGTGGCTAGAGTGGCAATGTGCAACTGGTTCAATGAGAAAATGGAAAGGGATCAGGACTGGATAAAAAATGTGTGGTTTACTGATGAGGCTCATTTTCATCTGGCTGGACAAGTTAATTCTCGAAATAATGTGTACTGGGGCACCCAACCACCACTTGAAGTTGTCGAGAGACCATTGCACAGTGCCAAAGTGACAGTCTGGTGTGCGCTAAGCAGCCAAGGGATAATAGGCCCTTACTTTTTTGAGGATGAAGATGGCCATACCGTCACCATTAACCAGCAGCGATACCGAGTGATTGTTCGCAGATTTTTTTCCTCTCTGGAACATCGCCAAGGTGTTCCATTCCAAACCCAGTGGTTTATGCAAGATGGGGCTACACCCCATACAGCTAATCAAACACTAGAAATGCTTAGAGACATGTTTGATGATCGTGTAATCTCTAGAAGAACGGAGAATCCATGGGCACCTCATTCTCCAGATCTCACTCCGCTGGATTTTTTCCTTTGGGAATATGCCAAGGACAGTGTGTTCAAGGTTCACCCAAACAGTTTACAGGAGTTAAAGGAAGCAATTACTGATTTTGTAGGGGCAATCCCCCAAGAAATGTGTGAGCGGGTAATAGAGAACTTTGCAGTGAGAGTAAATGCATGCCTGAACAGAAATGGTGCTCATATCGAACACATCATTTAGACACTATATGCGAAAATGACTATTTTACATTTTTTACTGCTGTATTAGAATGAATCATATAATCAAAACCAGTTTTTTGGTAAATAAAATTCCCATCTGTGTTTATTAAGATGCTGTATCTCAGAATTTGATATTTAAAAATGCCAATGTGTGGTAAGCAATCAAAATCAGGGTGTTTTTTTGAGACACCCTGTGTGATTGAAAAATGCACTTGATCGACTGCCAAATGCCCAATACTGCTGGTTTTCAAAATTACAGTCCATGACGCGGCCAGTGCGCTGTTTTTAGATGTAGACATGCCTTTCACTAGAAATACATTAATAGGTATATATGATTTTGTAACATAACAATTTGTACCTTTCAATATATGTTGTAGCTGCAGATACCAGCAGCACTGAGGAAGTTGAAGTGCCCCCAGCAAAGGAAAGAGGTACGTATGATTTTGTAATAGTTTACACAACCACTCTACATTTACGAAAAAGGTCCAAATTAAAATAATCCTATTAAAAAACTAACCTTAAAAGGAGGAAGTCTGTTCTTAGGTTTTCATTAATTAATAATATACTGTTCGTAAGTTTATAATAACTATGTTGAAGGCATACTGCCACCCATATTGTTTTTAGTAAGCTGATAACGATATTCACAAGGAATGTAAACAAGACATCCAGTTTCAAAGCAAACTTTTTTGGCAACGTTGCCCACAGGGGGCAGACTGTCTCCCTTCAATAACGTGTATACAACTTTTCCTGTTTACATGCTACTATGATATCACTTTCAGCGAAGAGCATCCGTTGAGATACCAAAGACAATGCGGTTCTTGAACAAGGCTTCCCTGTCTTTTTCAATGGTGCTGCGGACGAAAGCGGTACGAAGGGCAATTTACCGAGTAAGCATACATTTCTGGCAAGGTATATGTAAATTGACAATAATAACACACATGCTGAACTGTGCTAGTGTGGAAATTGCAATGGTGTGTTTGTCTATGCAATTATAAAGATAACAATGCCATCAACAAATACGTTGCTGGAAGTATTGAGATTGAAAAATTCATTTGATCGACTGCCATCTTCTACAGCTGTCACGTAGTGCTGGTGTTCAACATTACATTTGATCGACTGCCATCTTCTACAGCTGTCACGTAGTGCTGGTGTTCAACATTACATTTGATCGACTGCCATCTTCTACAGCTGTCACGTAGTGCTGGTGTTCAACATTACATTTGATCGACTGCCATCTTCTACAGCTGTCACGTAGTGCTGGTGTTCAAAATTACATTTGATCGACTGCCATCTTCTACAGCTGTCACGTAGTGCTGGTGTTCAACATTACATTTGATCGACTGCCATCTTCTACAGCTGTCACGTAGTGCTGGTGTTCAACATTACATTTGATCGACTGCCATCTTCTACAGCTGTCACGTAGTGCTGGTGTTCAAAATTACATTTGATCGACTGCCATCTTCTACAGCTGTCACGTAGTGCTGGTGTTCAAAATTACATTTGATCGACTGCCATCTTCTACAGCTGTCACGTAGTGCTGGTGTTCAAAATTACATTTGATCGACTGCCATCTTCTACAGCTGTCACGTAGTGCTGGTGTTCAACATTACATTTGATCGACTGCCATCTTCTACAGCTGTCACGTAGTGCTGGTGTTCAACATTACATTTGATCGACTGCCATCTTCTACAGCTGTCACGTAGTGCTGGTGTTCAAAATTACATTTGATCGACTGCCATCTTCTACAGCTGTCACGTAGTGCTGGTGTTCAAAATTACATTTGATCGACTGCCATCTTCTACAGCTGTCACGTAGTGCTGGTGTTCAAAATTACATTTGATCGACTGCCATCTTCTACAGCTGTCACGTAGTGCTGGTGTTCAAAATTACATTTGATCGACTGCCATCTTCTACAGCTGTCACGTAGTGCTGGTGTTCAAAATTACATTTGATCGACTGCCATCTTCTACAGCTGTCACGTAGTGCTGGTGTTCAAAATTACATTTGATCGACTGCCATCTTCTACAGCTGTCACGTAGTGCTGGTGTTCAAAATTACATTTGATCGACTGCCATCTTCTACAGCTGTCACGTAGTGCTGGTGTTCAACATTACATTTGATCGACTGCCATCTTCTACAGCTGTCACGTAGTGCTGGTGTTCAAAATTACATTTGATCGACTGCCATCTTCTACAGCTGTCACATAGTGCTGGTGTTCTAAATTACATTCCATGGCATAACCAGTATGCTGTTTTTAGATCTAGATACACGTTTCACAAGAATCCTACCTTTTCACCCAGTGAATGTGGCATTTATTCAGGTTCCAACAGATCCAAGGACCCAGTAACAGGACATTGCAGTGTTGGGTAACTCAGCTAATTTTAATATAGAACTGTCCAAGTATTTAATTTTGTATTCTTGTTTCAGGCAAAACAGACATCATGACATTCTTGGATTCGTCGATGCCAGCATGCTTGAAGCATCTCGACTATCAGTCAGCGTACTTGAAGACAAGGATGCAGTTGTTCAATAGGCGAAAAACAAAACAACAGAATGTAAAGAAATACTTCACCTCAATGAAATGAAGTGTTGTATTCAACTTGTGTAACCGTGCAGAAAACATCTTCTAGCAGTTTTTGATCTTAATGCACATTGTGATAAAAGGCTCTGCATTTCTTCTGTCTACACGTACTTTATATATATTCCTGAAATTTTTACTCTAATTCCAGCTTGTGCTTGAGGCCCTAGTTGTTTTTTATTTATTATTCCAACTAGGTGGGTATTGATTCCACACCAGAAGTCCTCGTGTGGAATCTCACAGATGACTATCTGTGTTCCTACTTTCTACATGTACTTTCTATCTATTCCTGACACCTTTTCTCTAATTCCAGCTCGTGCTTGAGGCCCTAGTTGTTTGTTTTTGTTTTTTCCCAACTAGGTGGGTATTGATTCCACACCAGAAGTCCTCGTGTGGAATCTCACAGATGACTATCTGTGTTCCTACTTTCTACATGTACTTTCTATCTATTTCTTATACTTTTTCTCTAATTCCAGCTCGTGCTTGAGGCCCTAGTTGTTTTTCTTTATTTTTCCAACTAGGTGGCTATTGATTCCACACCAGAAGTCCTCGTGTGGAATCTCACAGCTGACTATCTGTGTTCCTACTTTCTACATGTACTTTCAATCTATTCCTGACTTTTTCTCTAATTCCAGTTCGTTACTGAGGCCCTAGTTGTTTTTCTTTATTTTTCCAACTAGAAGTCCTCGTGTGGGATCTCACGGCTGATTCTCTGTGTTCCTACTTTCTATCTATTTCTGACAACTTTTCTCTAATTCCAGCTTGTGCTTAAGGCCCTAGTTGTTTTGTTATTTATTTTTCCAACTAGGTGGGTATTGATTCCACACCAGAAGTCCTCGTGTGGAATCTCACAGCTGACTGTCTGTGTTCCTACTTTCTACATGTACTTACAATCTATTCCTGACTTTTTCTCTAATTCCAGTTCATTACTGAAGCCTTGTTGTTTTTCTTTATTTTTCCAACTAGAAATCCTCTTGTGGGATCTCACAGCTGACTCTCTGTGTTCCTACTTTCTACATGTACTTTCTATCTATTCCTGACACCTTTTCTCTAATTCCAGCTCGTGCTTGAGGCCCTTGTTGGTTTTTTTTATTTATTTTTCCAACTAGGTGGGTATTGATTCCACACCAGAAGTCCTCGTGTGGAATCTCACAGATGACTATCTGTGTTCCTACTTTCTACATGTACTTTCTATCTATTTCTTATACTTTTTCTCTAATTCCAGCTCGTGCTTGAGGCCCTAGTTGTTTTTCTTTATTTTTCCAACTAGGTGGCTATTGATTCCACACCAGAAGTCCTCGTGTGGAATCTCACAGCTGACTATCTGTGTTCCTACTTTCTACATGTACTTTCAATCTATTCCTGACTTTTTCTCTAATTCCAGTTCGTTACTGAGGCCCTAGTTGTTTTTCTTTATTTTTCCAACTAGAAGTCCTCGTGTGGAATCTCACAGCTGACTCTCTGTGTTTCTACTTTCTACATGTACTTTCTATCTATTCCTGACAACTTTTCTCTAAATCCAGCTTGTGATTGAGGCCCTAGTTGTTTTTTTATTTATTTTTCCAACTAGGTGGGTATTGATTCCACACCAGAAGTCCTCGGGTGGAATCTCACAGCTGACTATCTGTGTTCCTACTTTCTACATGTACTTTCTATATATTCCTGAGTTTTTCTCTATTTCCAATTCATTACTGAGGCCCTAGTTGTTTTTCTTTATTTTTCCAACTAGAAGTCCTCGTTTGGGATCTCACAGCTGACTCTCTGTGTTCCTACTTTCTACATGTACTTTCTATCTATTCCTGACACCTTTTCTCTAATTCCAGCTCGTGCTTGAGGCCCTAGTTGTTTTTCTTTATTTTTCCAACTAGGTGGCTATTGATTCCACTCCAGAAGACCTCGTGTGGAACGTTACAGCTGACTATCTGTGTTCCTTCTTTCTACATGTACTTTCAATCTATTCCTGACACTTTTTCTAATTCCGTTACAGCTGACTATCAGTGATCCTTCTTTTTAAGTACAATTTGTCCCTCTTTGTTATCTTTGTGTGTATTTGTACAAATGTAATTATGTCTGCGTACTTGCTGGCATATGTTGTAAGAGTAATGATGAGGATGATGTTGCTCAAGTTCAAAGAGGAATGACAATTACTTAGAAAACTCTTAAAAGTAAATTATGTTAAGCTGCTTAAATTAGTGTTTGGTAGAGGAATGGATACCTCACTAATGAGATGTTTAATAGTTACATATACTTATCAATATGTGAATGTTACTGGAAGAATTGTGTATACTTATCTTAATAGAGTATAACAATGACAGTGTGGTTTTCCCACCTGTTATTTTCTTACATGTTGTTCAATGTTAACAAAACTTAAATAAGTATGTGTTGGTTTGATTGTTTGTATATGGCAAATAGTAATTACTATGGTGATATATCTTTAGCTGTTACTGGTGATTTATATAGGACCTGAGAGAGGGGCCAAATGAGCCACACTTAATCACCCACTTATTTTCAAAGCTCAACATTAATGCGGCAACGGGTTATATAAGAAACAAGACAATTCCAAAGGGGAGCCATGACCCAGTGACCTCCCTAGATACACCTTTGGTAGCTATTATAATAAATGTGTGATGTCTATCTAGTCTAGAATTGTCATATGAATACGATTCATCATTTAACCCAGCTTATTATTGATTGTTCGTTTTACTCTTATGGCATTGTTACACAAGTTAAATATGGTTTAAATGAAGGTTTCATTTTGCCACACTATTTGTCATAACATTCACCAACATGAATGTGTCATGAGTTTATATGGGGTCTATGGTATTCATTGTCTTCTTGTGCTAGTTATAAACACGGAACTTGCAGTGTCAGGTTTGTACCGTTTGCAAAGTGTTGATTAGTAATCATATGTATAACTTAGTCAAATAATGCAATATGCACTGACAATACACGTCTCAACTATATGCCATCCCTGATGGAGATCTTAGTCATTATAATCTTGTATATATCTTATAATATTCCAGAATAAAGTGATTGGATTTAATTTATAGCATTAACTGTTTGTTACGTTCTTTTCTTGTTGTGAGGTGTTAACAATTAATTATGTAACTAACATTCATATACAGCTAGGCAAGCTACTTCAGTATATCGAGAACATTACCCCATATGAAAACTGGGTGCATGCCAGTTCATGCATATCCATGCACAAATTCACAATATTTAAATGAAAACAGTACAATAGTTGAATGCCGACTAGCAATATCTCAGAAAAGCAGATTACACTCATGAACATCTGCTGCTCGACTATGATGTTATTAGAGCACTTTACACTTCACTTGTCTGTGACTTTTGAAAGAGAATTATAAAGCATATGATATATTCATATTCACATCGCAAATGATTTGCATAGCCACAGGGCTGCATACATTTAAATTAATTTTATCACATTTAATTGTTTTTTTAAATTCCAGTTGCCATTTTTTATTCGCAGTCTATTTATGATGTGTGTCAGTAGTACAATTATTTATCATTCTCATTTAGGCCACTAATAATGCATCTAAAATGTTGTGGCTTGCTTGAAAAGAATGTTGTTTGATAAAAAAATTCACATGGTATCATTAGAAATACATTAATTATTTGTGACTGTTTTAAGACATATAATTTCATAGATGCTGAATTTTATTACAATTGTAAAGAAGCATAACTACATTTAAAAACTAAAATAAACACTAACCAACCTAAAAAACCGACGGGATTTGATCGTAGAACCTGATCACTCCACGTCAAACGCCTTACCAACCATGCTACAGAGCCACAGTGACTTCACAATTAAAATGGAACTTCATGTCTAACCTGTATCGTCACCGTATGCGTGTGGATACTATATATTCAAAACTGGATAATTTGTTCCACTTTAACATTTGTCTAATTAAAAACTCGTATTTTAATGCACTGCTTGATCCTGCACTGATACAACTGACACGTTCTGGCCATACTTAAATATAGAGCGATTTACACAGCGCAAATAGGACGCATGGTTTTTGACGATGTCCATAGGCAATAGCGTCTTTTACAATATTTGGATTCATCTGGTCTGTTTTCGTAAATAGTTCACTGAAAACAACTATTCTAATGGTCTGTTTGAACAGGTTTTACGGAATATGTTTTAGGGATTGAGCACATAGATATCATATGTAATATTTTGTTAAAATGGCATAACACACTAGCTACGTTTAGGACTCGCGATTTGTGCTCCCACCAACGGCAATGGCACATTTACCTATGCTATGGCTATATTGATATAGTATAGGTCATACAGCTGAACCTGATTTATAGGGTAGATATGCATTACACATATTAGGTAAAGATCCGTCGTTTGTTTATTAATATGCATTACATCAATATCGACATCCACTGGACACTGACGCTGTAAGACTAAGACTAGTCTAAGACTCAAGCCTCACACTGGACCCTTGCCTTGGCCTTGCATGTCGTGTGCGGGCGCCAGCCCAGCTCCAGTCCAACGGAAATCATGCACTGTTTATAGTTTAGTCTTTTTAAGGACTTTGTGTTAATTATCCAACAAGCTTGCAAACACATAACTCGTGTGTCAATATATGTGTTATCATACTCAGTACTCCATTGGATTAGGAATATCCCACATCGGCGCCATACTGACGCAAACAGGTATACTTAAATATATGTAACTTCCGGTTACACACCGGTCTCCCGTAGCAGCATCTAAGCATAAAGTTTTTAAGGAGACCGCATCTTTTGTATATATGTTATTCATTAAAATATGACAACAAACTTTTAGTATGTGGTATAAATTAGTGTTACAAACAATGTTCCGATTTGATATAGTTGGAAAATCAGTTAAATAAAAATATAAGCCTGGTCTCCCGATCGCTCGCCTGTGTGCACTGGTCTCCCTAAGCAGCATCTAGACTTATATATATATATATATATAATATATACATTAAGCAGAGGGCATATGATTCGGAAAAGTAAACTAATTCAGCATTTGTTACCGCTATACAGTGGAAATTAATTATAAAATAAACAACATGTTAAACCTATAATATACAAACAATAATAGTAAAATACAATATTAAACATTCCCACGCATCTACCGAAACTGAATTTTTTGCTAATCAACTGGTGTGCCATGTAATGCTGTATTGAGGAATAATAAAACTTGACACACATTTCAAATAGCTGTGTTAATGTTTACAGTCGCCAAGGTGTAACGATAGAAATACAAAATGACTTCAAAACACCGAACGATTCATTTTGGTAAAAGCCCTTTGCAGCAGTTATTCATGTATATCAAATTGTTACATTATGTAATTTTAACAATTATTGCAAGAATGTATTAGATTTAAAAATGAGCACTAGAATAGTTATATTTAAAACTATAATTACTACACCATTATGCAAAGAGAACAAGACAAACACTTAAAACTACATAATGCTTTATGTTTGCCCGGTGGATTTCAGTTGGCCCAGGGAGAACAATATAAATGGTTGTTCATATCTAAGTATATATATTCCATGATTTTTAAGCCACGCTTTATACAAGTAAAATTATCTCGTCGTCGTAGTAGTGGTTTTGTTTTACCATGCATCAGTTACACATATGTATGCACCGGCATAATTAATGTTTATAACATTATAAAGTCTATATTTTTGTAACATTATTACATAGTTACAGAACACATGTGATGATTAGTTTTACCTTTGGTATTTACTAATATTTAGAAAATATGTTGTATTAGAAAAGTGGTAAATGCATAATAATAACAATTATATTTAATATTGCCTATTTACAATCATGCGACAAGTAGTTTATGCATTTCTTAGCTGATTTCACGATTCATTTCCAGGCAGCACTGCTTATTATCAGACGTACAGTGGCTTCACCAAGAAGGCTGTTCAGTCCAAAAGATGCCGATACCATCGATGGACTACCCAGAAGACAAAGGCACTGATCAAGTTTCTTCCAATGCATCGTGACCTGCATCATGCAGTGAGTGAATAGCCAACGATGCATGCCAGGCATCCCTACTTGAAGGAGGCGGCCATAGATGTCAAGGAGACAACTTGTGCTAAGACAGAACGTAAAGGCAAGTATTTATTTCTACATTTTCACAATTTTTTTGCTGTTATCATAACGTTGTTTATATAGTGAAATTATTATTTGTAATAAAATATTTTACGTCATGTAAATTATTCTGCAATGTATTTTTGGTGTAGCTTATTTCTTTGTTGAATACAGCACTATACCTGTGCTCTATTCAACAAATACTAATCCTCCACGTGATTGCGCCTACCCCGCTGCATGTGTACGTCGCTTTCGAAATTATCCCAGTTTTTAGTCTGTTTCAATTACACATCGACACTGATCTTCACTGCATACGTGCAGCAATATACAATTATCATGCCAAACAATTTAGTCAGCGACAAGAATGTTGTAGGTGTGTGTTTGTACTGTTTTTAAAAACTCTGTTTATCGTTTACTGAGGCACCTCAGTGGATATTCTAATCAGTCGATCCTGTTGCGTATCCATGCCGTCGCACAGGTACACTGCCTGTCAATTGCTTTTAAATTCCTGTGCGTCACGCCTGAACGCCAACACTTGGAGGATGCTAGTTGATGTCGGTATTGCTGCCCGGTTACCAACATGACGCGGCGCTCGGAAACAAAGGACAATCGATCCAATTATCGGACATCGACCACCCACCGATCGGCCATGCACACGTCATAACAACAATCTAATAGAAGTACCGACATTAAAATGGGACTCGGCCGTAATCGTGGGCAAGGATGAATTTGCTATGATTAATACCAGATCTCTGCGAAACAAATCATTGTTCGTACGTGATTATGTTGACGGTTGTTCTCTGGACATTGTTGCTGTAACTGAAACCTGGTTGACAGATGAAGACAATGCTTCAGTTTCTGAACTTTGCAGAGAAAATTATAAGCTCGTTCACCAGCCGCGTGGTGGCGCTCGATGCGGTGGAGGTGTTGGAGTTCATGTTCAGCAAAACTCTGCAGCTCATGTCACTGTTGACATGCACGCTTCAGAAACACTCTCCGTTACTCTACGCAATGCCCGCGTCGGCTGCACAATAGTGATGTACAGACCGCCAAATACGTGTTTTGGAACTTTCCTGGATGATGTCTCCAAAGTGTTATTCATCGCTGCTGCTCATCCTACAGAGACGGTCGTGTGCGGTGACTTCTACACGAGATATAACAATTCAACTTGCACCCTAGCGGTGAATCTGGCCGATCTGCTTGATACGTCTGGCTTTGTGCAACATATCAATGGCGCTACTCACGAACGGGGTATTAACTAGACCTGATAATAACGGCGAAAACATCACATCCTATTGCCACTGTTGCCGTGCCCACATTACTAATTACCGATCACTATGCCGTCGAATGTGGACTCTTCCAGTCAAAACCAGACTGTCTGAAACGACACGTTACATATCGGAAATATGCTGTGACCAACAACAGCAGTTTCGCAGAAGACATAGAATCGTTTGACCTTGATGCTGACGAGACGGACCCAACTGCCACACTTCACAGAGGAGAACGGTATCTATGGAATTGATCAGAGTGCGTACCGTGAACACCACAGTGCCGAAACAGCACTCGTGCGTATGTACAACGACGTTCCACAATCGACTGATTGTCGCCGGAGTGTGGTCCTAGTGCTACTGGATCTTACTGCGGCTTTCGACACCATCGACCATACCATACTGCTGAGACGGTTGCATGGATACGGGTTATCTGGCGACGTCCTTGCCTGGCTGACATCTTATATGTGTGATCGAACATAATATTATGTAGTACGTGTAAAGAATGGCGTGTCGGAAATAAACACCTTAATGTCAGGAGTGCCACAAGGGTCTGTCCTGGGACCTATAGTTTTTAACGCGTACATCGCACCTTTAACCAAACTTCTACAACAGCACCATATTCAACACCACCTATATGCAGACGACACTCAACTCTACATAACTTTCCCACCAACCGACCACACACAAGTCCTTGCACGTATGGAGGCCTGCATACAGGAAGTGAAAATATGGCTCCATGACAACGGACTCGTGATGAACGACAACCAATCAGAAGCCATTGTCTTCCGTTCGCCAAGTCTGCGTACACCTAGGCCCTATTTCTTTTGCAGTCCGCGGATACACCGGAAGCGGAGAAAGCGGAGAGGGTCAAAAAGAATAGACTTCGGAGCACATCGGAGATGGTAGCAACCGCCTTGTTATCGCCCATAAACAACATGGACGCAAAATCACTAGCTGAGTCATTTTGTTAGTTATTTTTTCTTAAAATACCATGATGCTTACAACAATAAATATGTTACATATGCTCACAAGTTCACATCATGTGCTGTTATGTTATTAGTCAATCATTTTTACTAAAAAATATGCATTAATATTGTAACAAAAATAAAAACTATGTCGTATGTGTAACGGCTAACGCCTGTGTCAATGCCGATGCATTCATGTGATCTGTGTATGACATACACCACATTGTTGTTGCTTAATTCGTAGTGCCTAATAACGTGTTCGCCACGTATAGCAAGCAAATAGGGTAGAACAAATGGATACTCGAACAAAAAAACATTGAGTATTGCAATCATATTTACGTTAAAATATGTATTTATTCGTGTACTGTGTATAATTAATTGGAGGGGCAAATTGTAAAAATAGTGTGTAGACCTACTATCAGACCTGGGTTCAATTCACTTTTGTAAATTCCAATTAAATTGCAATTCATGTTTATTTACCTATGATCAATTCCAATTTAATTCAATATACTCACAAGAAGGATCAATTCCAATTCAATTAATTTAATTCAAATAAAATTCGAGCCAATTTTTGATAACTTCAATTCAATTAAGAATTGAACCCAGGTCTGCCGACTAAACATTGATAGTTGTGTGCACAATATCATATTTAATATGTAACTTGTTAAAATCATGATGTGCTGTAGATACCATGGCATGGTACTTGCTCATCAAAGATGGGACATCTGTGTGTTGTGTTTAATGATGTAACTATTATAAATAAATAAGAAAGACAATTCTTATCCAATAAAAGCGTGCATGCTATTGCGTGATGTAATCCCACATGTTCATATTACATGATTGTATATCTTTTTACAAGACACATTGTATATGTCACACATCCATTGTATGGTCCTTCAAGAAGCTGGGTGTATACAAAATATGTGGTTGTATTTGCATGGCAAACAGTTCCCTTTAACATATTCCAATACAATAAGTATTGTTTAATTCGCATTATACTGATGATTCACGGAAACTGTTTGAGAGTAGCTGCCTAACCTGAAGGAGACGAGAAACAATCTTGGATCATCATCAATGTCACGATCATAGTCAAAGCAATATGTGTGTTTTACATGATGTAATTTTCTTGCAACGGAGAAATAAAACAGTTGAATTGCGTTATGATGTTATCCTTACTAAATAAGTGTATTTAATGTATGTGCAATTAATTAAATGCAAAAAGGTGCATGTTCATATCAGTATGTAGGCATTTGTTTTCATATTAGTGTGCAGGCATTTGTTAAGCAAGAAAATACATTTTGACTGTCATTGGAGTGATATTGAGTAAAAAATAAAAAAAACGTATACAATCTCTTCAGAGTTCAAATTAAATCTTCAAACACTATTTAAGACTGATTTGTTTGTGTGTTTTTTATTAATCACATAAAACTACATCACTTCAGATAGAAAAGTGGTAGGAGCGACATAAAAACTACATTACACCTGCTGAAGGCAGTTAATGGAATCAGTGGATGTGCACAACCAGTACTGTTTTGTATGCAACATTCAAACACTAGCAGGCATTGAACCAGCCACACATCACTGGACCATTATGAACCCCACCTCTCTGATGCGTGGTAACATTGCATGAATTACAACATTGAAAATAACAGTAATCTATTTCAAATTATCTAATTTTTTTAGAAAAATATTAAACATTATGTGCCATTTAATTTATGAAAATCCTTACATTATTGATTCATACAATACATGTTAAACTAAAAATGGATGCTTGTAAATAATGTAATGAACATTTTAATTAAATTTTGTTATTAATATTACCCTGCATTTACTCAGTTCCCTGATTCCAAGAATGGTATGCTGTGCAGCAAACAATCACACCTCTATAGTGGTATCTTCTGGCACTGTTTTATGGGGTACCAAAACATAACAATACGAGAATGTTATTAAATGTACATTCATTGTTTTGATACTGCATCAAGACTGCAATTGACAATACAAACAATTCACCACGCCACTAAGCTCTGTTATACAAAGGCAACTTGGATCAGCATCTTTATGCTGATGATACTCAGATCTACATTTCGTTGGCTACCCTGAATACAAATCGCTCCCTTAACCAACTTAGTGATTGCCTTCAAGATATCTTCCATTGGATGGCTGACAGCAAGTTGAAATTAAATGCAATTAAAATTGAATTGATCATTATTGGTACTCCAATGCAGCGTAGTAAACTGGATGTTTTTTTCATACACATATTTTGAATCAGTATATCACACCAGCAACCTCAGTGCGGAATCTAGGAGTGATATTGGATAGTAACTTCAATGTCCGACAACACATATCTCAAACATGTCGCTGCTGTTTTTATCACATTCGTGATCTTCGCCGTATTCGCAGGCATGTTATTTTCTGTTGCTAAAACTATTGCAACAGTGCTTGTTACCAGCAGACTTTACTATTGCAATTCGCTCCTTTATAATATCGCTAGCAAGAATATTACAAAACTTCAGCATGTCCTAAATTTTCTAGCACGAGTAGTTACAAGATCTCCTCGTTTTTTTGTTCTGTACCACTTTTGAAGTCTTTGCATTGGCTTCCTGTATGATATTGTATAATATTTAAGATCTGTACCATTACATACCAGGCACTGTCCAGTTAAGCAACCATCTTATTTGCATTCATTGTTTACTCCTATAAGAAAACCTATCCAGCTTCGATCATCTAGTTCTGACCTACTTTTTGCTCCAAGAGTTAACACTAACATTGGAACTAGGGCTTTTTCTGTTGCTGCACCAACTCTTTTGAATATGCTCCCTCTTAGTGTTACATCAGTTGACATTTTTTTTTAATTCCGTCATCATTTAAAAACTTATCTTTACAACCTTGCTTATCCATCGTAGCTCCCTGGCGCCTTGACCCATCTGTTGACTACTTATGGATTTTAAGATTGACCAATCCTTTTGTTTTGATGAACCTCTGAGCTTGGTTTCCAAGGATTTAGGCGCAATAGAAGTTATCTTATTATTATTAATATTTAAATATAGCATACTCTGCATGTTTACGACTTACCGGCTATGTTATGTAGACCTGTTTCTGTATCATGCTATTTTAACAGAATGGATGCAGTATCATTCTCATCTAGACATCTGTATTTGCAGAGTATACACACGCAGGTTCCTTATTTGACATTTCTCATTTCAATCATTAAATGTTTTGTCATCATGGCGATAATACAGAAAACCTTTATTTCACTTAGTTGAATATTCCAAATACATATTTATACGTTTCATTGAATATATTGCTCAAGTAAAATGTACATAATTGCGTTACCACATGTACAAAGCAAACTGAAAACTACATATTTCAGTTTATATTTAGTACAATGCCACTTATCTGTCGTTTATAATCCGTCATGTTGAAAGTCACGTGGCCTACAAAAGAAATAGGCCCCTATATCGTTAAGCCGCGTCAACATATGTGGCCATTTCGTTGACAACTCCTCCGTTATCCGAGATCTCGGATTTGTTATTGACACTGATCTATCGATGGCGTCACAAGTTACGAACGTATGTCGCAACGCCTATTATTAATTGTCACAAATTGCAAATATACGATATTCTGTTACCACCAGTGCATGTAAGAGTCTGGTCCACGGACTGGTGACATCGCAATTTGACTATGGTAATGCGATACTTTTCGAAATAAACGATCGTTACCTGCACCGTCTGGAAATAGCTCAGCAGTCTGCGGCTCGAATTGTCATGCAGATTCGGCGGGGCGATCGGCAGTCCATGACGACAATACTGCGGAAATTACACTGGCTGCCCATTAGTAGGCGTTTTGAGTTTAAGATACTCATCCTGGTGCACAGAGAATTATACGATGGTACGCCTGAGTACCTTGCGGCACTATCACACCAATAAACACCACGCCGTTCCCTAAGCTCTGTAAGCGGGTAACTCTTGGAAGTTCCTAGAGTGAACTTAGGACGTTTAGGCCGCCGTGCATTTGCTTGTGCTGGCTCCACTCTGTGGAACAAACGTCCCATAAACATGCGCAACAACGGCAATCTCCCCCAATTTAAGAAAAAACTAAAGACATTGTTCTTCTCCACTTAATGGGTTTTACATGACTGACATAGGACTTTAACACACATATTACATATTATCTTATTTATTATTATTGTAGTATTCATGTTATTAGTGTTTTTTATATTTCACACATTTAATATTCCTTTTAACGAATGCAGTTTATTTTGTACATATGTAAATATATATTTAAAATAACTTACCCACGGGAACATTCCACTGTTTTAACATGTTTTATAGCGTATCATTATTATTTTATTATTTACACCCGGACTGATTATAATTTTAAGCTATTTAGTATTGTACGGTGTAGCCGACCCGGATTTGACAGTGTCAAAATAAAGTTTTAATATTATTATTATAATTTTGGTAGGTCTGTTCGCTTGTATATTGTAGTTGTTAACTGTATTGTGGCTAAAATGATGCCATTTTATATCAACAAGATGGCATACATAGATGTAATAGTTGTCGAGCACAGTGGCTAGGGCGTCCAACTCTCAACCGAGAGAACCCGGGTTCGAATCATGCGCTGCCGTGTCGAACCTTCGCCAAGTTTATTTCCTGTACATTGCTCCAGTTCATTTAGCTGTATGAATGGTTACCTGGCTATAGACAGTGACGGTTTTTTTTGTAAGATTAGTTTTCGCACATTCATTGCAGCGTGGCTGGATGCTTCCCAGAGAAGTTGAGATAAAGTTCGATTGAACAGGTCTGCCAGGGGGTAAAGTGTAAAGCGCACTGAGCAGTCCTGAGTACTGAATACTGCGCTATATAAGAACGTACCTTTACTTTAGTATATAGGCATCAAAATATGGTGAATATTAGAGAGTTGAGGCTCCCCAAAATCTTCATACTGCAACCGTCGTTAGGCTCACCAGAAAACTCCAATTGCATCACCCCTCGTAGATATGTTGTGGGTTAAACTTATACCCAGTCCCTCATCTTCTGACGCCTGTGTAATAGCAGACTGTTCTTGTAGTACAAACATATTTTTCAAGAGTTTTTGTCCACCAAAGTAATTAAGGTGGACAGACTGCTTTTACGACATTTTCAACATATTTTTTTTAACTAAGAGTACTTTATTTTTTATGAAGCACCTCTGTTTTTTATTATCATTATTTTGGTTGATTTCTTTTAACTTTGTGTTGTATTACGTGAAACAGTTGTGGCATATCATCTTTTGTAATTATTAAATTAGTCATTGTGAACTTTTCAGTTCTCCTAATTTTTGAACCAATGCTCATCAAAGAAAACTCACTGTTGCAACGTCACCATGACGTCAATTTTTATTAACCGTTATTTGCATCACTTGTCTTGACATAAAAATAATCTTTGTAAAATGTGTTTGTTGAAGTGACAACAAACGTAGAGAGCCACGAACAAAGGAGCCTTCACATGCATTCGACAATCCAAAAGAAAAGTCAAGCAATATGCTTCTGCATATCTCGAAATAATTGCAACGAGTCTTAAAGTCAAGAAAAGGAGCACCACGAATTAAATGTAAATCCGATGGAAGATTTGTTGAAGCATCTACGCATGCTCCTGCTGCTGGAGGGATCGCCTCCATTACTGCAACCATTTGCGCTTCCATCGTCTGGCCGTCTTGTTCCACTACAATAAACAAATAATTTACTATAGCAAAAACGACACAATTGTTGATTTTTGTGTTAGTGGTCATTGAGAGTATTAATATACTGTCATACGTGCACTGCGATGTGTTGTCGCCAATTGACAATAGTAATATATTGTTATTATCTACTATGTTTTGTCACCAACTGAGAGTGATAACTTATTGCAATAATGTAAAATGTCCACTGCAATGTGTTGTCACCAAATAGCAGTGATAATGTACTGGTATACGTCCACTGCAATTTGTTGTCACCAACTGATTATGTATTGTCACACGTGCAAAACTAAATTCTTTATTGTGATTGATCTACTAATATCTTTTGTCACAAAACGGACAGTGATAATTTAATATGAAATGCTTACTGCAATGTGCTGCCACCAATTTCTACCCCGGGTAGGATTGAATCAGGATTTCGTCATATTATACATTAGGCAAAACAATGAAAGCCTTAGATACCAACTAGCAGTGGAGGGATGATTTACTTGTACATATATTAATTAATGCAAGCCTTGTTTTGTTGACATGTATTAAACCATATAACAACATATTAAACATTAAACAATATATAATAGAATAGAATAATATAATGTACACAACAATTATTAATATAATATATCATCACAAAATATATCTATAACTTCACTTACATGATGTCATATGAAAATGAAACATGTTATATACTTGTGGGTACCACAGTCTCCTTTTCTATTATATGACAGTAAAAAAAGAAAAAGTTTTTTGTCAAGAAATCTTGATCCCAAATTTGTCATGCAGTGTACTGCTTGATTATTTCAAGTCATGCTTTAGGTGCCATTATCACTCAGGGTGTAGGGCTGTAGTAATTACATAAAACAACCACCATTATTGTAAAGATGTTGTGGCCATCATCCAAAACACATACTAGTAAATTATAAGGGCATCAGTATATTTAAAAAAACAACCAAGATCCATATATATTTTTACTTGGCCTCAAATTATAATAACTCTTGTACAACAGTTTATAATTGTACGTTTTCTATATTATTCCATTCTCATTTACGACTATGTTTTATACATGATGCGAACTAGTAAATGTACATGTTGAATAAATCGTGCAGTTGTTGAAGCCATTACGTAAACCCGTTTCTGACTCTGTACACTGGAAAGACTATACTGTAGCCAGACTGTACGCTTAGTACAGTGGTTCTCAAACTTGTTTGAGCCATTATTGTTACAGAGTCATATTAGAAATTCACCATTCCACCTGATTGTTGCTGGAGTCGCAGAAACTCTGTCTGAGAAGTATCATTGTTATCAGGTGTAGATGTCAGCGGGACATTGAATGGGCCACTTAGTACTAGCCTATATGTTTGACCCAGTGTTTCACACAATTATCTTACAAACTCTGAGTTCTAATATTGTTTACAACATGACAAAGATACCAAAATCAATCTTGCGTCTCCAATTTTATGAGTTATGGTTTTGAATTTTTCAAAAAAGAAACCTATTATCAAGAATTTCCACTGAAGTTCCAAGATTTGAGCAGTCGAAAATATCAATCAGGCAGGTCAGTTGTAATTCTCAACCATGTTCTGGCCAAGTTAAGAGAAGTTTACTTTTTTCTGTGATACTGGTAAAAGCTAGATTTCCTCTCTGATGGCGGCAACAATGTCAGCTAATCGACTTGTGTGTAGAATAGAAATATATCATGAACAGAGATCGTGTCCATTCACAAGTTCTTAAAACGGTGCGAATTCAGGGCATTTGATTCCAGGGCATATCTTGTTTACAAACTCCCACCTTTCAGCTTCAAGATAATATCCTTTACAATATAAATGTCAGTTTGTCAACACTTCTCCAAAACATGGTTGATCATGTCTTAGCCATAAAGTACTGATCCCCAATTACACAATGACAATGCCATCAGAAGAGACCTTTGAAATTGCCAAACGATCCCTGGCCTAGGGAGCTGTGACCCTCTGTTTGAGGCGTGACGGCAACAACAGGACCACTGCACAGCCATTCTTCACAGCATGTTCGCGGACTATTGAACTGACCTACTGCGGATTGGACGCGCGATTGTGACCAGAATTCACCTTACACTAGACGCTTGTGTGGTACAACTTGGACCACTTGGACGCTTGAACAATGGTCGGACTCTCAAGTGCTGTAGGACAGGGATATCAAAGCAAAGACCAATTACTGTGCTAATTATCCACCGCCTCCCTCCATCGTTTACCGCGAGACGTAACATCTGCGTGCAGAATCTGATTCGACTTACGTTTGACAGCCCAGCTACTGCTACGATTGGCTGTTGAACGTAAGGTCTCTTCTTAACAAAGTAGACTTTGTCACAGACTACAATTATGTGAAAATGACATCGACATTCTGTGCCTGACAGAGGGTGGTTGTACAGTAATAATGAGATTGTCACTTCTACGATGGTCCTTCACGGTTACAATTTTGAACATCTCCCGCAGAGCAATCGACGGGGTGGGGGAGTTGGGGTATTTTAAGACGTCCTTCCACCTTTCCCAATCCAGACCATGGCCCTCGGAATCTTTCGAATGCCTTGAAGTGGTGTTACGCGGGTCGAGAGTTACGGCAATGGCACGCGACTTTGTAAGTTACCGACCACCATCGTCTGGTCGCAAGTCGAAGTCCTTTCGCCAATTCCTCGTAGAATTCGGCGATTGTATTAAATGCGCTTCGAAATACAGGTATCGTCATACCCGATGACTTCAATGTTCGCTATGGAAACGATGACGACAAAGATGCACGTGGCTTAATTGAACGATGTAAACCTAAACAACATGTGATATCAGTAACACACTGCCTGGGTAACATTCTCGACCTCGTTATCACCCCGGTGAATAGCTCTATTGTGACTGACGTATCGGTGGAGTACTTGCTCACAGACCACCACATCATCATGTGAAAGTTGGTTTCATCTAAGCCACGACCAGAGCTTAAGGAAGTGATTTATCGTAAATACGCTGCAATCAACATGCAGCAGTTTCAATGCGACTTACGCGCTTTCCCACTGATTATAAACTCCGCCGACAACATTGAGAGTCTGTTTGAACAGTATAATGATGAACTTCGAACGGTAATTGACATACATGCACAAGTCATCCAACGACTAATAAACGTGCGTCCAAGACAACCATGTCGTACTGACATCTTACAGCTGATGAGACAGCAAGTGCGACGAGCAGAGCGCAAGTGGCTAGCTGTCCATCGTGAAATTTACACTGACTTGCGTGAAGCATTTAAGCAGAGCATCGCCACAACCAAATCTGCATATTACGGTGCTGAAATCGAAGCTACATCTCACGATACCAAAGCAATGTATCGCATAACGAACAATTTGATGGGTCGTACTAGTACGCTTGTGCTCCCCGAATGTGACGACGACCGGATGCGCTAGCTGAGCGATTGGTCTCTTATTTCACAGATAAGATCGCTGATATCAGTACACGACTGGTGACTGCACGCTCGCAATGACAACTGCCCGCATTCCTACACGACATCGAATGCCGTGTTGAAGAACCATTGTGCGACGTTCAACTTGCTAAAGTCACCGCCATCTACGGTCTGGTTGAGAAGACATTCAGCAAATCTTCTTCCAGCATTGACGTCATTTCTGGAAGCATGCTTAAATCTAACATTGACATTCTTGGACCAATGCTAACCAGCATTGTTAACATGTCCATCGTGTCGGTCTTACGACCTGTCGCCATGAAACATGCCGTAGTAACACCGCTGTTAAAGAGGAATGGTCTTGATCCAGAACTGTTATCGAATTATCGTCCAATATCAAATGTGTCTTTCGTATCGAAACTCGCCGAGAGATACATTGCAATACAAATACGACAGCACATGGATGCGAACGGCATCTTCGATATTTTACAAAGTGCGTACCGTCCAATGCACAGCTGTGAAACAGGCATAGTACGCATACAGGACGACATCTGGATAACAAGAAGAGCTTGATACTAGGGCTACTAAATCACAGTACCGCTTTTGATACTGTCGACCACCATTTGTAATTCAAACAACTGCAGAGAATTGGCGAACACAGGCAGTTAAAGTTGGCAACATCATTTCAAGAAGTGTCGACCTAACATGTGGTGTGCCTCAGGGTAGCGTGCTCGGACCTTTTCTGTTCACGATCTACTGCCTTGGACTCAATCATGTTTTTGAACATCATCAACTGCGCTATCATATGTACGCTGATGATACGCAATTATATGTGGACTTTCCCCGTGACCAGCCATTTACAATGGCCACCGACCGAATATCTCGTTGTACCACCGATGTGAAAGCTTGGATGTATTACCAAAATCTCCTGCTTAACGAGAACACAGCTGAGATGATCGTCATATCTGCAGTGAACAATCGGAAACTTGTTCACCCGCCTGTTGACCAAGTCATTGATGTATGTGGCTGTTCTGTTTCGCCGAAGCAGGTTATCCGCGACATCGGCGTTCTATTCGACAACACCATGTCGATGAGGAATCATGTGCATCGTGTTTGTCAGGTGGCATATTGTCACCTCCAAAGCATCGCGTTGATTAGGAAATGTCTTACCACTATTGCCTGCAGAACCATTGTGAACGCTTTGGTCATGTCACGTATTGATTACGGCAAAACAGTGTTATATGGTCTGCCGTAGACGCACTTGTGATAGTTGCAGATGGTACAGAATTCCGCAGCAAATCTCATTACCGGGACCAGGAGACGAGAACACATAACACCTGTTCTGTACCGTCTACACTGGTTGCCTATACGCCAGGGGATCGAATTCAAGATGTTACTGCTGGTATATCGTGCAGTGCTCCATCTCGGCCCTGCGTACATTTCATCGCTCGTTTCATCCTACACGCCGACCAGATCACTTAGATCGGCCGAACAAGGTCTGCTGCAGAAGGCAGTTAATGGAATCAGTGGATGTGCACAACCAGTACTGTTTTGTATGCAACATTCAAACACTAGCAGGCATTGAACCTGCCACACATCACTGGACCATTATGAACCCCACCGCTCTGATGCGTGGTAACATTGCATGAATTACAACATTGAAAATAACAGTAATCTATTTCAAATTATCTAATTTTTTAAGAAAAATATTAAACATTATGTGCCATTTAATTTATGAAAATCCTTACATTATTGATTCATACAATACATGTTAAACTAAAAATGGATGCTTGTAAATAATGTAATGAACATTTTAATTAAATTTTGTTATTAATATTACCCTGCATTTACTCAGTTCCCTGATTCCAAGAATGGTATGCTGTGCAGCAAACAATCACACCAATATAGTGGTATCTTCTGGCACTGTTTTATGGGGTACCAAAACATAACAATACGAGAATGTTATTAAATGTACATTCATTGTTTTGATACTGCATCAAGACTGCAATTGACAATACAAACAATTCACCACGCCACTAAGCTCTGTTATACAAAGACAACTTGGATCAGCATCTTTATGCTGATGATACTCAGATCTACATTTCGTTGGCTACCCTGAATACAAATCGCTCCCTTAACCAACTTAGTGATTGCCTTCAAGATATCTTCTATTGGATGGCTGACAGCAAGTTGAAATTCAATGCAATTAAAACTGAATTGATCATTATTGGTACTCCAAGATATCACCGTGAACATTATGGCCTTATTTCCTTCTCGGTGGCTGGCCCGATCCTGTGGAATGCCCTGCCTCAGGCAGTCAGGCATGCAAACTGCGTTGCCACATTCAAATCACTCTTAAAGACATATTTATTTCGACAGGCCTTCAAAGAACTTGTGCAATGTTGACATTCGGTTATGTACTTAGGATGCAGTTATTTATTACTATTATTTTTTAATTAGCCTATTATATGTATTTGTTTTATATAATTTAAGCACCTTATTTATTTTAGGTATTTAAACGGCTAATGCATTTAATTTATATATGTATATGCACTTGTAAATATATATATTTATTTATTTTTATTCAGGTTTATTTAACTGACATTTCATGTAATTTTTATATGCTACTTTTAAGTCATTTTAGTTTACCTTTCTATTTAATATTTCTATTTAATATGTTTTAGGTCATTTAGTGTATTTTTACTTACACTCTACGATTGTCAGCGCCTTTGAAAGATTTGTTATCCGGACACACAGCGCTCTATAAATGCTTTATAATAATAATGATATAGACAATTTTACGACCAGCTACCTTTTAATAGGGTCGATCAGGTTGCCGAAAACACAACTTTTTTCTGGTGGGCCTATGCATTATCAATTACCCTTTTCGATAACACTGTCCAGGAACATATCCAAAGAAGCATTTTTATTGTGAAAATCACAGACCCGAACACTGTTTTGTACATGTGTCGCATTTCAATCGTTTCACATCGGTACAAGTATCCACAAACAACAACCATATTTAACATACTACTGTTTCCGATCTGATGTCCACACATATCAAATCTTAAAAGTGTCGTGCGAATGTCAACACGTTTCTTTCCTGAACCATTCTTTAAAAATGACTGAGCACCCACATATGTTTTATCTCAATCGTGTGTTAACATTGCCAGTGCACATGTCTGACTTAAAATTGCCACTTGTGAAAAGGAAGCCACACGTATCACTTCGGCTCAGCTTCATTATGAGAACAGCCAAGTGATTTCAAATTGATACTATATGCAAATTGTGCCCCGCAGCTATCATATTTGTTTCTCCCCGGTGTGGATACGGAAGCGCATCTTCAGAATTCCACTTGCGCAGAACTGAGCACCACAGATATGACATATGTAGGGTTTCTCCCCCGTATGGATACTGACATTCGTCTTCAGATTTCCACTTTCTGAGAATCGTGCACCACAGGTATCACATTTTTATAAGGTTTCGCCCCGGTGTGGATACTGACATGCATCTTCAAATGACCACGTTTTGAGAACTGTGCACCACACTTATCACATTTGTAAGGTTTCACCCCGGTGTGGGTAGGGACATGCGTCTTCAAATGATTATTTTTTGGAGAACTGTGCACCACACGTATCACACGTGAAAGGTTTCTCCCCGGTGTGTGTACCGACATGCCTCTTTAGATTTCCACTTGCAGAGAACTGTGCACAACAGGTATCACATCTATAGGGTTTTTCCCCGTATGTATTCCGACATGTCTATTTAAATTACCACTTTCTGGAAACTGTATACCACAGGTATCATATTTGTAGGTTTTCTCCCCGGTGTCGATACCGACATGCGTGTGCAGATTTCCACTTTGTGAGAAATGTGCTCCACAGGTATAGCATTTGAAGGTTTTTTTCCAAGTGTGTATACGGACATGCGTTTTCAGATTTCTACTTTTTGAGAACTGTGCACCACATGTGTCACATATGAATCGTTTCTCTACACTACTCGTGTGCTCATTCACAGACATAATTAAACTGTATTTGTTTTTAACCTTTTACAAACACATTATTTTGTATTGTGCTATTGTCCTCAATGCACTTTTGCTACAAACACATGTACGTGTTATCACTAATGTACATCACATCTGAAGAAATTCTCACTATTCATAGTGTCTAGCAAGGTGGAACAATATAGTTTTGAAACAACATTGTTAAAACATTTTCCACAAGAGTTAAATTTAAAAATCTGTCTCAATGTGCAACTTTGAACCGTTCCTCGGAAAAGAATGTCTTCCACGTGTGTCAGAGTTTTCTGAAATGTCTGAGAAAGCAAACGAACCTTTACATTTGCTGCATAACTGTCACACTTTAATGTTTCCCCGTCACAGGGAGTTGGTGCCTGCATAAACGCTAAATATTGCGACATGAATCATTCAGTCACATGTTTTCTCTCCTTTGTGTTGACACTGTGTGACGTGCCTCGATGTCCTATGTCGTGTTGTTGCACACAACCTGACAGTTGTTGGTGTCAATGCCCGCGAGTTTTTGTAGCTGTGGTATTTTATTGTTCACAGTTCTGTCACAAACATTTGTGAGTTCTGAAACAAAATAAAAGTAAGTAACACCATCAGACGTCCTTTGAAACAGGCTAAGCATCAACAATATAGTGTAAAGAACAGTATGGAAGACTGGAAAAAATTATTTTGAAGAAACAGGAAATATTTATTTGTCGCAAATACACAGTACAGAATAATCGTACTAAAAACAATACAATATGTTTATAATCGAGTACACAACGTGACAAAGATAAAGCTGATGGTAAAAAACAAAACAACGTGTAATATAACATTTTCCATGTGAAATATATCGCAAGATGTTTACGTATGACGTGTGCATTTACGCGGGAAGACCGTATGTAGATAGATTGTTTAGTTTTTGTATAATATCTCCGTTTTCAACTGTTCACAATTGTCCTCTCGGTGTGTGTCATAAGAGAACGGCATCTAGATCTGGCAAGCAAAACGATACATTTTCCGTAAATCGTTAGAAATTGCATTCGGCGTGTATGACCGATCCTAACAAGAAATAGTTGCGAGTAATTACACGTTTCAGTCTCGTGAATAAAATATTACCCGAAAAGTCATTGATTTGCGTCATATGTCATTAGCAACACACTTGTGTCATCATATTTGTCATTGGCGTCACGCTGGCCTACAAATACAATGACTGAAAATATGTTCAATCAGGCAAAATAGTGTTGTATGCCTACAATTTGATCAAAAGTCTGAAGAAAAAAAACAGTGTTGACAAAGATTGAATTGCATGAACTATATGGTAAAAGATAAGCACGTGACGCTAATGGCACTAGGGAGTACAGTGTACATGTCTCAACTGTTTATTCTCCCTGAATCCCAATTTGTAGGATAAGGCGTGGACATGGACAATTTTGTGTATGGTACTACAGATGTTATACAATAATATACAAGCCACATTTATTAAATTGTTTGACTTTCTAGGAAACCAGCAAACCTTATTTTTTCAGTTGTCAAATTACAAATATTCACCCATACACGAATTCAAGTGATACAGACAGTGGCTATTGTATTTAGACATACTCATAACTTTGGGCACAGAACAGTCAACGTAATAACTAATCCATAGCTTGCTGTAGTCTGTCTATTTGATAGCACACCCTATACAGTGCTCTTGCATTTAGGGGCCTCCAAGTAAAAGCATTTATTGGCCAAAAGGTGATGGTAATTATGCAATGTTATAGGCTGCATTTATTGCTTTGTAGAATGTTATTCTAGTATAAATTATAGCAGGAATTTATAGCTTAAGTAAGTTGATATTTGCCAGTTTGAATGCATAACGATCAATATAAGAAAATATTTAGACACTGCCATTCGTGTTTGTATTTAAACATCTGTGTAATGAAATTGGGTTATTCAAAACAACGAATGTACTTACTGAGAGTTTGTTAAATAAACTCTCACAATTAATGTAATTATATCAAAATTATTGATCATTGATCGTGCAATTATTATTTTTGTCCTCCCATAAAAAAACACATCGAGAAGACAGAAGTTTTGGCGATACTTGAGTCTCTCTGAAGAAAGGAAATGAGCTAAATCAACATTAAACAAATACGTTTCTGCTACGGAACCCTTCCTCAGTTGATTTATAAAAAAAATTGTTTACAAACATTATTAGTCATAAACATTTTAGTTTTTGAAAACTGTTAAAAAAATTCCAACCCCTTGTGTCGCGTCTGTCACGCACTGTTTTCCAAAAGAGTAAGAAGGAAAACAAAATATGCCATGTACAGTGCTTGACCTATTTGTAATTCACAAATTCAAACATTTTAATCAGTGAATTGCAGTTAACAAACTAATTAATCAATTCCGACCCTCAATACGTCGCTTCTATCACCGTGTGAATGGCGGAAATTATCTCTATTACCATGAAAATGGGGGTCTGAGACTGGGTGAAAAAAAATACAGTATATTTTTACTAACTAAGACCCAATTTATCCTTTGGACAAACAAAATTGCACTATTTGCATGAATTAAAAATAGTCCCACAGACGCGAAAGATAATTGCGAATGATCTATTTGATCATTCTAAATAATAAACACCAGGCAATAAGTAATCTTCTACGTATCACTTTGGTACACTTTCAACCCTATATTACAACATCATATAAGGAAAACAAATGTTTAGGAAAGAAATGTTTCACAATTTTTATACGAGTGTTCTATTTTTAGTGTATCAAGGTGTCGAAAACATTTTCTAAATTTACATTGTTTCTTTTCCCAGGAACCTGTAATATAAGTACATTACCAGTGAATCTAACAAAATAAGCTGAAATTATATCGTATTTATTAATATTTATTATCTATTAATGTCTACCAGAATATTTTATTATGTGCTATTGTCCATTGCATGGTAATGGTAACCTATATGTATACATATGTACCTGTATATATATGCAATGGAAGACATTGTGCTGTGCAGACATATGTGGATCCGCACGTGGCTCCGGAGCCCTATGCATATAATATACATTTTATAACACAATTATATTCTGTTTTTGATATAATATCATAAAGACATCACAATCGGTGTTCTCTGCTTCATTTAATGTTGTATAAACAACATTATGATTGGTGTTCCCGACATTTTAGAAGAAATCTCTCATGGAAGAAGAGCTTCGATGTTATCAGTTTGGGAATAATAAAGACAGCTTGATGAACTCTACAAAACATGGTTTGTATTCGCTGCACATCCTACATCATCTCAGCATCTATTTCACCTGGTTATACATAAACTATACTGAAATTTAATTTGTATTGAGGATCTAAACAGCACTGCTGGGCATACATAAGCCGGTACAACATAGTGATTTACATATATAATAAAGATAATTGTTCCTTTGGTTTACTAAAGGAAAACGTTGACTGTCTAATTATAACATTACATACGCCATCATCATGTATTTAGTTTAGTTTCCGTACAAATTTGTATTCATGTAATGCTATAATTATTGGTGAAATTACATTAATTAACAGGTAGATATGAAACAAATTATGTTCTTGTTCTTATTTTGGAATAATTGCAACGCAAGATTACCCATATGATAGTTTCATGTTGGAATATGCATGGAAATTGCTCGGCTGACAAAGGCGCTTCAGTAGCATACAAGAAAATCCACCATGTGATATTTAATTAGTCTTTCTAATAAGTTGCAAATCACTGATGTTAAACTCACTGGTCTATAGTTCTCTGACTTGTTTCTCGAACTTTTTTAAATAACGGTGTAATGTTTGCCTCTTTCCATTCTAAAGGAACCACTCCCTCTTCTAATGACAAATTGAAAACTGTAGCAAGCGGTACGCTAATTTGTCTCCAATTTCCAATAGTAGTTTAAGCGGAATCCCTTCCACTCCAGGTGATTTATTATCCTTCGTAGCCCTTATTTTCTTAGCTACCATTTCCGGGTTTACAATTAGTTGTCCTAAATAGTCTGAATCTGCCCCCTTGAACTTAGCCTCTGGTACTGGCAGTGAACAAATATCTTCCCTGGGAAAAACTGAACTAATGTACTCATTCAGGTCTTCTGCCATTAAGAATCCCTCTGATATTATATTTCCAGCACTATCTTCTAGAGGACCGACCTTATCTTGAACTTTCTGTTTGCTTCGAACACACGCATAACACAATCTTCCTGTCATGTTTTATATTACTATCTAATTGTTATTCATAGCATCTCTTTGAATATATAATTTTAGCTGTAGCTTGGTTAAGTGCTTCTTTATAAATGTTGTAGTCTTCATCATTTCCAGTACATCTATTTGACTTCCACATCATTTGTTTATACTTAATTTTTCTAATGGCTTCTTTCGATGAGTGTTTCTTTTTGGACCGTTTCCTTGTTTTTTTAAGAGTACAAATTTATCGACTATGCACTTAATTTAACTCTTTAATACATTCCAGCATGTTGTTGCTGTCTTATTTTTCAGTGTGTTATTCCAGTCTATCTTTGCTAAATATTTCCTCATGTCTTTATACCTTCCTTTGTTGAAAATTCTCCTATACTGCTTTTTACTATTCCTTTCAGATTTTACTTATATATCATGGGAATGTGTAATAAAAAAGCACAGGGGTAAGGGTTTAGCGGGAGTGAGAAACTATGGACCCACCCAAAACATTTGCTAATTCTGATCAAACATTGTAATCGTGTTGTTCAAGGAAGCAGCAACAACACAAAATGGTGCTTTTATTTGGTATGCCCCATATAATCAAATGAAAAAATGTAGTGAACGGCATATATCCGCCCAATAAGGGGTACACATGATGGAACAACACAAACAATTGGATAACTCCAATCGAAAACCTAAATATTATTGTTTAATGAAGCAACACAAAACAGTTGGCACATTTATCTGGTCTGTACCACACCCCTGGGAAAATATAGTGACACAACATATTTATATTTAAAGAGGGAGTGACAACAAATTTATGGACCCATCAACACAAAATTGTTGTCTCCGATCAAAAAGGGTAATGTTATTGTTCAAGGAAGCACCCAAAGCTGCCTTTACTCCAACCGCCTCCCTCAGCTCTTACGTTCTTCGCCCATCAGTTCTTCTCACTCCCACAATTCTTCGTAATCAGTTGTTTTCACGAAACCTGCACCTTCTCTTGTTGCTTCTCTACCAGTGTCATAGTTTCTAAACCATACAGGTACGTCGAGGTAACACATAAGCAGACTATATTTCCGTTGTATTTTCGTGATATGGGCTTGTCTCTCATCAGACCTTCGACTTTCCTTCAAGGTTTGCCACTGCCTTGATCCTCTTACAAATTCGGTGTCTGAATTCCCGTTCCCGCATATCACTCCATCCAGGTATATAAACCTGTCTCTTTGTTTTAATTTCTTCCCCTTAGGGTGTATTTCCACTCAGCACTTTGATTTGCTGCCCCACCCATATTCCTCTGTCGTATCCAGGGTAACTTTTAGTCCATGCCTGCTGAATATATCCTTCCACTCTGTCAGTTGTTCTTAGAGATATGTTTCCTTCCCCGTCCACTACCAATGCCAGATCGTCTGCATTCAGTAGCTTCCGAGGGATGTCCCTCATACCAGTCTTTCTACTTATCAGTTCCACCACTGCGATAAACAACAGTGGGTTCAGGGCGCTTCCTTATCTTTGGCCAACATTCACTTCAAACTCTCATGACACTATCGGTCCACACAACACCCGGCTCATTGTTTTTTAATATGTCCCTTCAACCATCCTGACCTCTGCCCCTGGGACCCCATCTGCCACATTGTCGTCATCGCCATCTCTGTTGCAAGGTATCATATGCTTTATCCAGGTCAATGAATCCTACAGCCATATCTTCTGTCCCTCCAATTTCTTTTCCACTAACTGCCTTATTCAAACAGTGTATTTTATTAAATCCCAAGACGATATTTCACTTGTAAAGGCTCTCGTCAGTAATCTGTATGCATATGACCAATGATGTCAATAAGAACGAGATGGAATTATGGGATTGCGAACCTAATCGTCACTTTGGAATTTCACAACATTTAAATTGAGAAACTAAATTACTGATAATAATCAGAAATATATCCTGTGTATGTTCCAAACGGATGTTATTTGGTCTCAGATATTCGATTTAGAAATGTAAGCATTAGCATTGACGTTACCACAACCACCTCTAGAGAGTTATAACGTACGTCACATGAACAATGGAACAAAGTAATTCGCTACCACCGTGAGACGGTTTAGGAAGTTCAATACCCTCAACCGTAAAATCATTATGCTAGTGTTTTGAAACTCTCTACAGTGCTTCAGTCAACGTCTGCACATCGTTTTATTATAAACTACAAATCGCATTTATCACCTAGTCATGTCATAACATGTTCTTCTTGTTCCCAATAACGTGGTGACCCGGATTTCCAGGTAACGTCTTCACGGTTCGTTGTGTTCTTAATCAAGTTTGGACTCAAATTTAACTCGTCGTTTCCAGGTAACGATTTATTTTCAAGCTAACTCGACTGTTATAAACATAAGCTCAAAACACTTTTGTGTATCTAAGATTTCGCTACGGGCAAGGCCAAAGTGCAAACTTATTCGCCGATTAGTGTTCCCTGCTAAAATATACGGGTGTTTGGTTATATGGGAAACGCTAAAGAAAACATTTTCAAATGTTTCCACTCTATGTGCACCACTGCACACCAGAGTGCATTTTAACGTACTTTAGTAACTCCATCGAGGTGTTTTGAACAGTGGAATGTTTTGATGTTCTACTGTATCTAATAGTATAGTATTTCCTGTTAATATACAGCCAATAGTGACCTTAATTAATCAAAATAAATCATGTCTTCCGACAGACGTCCGTGTGGACACGTGGTGTCGACTTTTCACTTGGTGACTGGCGTTCTCACTCAAGAAGCTTTTGTATCATGTCTAAAAAAGAAAATTGTAATGTGTGTTATTCCTTCATATCTACACTTGAACAGTTGCCTGGACATAGATTATCCCCATAGAAAGCTGGAACAATATTTAAGTGCATTAATAAAAATGCATATTCTCCTGGACAAACACACACAAACGGAGACTGTATACGTTTTTATTTTATTATTCGTATAGAATGTTTGCTTTGACGTAAATGTGAGCAGTGTTTCGCAAAGCATGTTATGTAAAACGATTCCAACTGATCTACGGACGGTCCACGTTGCACTGAATAATCATTGATGACATGAGTAATATATTTAACAATCGATAAACATGCGTCTGCCATCCGATATAAAACACTATTTTTGCAATCTTATTTTCTGCTACCCAATTCCATCAGTCCTTCGAATATCCATGGTTTTGTTGTCAGTCACTGGCTGCTTTCATGTTTCCTGAGCACATGCTCAATACATGCCAATTTTTATTTGACTTGGTTTTGTTTTCACACTCGTCTGCTGTAATTGTGTGGATGTCTTTGTTTAAAGTCACCACTGACCATGTAACATTCAGTATCCTTCTAAAACACATGAAACGGAATGTAATTAGTTTTCGGTTGTCCATAATTTTTACTTTCCACGTTTCACATTTATGCAATAGCACTGATCTACCGAGAATCCCACTTGTCTTACCTTCGTATTCGATTTCACCCTCGCCGTCAATGTCAAAGTGAAAGAGCATTTCGTTGACTTCCTGTTGCGTCAGTTTTTCTCCAATGGTCGTCATCTGGTAAATGAACCACTTCTTGTTGAGACGGCACGTGTGTCGCGGATCGAAACAGTTCACAATGCTCGACCGGAGCTCTTCCTCCGATCCCAGCATGCCCCATCGATCTCGATATATCAACGCGCAGAACTGCGTGAAGTCCACTGCACAAAACAGTTTCATTTTAAGTGGCTGTTGTGCTAAAGCATGTCGGTCATGCGTGCATGCGTGTATGTACGTCTACGTGTGTGTTTATATGTGTGTGTGTTCGCGCGCGTGTAGGTGTTTGTGAGGAGGGGTGGGGTATGTGTATGGCTTTGGCTTTTCCAGGGTCCAACTTTTTATATATGTGTATTCTGCCCTTCTGAGGTATTTTGTCGGTTTTTGTATTGTGCAACTCTTCCCATTCATTTATAATCCCCTGTTTCTTCGCTACGGTTACTTAATGTTTTCTAGGCCTTCTATCTGTCATAACTAACATGAAATACTACTATCAATATTTGTTTATAAACTAACCATTCAATATCTGTGCAATTCTATCTGACCTTCCCTTATCCTTCTGGTCTCTAGTGTTGTTATACCGCATTCCTTTGGGCGTATTTCGTAATTAATTTGATAGTACTCAATCGCAAGCTAGTGATTTTGTTACACTTCCCCTGGCAATGTTCGGAAGTTCACTAAATCAGCTACACAGCTACACGTCGACCAAGAACTGTCTGCCGGTCGTGCCGTGTTGAGAGAACCAGGATGCGTGCACGCCCGCGCCGCACACCAAAGTCGCAAATTAATGGAAATCACAATATAATGTCCCGTTCGGTTATTCTCATGAGCATCTTATTCACATAATTACTTCTACTTCCCAAACATGACATGTAACCTCTTGCGCACATACACACAATCGAATCTTGAAAGGCAACGAGATGACTGGCTCAGGTTAACTTCAGCATTCTGTCAAGACGATTAGTAGATCCCCTGCCGGGTCGATATTTCGCTGTATTTTTTCAAAGCTCCTCACCTAGTGCCGTGTCCCCGAACTCATGAAGAATCTTCTGCGTCTGTGGTTCAGTCGGTAAACATCCAAGAGCGCGCAGAGCCAAGGGTACACAGTCAATAGGGATCGTTAGGGTCACTTGTTGGTCGAAGATCATGAACACCTTCCGGATCTCTGGCTCACAAAAGTATACAACGAGGAAAATACTAAAGAGAAAACTATGCTATGTACACGACAATGACAACGCTTAATAATTTAGATTTGTTTCTCCATTATTATTAGTATTTGTAGTAGTAGTAGTAGTAGTAATAGTTGTAGTGGTAGTAGTAGTAGTAGTAGTAGTAGTAGTAGTAGTAGTAGTAGTAGTAGTAGTAATAGTTGTAGTGGTAGTAGTAGCAAAGTAGTAGCAGCAGCAGCAGTATTATTAGTACTAGTATTATTATTATTAAAACAAAGATGAACAATTAATATAAAGGTGACAAAGTAGAAGAAAGCGGTATACAACCTAGTGATCATGGACTGCAACTTAGGCTTGTTTCGGTATGCCACAGACATGATACAAATCAATCAGTCATAATGCCTGCATTCATATAAGCAGTACGCAGTACGCCTATACGTTCATGAGATTCGTCCCACCCAAGCGTCCGTACCTGCAATCTGGTCGTCTGTAAAGAAGCTGACTGCGGTATTCTTAAGAAGATCTTCGAGCACTGCCGTCTCGGTAGAATGTGTCTGTGCCATTTCGGTTAATTTGGTGCCGTGAAGTGAAACCCACAAGTGCAGCGGTAGCTAGCAATGTTAGGCAAACGTTTTTCAAAGCAATGAAACTACGTAGCAACTACAGTAAGTTACGACCGCTATATACTTCATCCCGTTCTGGTCCAGAACGTCGCAGAGAACGTCTTGCGTTCGAAGTCAAACGACATTTAAGACAGGGGTTCGCTTCACTTAGCATTCGTACGCGCAAGAAGGCCACTGAAAACCGGCCCCTATTCAGATGTGTTGAATCCTGCAGTAAGAACTACTGTGTGAAACGTATTGCAACTTCTCCTTATCCCACTGGCAATGGTTTGCCACAATAAAAAGTATAGGTAAGTTCTTATATAGCGTTGTGTCCAGTCCTCGTGAATGTTCAAAGCGCTACACACGTGAATCCATAGTAGATCTGTCCAATAGAACATCATGTCGACTTCTCTATGAAGTATACAGGTACGCTGCAATTACAGCACAAACGAAACTCGTAAACAAATATCCACCACTGTCTATAACGATGTACTCATTTATTAAGCTAACAGAACAGCAACTACATGTAGTGAATGTTCTTGTCCATCGTTCGAAACTGAATCAAAACGATTCTAATTCAGAATTTATCGAACGAGAGTTCGTTGCTGTAACTAAAACGCCGCTGCGCCCCACAACGAGGATGTAACGAAAGCAACACAAATAACAGAAGACATTAGCTAAAAACAACTTCGGCGATCTTTTATTTTTTGACCTAACCATGAAAATGACAACCTTCAGTACCAAACTTCTCCTCACGTATCTTACGTACATATATATATTTATTAGGTTACCTAAACAATTCTCTTACCTTCCCATGACAAATCAACATTCACAAAACGAATTCAAGCAAAACTCGACATCACCGGCAGCGACTACCCGTAGCCTCGCAGTTACCGTTAAATAGATGCTGTGTCGAGGCGTCGCGAACACGTGCACGCGGAGCTTTATCTTTATACAAGGACTCTACGCACACAGTAACGATAGTATCACTGTACGAATTTATATTAAGCTAATTTATGTAGCGACGCGTCAACGCAATGTAAATTTTACGGTAACCGCGGAGCTACGGGTAGTCGCCGCCAGCGACATGAATATTACCCGGAAATCAGGTTTACCCCAATATAATGAAGCACAGAAAAAGAAGAAAAGATGCATGTAGACTGTAAAAAGTGTACATTTTGCGGGAACTCATGTCCACGACAGTCGATTAACAAGAAATGCAGCGCGCACCTGGAACGGTGTCCAAGCTGTATTTAACGGTTATTCAAAAGAATCCAGTGCAACTAGGATGTTAACTGCACTAAACGCTCGTGAACAAAAGGAAAGTAGCAAGATTTCTGGCCTTCCATTAAGCGCTACACAACCAAACTATCTTAACATGTCTACTCGCCATACAAGATCAAACATTCGTCACCACGTGATTCCGCCATCAATTAGAACTGACGTTTTCAAATATTGTTTCTTCCCACGCACAATTACCGACTGGAACTCCAGTAGTCCAGAAATACAAAAACTGTGACAAAAACGCATAATATCAAATAACGTACTGGTGTATGCATTGGGAAACATGTAGTTACCATCAAACGTAATCAACGTAATTTTACATTTTAGCTCGGATGGAGTCAGCTCTTATTTCTGCTGCATCATTTACACCCCTTAAATTAATACAAACTAATCACTCTCATCGGAAGTCTTTCCAATTTCTGCAAAGCGCAGTCCACTGTTTTACGTATTACTCAATGTTTGTAATTGATATACGATGCTTATTGTGTCTGCATGTTAATAATAATATATCATGTATGCAGTTTTTAGTATCATTTTTCTTTTATTATGGTATTTTCTATGCAATATATACATGTCTGTATAATAGTACGGATAATAATATGACCAGTACATTAGTATCTGTAAAATGTCTGCAGATGTTACCATATACTAAAAAAGTCAAGCTAAATTTTACATACAGCATATACATATATATATTATCGTATATATATATATATATATATATATTATCATGTATGCAGTTTTGAGCATGTTTTTTCTTTCATCATGGACTATATATGTATATATAAATATATATATATGTGTGTGGGTGTGTGTGTGGCGGCCTAGGAAAACAGTCGGAAGTCGCCAGGCGTAATTGCCCGCAAACACGTCATAAAGTTGATTTTATGCAATAACCAACACAAGCCCATTGTAGTTTGAGAATTGAAATTGGCCAAAAGATGACGTTTTTATTGGAAAGTGGATTGCTTCTAATGCAGCCACTTTTGGGCATCAAGATAGTAGGAATGTGATGTCTAACATGCAAACCAAATGGGAAACTGAACCCTTGTACAGCCCCTTCAATGTTTCTCAGGCACACATTCCTACAACATGACGACAATATACAGACATACATTATTTGCCGCTGTAGAGGTATAAACCACTATGAATATAAACCTAAGCAAACAATCCAAACATTCCACCACCAATAGACACATGCAATTACAAAACGGTGGGGCAATTCCACCTATCCTGTATAAACATAAGGGAAAATATATACCTTTTGTAAAACAAAAAGGCTGTCGACGCACCAAAACCCAACACATTCAAGAATTTGGGATATGCTCTGTGTTGTCTCCGAAATTTGGGAAAGCGTTGCGACATTTTCCAACTTCTTTTTCTACCAACGGTGTACCATAGTTGTTTAACTAAACGTGCCTAGGCAAAAAGGTGGGGAGGAGGGCGGTTTTAGAAGTATCAGGATATACACGACATGACACACAGATACTAAACGCGGAAGTGGCGACTTAACCGCTAATCCAAATCGTAGGCTGGGGCATAATCCTGACATGTCATGATTGGCTGAAGGCGCTGGGCGGTTTTATTAAGCCAAACAGCTGGAAGTAATTATCGCCTCAGCCAGTTACCTCACTACCCGCACTAGGCCTGTCCTGGCCATTGCATAAAATACAGTATGGTCTGCGTTCATACCTTCATTTATGCAATAACCAACACAAGCCCATTGTAGTTTGAGAACTGAAATTGGCCAAAGGATGACGTTTTTTTATTGGAAAGTGGATTGCTTCTAATGCAGTCACTTTTGGGCATAAAGATAGTAGGAATGTGATGTCTAACATGCAAACCAGATGGGAAACTGAACCCTTGTACAGCCCCATCAAAGTTTCTGAGTCACACATTCCTACAACATGATGACAATATACAGACATACATTATTTGTCGCTATAGAGGTATAAAACCACTATGAATATAAACCTAAGCAAACAATACAAACATTCCACCACCAATAGACACATGTAATTACAAAACGGTGGGGCCATTCCGCCACAATGTTACCAAGAGGAACCTATGACCTTCCCATCGTATGAAACACATCAAACCTTTGACCCAAGATACTTATGCAAGTGGGATATACTTCCTAATAACATTCAATGTGCACCTGCATGCTTCCCTGATTTGTGCGCCAAATTTCACTCACAAAGTTGCTGCTGTAGCTGCACCAATGCGAAGACTGAGACCTTTAAATGAACTAGTTTGGTAGCCACAAAAGCTGAGGAGCCGTTTAAGGGACACGTCAAATTCACACCGCAGCATAGGCGAACCATCCGTGTACACAAACAGGATACCCTGTACTGGGCCCCTAGCATGAATGAATTCCCTTACCTCCCCTCCTTGGTGGATGACAGAACCTTGTAAGCATTCAGTCCTTACATGCAGAGATTGTGGGCCTTGTCGTGCACTATACTTAAAACGACCAAGGGACACTGTAATAAGGTCATCAGATAGCATAACATGTCCTAAATGTAAACAGCTTTGAACACTGCACATTGCCCTCGGTACCATTTCTCTTACTCGCAGGTATGCTCTAAATGCAATGACCATCACGGCCCGTAGCATAGTACATTTGTGCTGTACAGAGAACACAGTTGAGAGAGCTTGTACTAAGCGAGTGAGGATGGGTAATGTGTGACAGGCAGGCGGACATCACGCAAAGACCCAAAATTTCGTGCAATAACTTGTAAACAATCAAACTAGTAGTTGGATCGGGAAACCCATTAAACTTGTGAAATTATGCCACTGCTGAAACGATAGATGCTGGGGCTAACCCTCCAGCATGCATGTGTGCCACAAAAAGCATAATCATTTCCACCGAGATTGGCAGACAAGGATACATGCTCAGTGACTGAAAAATACACTACCAACTTACCCATGCCCGCTCATAGCAAGACTTAAAGATTCCCCATAGCTGACTGGGGAGACACAAAAGCTGAGGAGCCGTTTAAGGGACACGTCGAATTCACTCCGCAGCATAGACGAACCATCCAGGTACGCAAACAGGATACCCTATACTGGGACCCTGGCATGAATAAATTTCCTTAACACTGCTGCTTAGTAAATGACAGAACCGTATAAACATTCAACTCTTTCTTGCAGAAAGTATGGGCCTTGTTGTGCACTGTGTTTAAAAACAACCAAAGGATACTCTCCTAAAAACGAACTTCCTTTGAATTCAACACCAGGATGCAGCTTCTGGTGTGTGCGTTAGGCATGAGTTGAAGCAATTCTTAGCCTCTCCAATGGTGTATCCCGACAATTACTAACCGGCTTGCTAATTATGCATTGTTTCACTGAGCAGATATGCGCTGAAGCTATCAAATTATTAGCACACTGATCATTTCCTGTTATGTAAATACCGGTTCAGTAATTGTGTGTACATTGTGTACACATCCTTTGCTGTTACCACATACACGGTTTGAATAACATGCAAACAAACCCAAGTTTTGGACATTTGCAGCAATAGGTAATAAAAGGGGTAATTAAACTATTATCGATTACTTTCAGATCTATTACTATTACTTTTTTATAAAAGCTATTACTATGACATGAGAAACAATATATTACCTATTAAAATAGTATTACCTATACTGTTACACAATGTCTGATCATAGGTCCTGCGTTGCATACCTAAAGTCCTCCACCTGTAACATAAAATATGTTGTATGTACCCTTTGTTAAGGCGTCGCATTGGTACTGCCCCAACCCCAGGCAAGTGTCTGTTGCTGGACTGAAACCACTTGCAATTGCCATAAGTGTAGTAGGATGGATTGCTGTTACAAAGGCAAGTGTCCTGTGCAGCAGCTTCTCAAAATATGCCATACTGTGTTCTATATCCTGCTCCAACAAATGCCAAACGTATCCTTGCATTCGACTAACTGTCCACCACTACCTGGAGTCTGAGAGTACTGTCATGGCTAATGTGTCGAGCATTCACTGGCGTAGACGGAAGAGTTCTCGTTGTCGCAGCAGCGATCTGCCAATGTCCCTGCCAGGCAGCCAAACATGTCCAAGTATATATTGTCGAGTGTAACCGATCCTGCCTCTGACTCGGATGTTGGCTGACTCACATATGAATTTCAGGAGAAATTCTACAATAATAAATGCACAACAGGACATTACTCGAACTACAGAGAACTTCACTCCCATCGTCATGCACGATAATCAACAATCATGTACTGGTCACATTTGTCAAGCATATTAAGCATGTCTGAAAACCCCCAGAAACTTGACCATGACGCAAACTAAATGCATGGCAGTAAGAAATGTGTGTGGGTTGGCATACGTGGATGTTGTTAATGTTGGTATCTGTACCATCTGTACAACATTATGTTTTACTCTTGTATGTTTATATTTGTAACTGTTTGTGCTGCACCGACAGTAACATCATTTTTGTGCGAGGATCAATAAAGCATTCTTTATCTTTAATCATATTATTTCACATGCCTCCAGCAACGCATGGAGGAAATCATATTATATCACATGTCTCTAGCAACGCTTAACAGTAATCTTATTATTTCACAAGCCTCCTTCAAAGCATGGTGGTAATCATATTATTTCACATGCCTCCAGCAACGCACGGCGGTAACCATATTATTCCACATGCCTCCAGCAACGCATGGCGAGAATCATATTATTTCACATGCCTCCAGTAACGCATGGCGGGAATCATATCATTTCACATGCCTCCAGCAACGCATGACGGTAATCATATTATTTCACATGCCTCCAGTAACGCATGGCGGTAATCATATTGTTTCACATGCCTCCCGTAACGCATGGCGGTAATCATATTGTTTCATATAATTCAAGTAACGCATGGCGTTAATCATATTATTTCACATGCCTCCAGCAACGCATGACGGTAATCATATTATTTCCAATAACGCATGGCGGGAAACATATTATTTCACATGCCTGCATCAACACATGGCGGTAATCATATTATTTCACATGCCTCCAGTAACGCATGGCGGTAATCATATCATTTCACATGCCTCCAGTAACGCATGGCGGTAATCATATTATTTCACATGCCTCTAGTAACGCATGGCGAGAATCATATTATTTCACATGCCTCCAGTACGCATGGCGGTAATAATATTATTTAACATACCTCCAGTAACGCATGGCGGTAATTATTATTATTTTTAAATAATTGAGTTATTGTATTCTAGTGAACAACGCGACACAGCACCACTATTGTATAAACAATTCAAATAACACTGATGCGGTCAGTTCTATATATGTGGTACTCTATTATTCAATACACATCGACTGTTTAGATCGGTCAGTGAACATTGCAACCCGACCAAGATGGACAGCAACGCTGTGGTATATTACAACATCCACCAACGTTAGCAAACAGTAGCCCTTTAAATTGTTTAACTAGGCGTAAGCCAGGAAGTCCATAACGATAATAAAATGCTTTTATTGTTCTCAGAAGAGACACTGCTAAGCAAGCAGTGTGTCGAAAACTGCAATATGAGTGTTTTGAAGGGTTATGTTCACTCAAACCAGACAACCTGCACCAGTAGTAAGAGTATTATACCATCTTGCATGCAGCCCGGCTAAAGAACAAAGGTGATACTGAACTTTGGACATTAGCAAATCATAATTCATCATCTCAACAAATAGTAATATTGGTCTCTTCTATGCTTCTAGTAAAACTGAAGTACGCAGGGAGTGAGAAAGCAGATAACTGCTGTACAAAGAACTGCAACTTATGTTTTGTCTGGTGATAAACCCTTTCGTACATATAAATACTGGTAGTTTTGCTGGTGGTTGTTTTATTTTGGTCTTTGACCAAAAATATATATCCAAAATTTTTACAATTTTACATATATTTTGTAATTTACACGTATCAACTGATATATAAAAACGTGGAATTAGTTTTCCATTTCGATAAAGTCATTCAGTTCATATTACTTTGCGAAGTCAATTCCAATTCAATTGCAGTTCAATCTGTTGTGATTGTATTCAAATCCAATTATGTTCAAATTCGTGCATTTTGTTATAAATCCAATTACACCTCAGTCAAGAACTGAACCTGGGCACGTTAGTGACTGTGTTTATATGTTAAACCAACAATTAAAAATGGCATTAATATTTTGTAATTTTGTCTTTAAATGTAAATATTGAAATTGTTCTCACAAGGTAGGACATCATATCAGAACGTCCAGTTTCAGACGAATTTACTTCCGTCTGGCCTCAGCTTCCCACCCCTCCCGTCAAACGAAGTGTGTAAACATTGATATGATGATACCAATATATTAATAGTATCAGTCAGAAGCATGATGACAGACGAAAATGCCTAAGACTCCCCCTTCCCCAACTGAAAATTAATTTGTCTGATATCGGACATCAACTATCTGAGGTGATCTCTAAAATGCATCTGTACTACTTTAGTGCTAGAGGTTTGGTGGCTGTTGACGTAATTGTAAGCTTTTCAATAGTATTCAGACGTATTGCCCGGTTTTAACCAGTTTTGCACGGTTTTAACCGTGTTTTAGCCGCTTTACAGTCAAAACAGATGTTAACCATCTACAGTTCAACTTTGGCAACACCACATTTGAAACTATCTGTTACCATGGTGTTCTAAATGAAACTGTACATCATGCAGCTGTACATCAATGTATATATGCCTCTAGCGACCATTATAATCATGATAATTATCAGTGATTATTAGTGAGTGTGAATCGGGGTCTTAGGCTCACTAATTAGTTTCTTAGCCAGTCTACCCTTTTTTCAAAACTGGCAGAAGCCTGGCCAAGATAGATAATTTCAACTGAAAAGGCTATTGGAATTTTGATGGGGCCATCTGCCAGCGGTCCATTAGATTAAGTAAAGATGCAAAATTGCCATTATAATACGAAAATTATTTATTTTTTATAACAAGGAGAAATATAATTAGAATTTGGGTGTATATACACTAGGCATTGTACAATACGGTACCTTAATTTACCAAATTAAATGTGTGTACGTTAATATTACAGATCCTGTCAAAAAGAATGAAATGACAAAATTGCCATAGATTAAAACATAAAGAGAACATATGACAAGACTATCTCTGAAGCGAATGGTGTTATATATCACCCGATGGATAATGCAACTGTATGTGGCAGAAACGAATTATTGTACAATACTATTTAAGCAAACTTTTCATAACATATTTGAATTGTCATGAGCCGGAGGAAACAGTGGACACTAGTTGCCACTTTGCTTTTGATATGTGCATTAAATAACGTGTTTGTCGTGTACATTGGAGTTGTTTGCGTATTTAATTTTGATCTATGATATTTGGATGGGAAACTCAAAAGGCATTCTCTTTTTTGAAGCAGTTTTACATTTGTTATATTTCTAAGTGATCTACCACTATATTGTTTTAGTTTTGAACTTCCAAATTCAAGTTAATCCCAAGAAATTGACGAATGTGTATAGCGTAATGCTCATTATATAATCAATGAGTGACAATGCATGGTGCTTACTATTGAAATGTTCAAGTTATAAGACCAATACACATAAGTGTACGTGTATAATTTGGTCTTATAACTTGATAACACACAGACATATACACATTCAGCAAGCGTGTGCACTTGAGAGAACTGACCATATACATACATGTAGGAATACTATATAAACTAAATTAAAACATTGTTCGCCAATAAATCGGTAATAAAGAAATATTCGGTAAATGTACTTATAAATTGTGTACTGGATAATACTTGGTTTATATAATATAAAAAAACATTCGATGTAATACTAATTATTTTAATAAATCAAAAATCGAACCGACAACCCCGACCCGTTACTAGATTTAATACTCAACAAAGTATACCACTCGCCCATAACGCACTGGAGAAATATTAAGCTCCGGTTATAATATGTCCTTCAAAAAACCGTTTCACTGTGTTCGCTAACTAACAATTATATTAAGAATTATGAACCGTTGTCTCCCAATGACAATGGCTTAGTTGATTCACATATCCATAAATCACATGAAAAAGTTTAACACTAAACTGTATTGTGTAATTCAGCAACGTCATAAGGCGTGACCGCCAGTCCCGTGCGCGTCGCGAACACCTCTGGGTTGCATCGCTAAATATTTCCAATTTCAGTTTATTAGATTGTTTAACCACAGAAGTGTGTGCTTGTCAGGAATCACCGCATTCTAAATTATTATAAATATTTAAAAAATCCAAAGGATATTTCAGTATCTGCAGTTTGGTGTAGTTCGGTGTTGTTCGCTAGAGGCGCCAACAGCGCATCAGGTTAACGAGTACGTATTGTGGCAAAGCGCATTATTGTAGTTTGTACATTCTACTTTATGTTCCTACTTTGTAGTTTATATTCATACTTTCTCCTTTCTATGTAAACTTTCTAGTTTTGAGTAAAACTCATCTGACCAAACTTATTTGTGCAAACGTATTGACGTAAACGGCACTCTACTGGATATAAACATCATGATTGAAATAGAACATCAATGTTAGAACACAAGCACGCACAATGACTTTGTAATTAGAATAATAGAAGGACATCACGCATGATGACATTTGCAAAATGCAATGCAAAATCAGCACTGCATGTAGCATGATGGAATTATGGTCCTAAAATATCGTTTCATACTAGTCGACGTGAAGACCGTCTATTGTGACCGAGGACCAACGGTTTCAAACCAACGGACCGACGTGGCACAACCCGCCCGTTGCGTTTTAGAATGTGTTTCCGGTTTATTTTAAAACATCATATTTTATTGCGACATAAATACGTCATCAAATCAAGTACGTTGCCAGAAATGCAGACATATAAAATGATATCAGCTACAGCCAGTCGGCTGCTTGGTCTTTAAATTATGTTGTTCGCCTGATTGGATGCCCATGTTTCATGCTACATACGCATTTAGATGCAACGTAAAAACATTCAATTATTGATTTAAAGATTAACATGAAAGGTTTGTTATTAACATATTCCTTAAGATTTCGTCCTGACTATTGCGCTTTGTGACGATCAGGTATGCATATACTATCAAAACAGCCATTAGATCAATTCATTCCAACGCGCTAGTGATCCCAACGCGCACCAGTGTCCTAAATCCGGTACTGAAGATTGGAAATTATGGTCCACCTAAACATTGTGATAATAGTGCATTTTTTCCTGAGAGAACCGTTTTGTTTGTTCTGCACTCAACGATACCAAGATGCATAACCGTTGGAATCAGAAGAAGTAAATTCAATGTAATACACACTCATACACTTAATTTATTACACACACCAATCCACAGTATCACTTAATATGCCGCCATATAGTAATCTCACGACATAAATAACATTTATTTCTTACAGGTAAAAAGCTATATTTTATGACATATATGCGACCAGTTTATCTTACATCATACGCGAAGAATCTACAATTGTATTTAGCTGCTTTACAGTCTTTGCAAATATGACCTCGAGTGACGACATGGAATTTTATCAGGTTCACAATGTTAACATTTGTATTTTCGTTAATTTTTTTAAGACTTGCCAAGCTATACAATTTTGGAAACGTTATGATATAATGAATCTAAAACAAAACGTTTTCATTATTTTATTTAAGTTATGTGTGGCGACCACCTTGGATTGTTAAAATGGTGGACACTAAAAATCTGTATTTCTTAATATATCAGCTGCTAATCCACCCAGCATTTTTATTTTGGTGGTTAAACCTACATATTGAGGAGCAAGGAATCTACATGTAATAGAATCAAACACGTTTGTTGAAACATAGATGTATGAATTACAAGTGCATCAAACATATAATATTATTGTCATTGTTGTTTCTCCCAAAAAAGCGAAACTATCCAGCTATATAGGAAGGATTAGACAGGTGGATAATAATGTTCCTCTGTTTTTTATCTTCTCATTCAAAACTAGGAAATAAGATATATGCACACTGAATAGAATTCACCCATTTGCACATCGCGTAGGACCACTCCAACTCAGGATTACATTCATATGCACTGTCACGTTAATGATCAATAATAGCTTGATGTGTTTATGTATTGATGCCGACAACAGTAAGTTATTATACGATTCCCTATCGTACATGTGTTGTTTAGCACTATTTTGAATAGATGGGCAATAGAGACAATGAATTCCTCAAATGTGAAGTATGCACAGATCTCCGATATTCAATAGAATTCGATCGATCGTACAATGTTCACACATTAACATTAACTTGCAGCCATGATGTCAAGCCAAAGACCCAATCATTGCCCGAACCAATATCACTGCTCTGTTTCTTTCTCGTATTCTTAGACGGAACATTACTGTCAGCAACTGTGGGAAGTGATTCCATGTTAGACGAATGACGTTGAGTGTCATAAACGAGAACGCCCGGTTAAATCGTTGCCTTTGGAGACGAATACTTGAGCGGGTAAGCGGAAAAAGAGAGGTTTCAAATTGTAATAAAAGCACAAAACCACTCTATGCGATGCATCCCTGTTACGTAATTCATAACACTGGCGTCGGAACGAAATTAATATTAGGTGGGCTGAAGCGCAGCTTCAGCACCACTCCGCAGTCTGACCATTACATCGGGATATGGGGGAGTGGAATTGCTGTTCAACATGTTTCGAGGTGACGCTCAATATTGTAAGCTAATCAATACCCTTCAACTGCATCCCCCTAAGACTTACCAAATATCCCCAACACTACCCGGCTTCAAACTCTCCAAAAACCTCCAGTTGCACCCCCTGAAGCGCGCAAAAGAAACATATTTACGCCCTCAACAACATCAAATTGCACCCGAAATTAAGCCCTACTTCCTTATGAACATATTACGGACTTCAGCAACCCCACGCCACCCCCCTCCGATTCCGGCGGTATTGCATGAGTTAATTAACAGCGACTGCAAAACACCCTGTAAATATATGCTGCTGAACGTAATCATGCGATTCATAACCCTGAATTACTGAGCAGGCAAAATATTGTCAACAAAACACGTGGTATGAAGAGCAACGTAAAATTAACATCACTGCCTACATCCAACAGACCAAGATTGTTGCCATAACGTGAATTTAGACAATCACAACAGATTCCCATGCATCCAGAACGTGGTTCTAACCACCGAAGTCAGTGTTTTTATTTACTTCTGAATTATGATACATGATTAGTATAGAGTATAAATATGGTGACCGTGTAAACAATCAAGGTGGCTGCCGTTGAATAATCCATGCCTAAGAACAATAGTGAAATAGGGCCAGTGACGGAAGGAAAATGAAAAATAAAACACGACGACTAACACCAATGCCAGCCTCGTCCCAAACTTCAGAGAAACAATATGTTTCTATATAATGTATTTAGGTTTGCCAATGTTATATTAATGTTAGTATCTTTAATTAGCAAAGGTATAACAGAATATATATTATATTATATTATATTCAGGTTCGCAATGTTAATATATATATTTTCGTTCATTTTTTTGGAGATTTGCAAACCTATAAATTTTTGTAAAAGATATGATATAATGAATCTAAAAAACAATGTTTATATTTTTAAAGTATATATGGCAGTCATTTTGAATGTTTAATATGTTGGACAATGAAAACCTGTATCTCTCAATATCTCAGCTGCTAAACCACCCAGCCTTTTGATTTTGTTGGCTAAACCTACATATTGAGGGGCAAGGAATCTAATAAGATCAATTATCATTATTAATTTATGATAGTTATGCATGCTATGACTGAATAATATACATGTTACATAGCGTGTAAACACATGTGTAAATTGGAAACAAGTGTGTGCCTGTATTTTCATTTACTAACATCTTATAACCATCATACCAGCAGCACTACGCTGTTGCGTGTATTTCACACATATGTCTGGTTTGTTATAATACTGTTGTGACCTGGTATACTGCACATTAGTCATCACTATCGTCGTCGGATACACGATTTTCAAAGTATGAATCATCGTCATTCTCACACTGTGTGCTACACAAACAGAGGTATGTGCATTGGAAGTCCTTGCATTTGCAGGAACACCTCTGTGATGTCTCCTTTGCACTAGCATCGTACCATCTCAGTGATGGTCGTTGGTGCTGGAAGGATGACAGTTGGTTGTGATTGGCGTCAGCTGTCCACCAGCAGTCCTCTGGTAGCCATTCTGCAGTGGTTACAAAACACCTACTGAGCAGTGCCGGCCTGGCCTCACATTTTTGACTGCAAATGTACTCCCAGTACGTGCTGGTTAAGCGCCTCAATTGTGGGTGGTAGCTTGTCACACTCAGCCATGTGTTTACAGGAGAGGTGCTATCGCAGTTCTGGAATGCGCTTGATCTGGATGCCCTTGGGACAATGTGCAGCGCATTTGAATTTTTAGCCAAGGTAGACTGCAGATCGTATGTCACTTTACTGGCCGCCGATAACATAACAAGGGCATTGACCACGTCAGCGCCGGCCTCAGGAACGATCTTAAACCACGTAGCCTTTGCTTTTCTTACAAACTTCCCGTCGGCTCCATAAAAGGCATGAAATGCCGGCAATGCTTTGGCCTTTTCTGCACCGAAATCTGTCCAGAATGGCTCAATCGGAAGCACACTCGATTCCATTGAAATGGAGGACTTCCTCGGCGGCAGGTCATAATTAGCTATGGTCAGCACAATTACATCAGTGTCTAGCGAGAAGGACATCAGCTCAACATGTTCCCTTTGACTCCTTTGTGCTACCAAGACAGCCTGACAGATCATTAAGGTGTCTGCTTCCTCATGCTTGTTGTCTTCAAAGTGAATATTCCTGTTGCTCCTTGTTTGCTTGGATGCTAAAGTGATAACCAATTTGGGGAAACCTCGGTTGCAATGCAAAGTTTTCTCAGCCAGGAACTGTGTGAGATCAAACGGCTTATGGTGATGTGTTTTATGCTGTTATCATATCGGACTTGGTACTGGATTGGTTCATTCCCTCCGTGTCTCTTTTCCCTGGATGTGCTCTTCAGTGAATCCACCTTGTAAGTGTCAAAAACTAGAGTGGTTTCATCAAAGCCTCTTGTGAGGTCCATCACTTTGTCAATGAAACATTCACCGAGATCCTTTCAATAGCGTGCGACGTTCTATAGCGAATGGATTGCCATGACTCATTATGGCATCCTTGATCTTGCTGATGGCATCATGCTCCCGCTTGACTACACTCTTGGATAGATCATGATGCTCATTAGCCTTGTTGTCTTTTACATTGAACTGACCCTTGAACTCGCTTGCCATGCACGACAGTTCGGGAGAAGCTAGGAAGAAGCGTTGTCCTGCATTGGCATTGTTGGAGATTTCGATGAGACAAAGAATGAACCTCCATGAGCTTGTTCTGACGTTCACAAGCATGGTCTGCCCCAATGGAAACAAATGGGAGTGCAGCCTTGGTTATTGATATGTTGTCTAATTCAAGTTTCTTCCAAGTCTCTGGCTGGTCAGCCTTGAGTGCGTGCATGTCAGCTATGTAACGTGGCCGGAGTATCTTGTACTTTATTCTGTCTATAGCAACGAACAGCTTGCTCAATTCTTTTCCTGCTCCAAGAAGGAGGTTTAGGTCTGCATTAGAGGTTGCTGAACCAAATAACAGAATCGTCTCCACTCGTTGCAGGTACATCATCATGGACCTGAACATGGCATTATCGGTTCTCTGTGCCTCCTACTCCTGGAACTTCTACACGACACCATCCATCCGAAAAAAGAAAAAAAAATTTGCCTGCTCAGTAATTCAGGGTTATGAATCGCATGTATACGTTCAGCAGCATATATTTACAGGGTGTTTTGCAGTCGCTGTTAATTAACTCATGCAATACCGCCGGAATCGGAGGGGGGGTGGCGTGGGGTTGCTGAAGTCCGTAATATTTTCATAAGGAAGTAGGGCTTAATTTCGGGTGCAATTTGATGTTGTTGAGGGCGTAAATATGTTTCTTTTGCGCGCTTCAGGGGGTGCAACTGGAGGTTTTTGGAGAGCTTGAAGCCGGGTAGTTTTGGGGATATTTGGTAAGTCTTAGGGGGATGCAGTTCAAGGGTATTGATTAGCTTAAAATATTGAGCGTCACCTCGAAACATGTTGAACAGCAATTCCACTCCCCCATATCCCGATGTAATGGTCAGACTGCGGAGTGGTGCTGAAGCTGCGCTTCAGCCCACCTAATATTAATTTCGTTCCGACGCCAGTGTTATGAATTACGTAACAGGGATGCATCGCATAGAGTGGTTTTGTGCTTTTATTACAATTTGAAACCTCTCTTTTTCCGCTTACCCGCTCAAGTATTCGTCTCCAAAGGCAACGATTTAACCGGGCGTTCTCGTTTATGACACTCAACGTCATTCGTCTAACATGGAATCACTTCCCACAGTTGCTGACAGTAATGTTCCGTCTAAGAATACGAGAATGAAACAGAGCAGTGATATTGGTTCGGGCAATGATTGGGTCTTTGGCTTGACATCATGGCTGCAAGTTAATGTTAATGTGTGAACATTGTACGATCGATCGAATTCTATTGAATATCGGAGATCTGTGCATACTTCACATTTGAGGAATTCATTGTCTCTATTGCCCATCTATTCAAAATAGTGCTAAACAACACATATACGATAGGGAATCGTATAATAACTTGCTGTTGTCGGCATCAATACATAAACACATCAAGCTATTATTGATCATTAACGTGACAGTGCATATGAATGTAATCCTGAGTTGGAGTTGTCCTACGCGATGTGCAAATGGGTGAATTCTATTCAGTGTGCATATACCTTATTTCGTAGTTTTGAATGAGAAGATAAAAAACAGAGGAACATTATTATCCACCTGTCTAATCCTTCCTATATAGCTGGATAGTTTCGCTTTTTTGGGAGAAACAACAATGACAATAATATGATATGTTTGATGCACTTGTAATTCATACATCTATGTTTCAACAAACGTGTTTGATTCTATTACATGTAGATTCCTTGCTCCTCAATATGTAGGTTTAACCACCAAAATAAAAATGCTGGGTGGATTAGCAGCTGATATATTAAGAAATACAGATTTTTAGTGTCCACCATTTTAACAATCCAAGGTGGTCGCCACACATAACTTAAATAAAATAATGAAAACGTTTTGTTTTAGATTCATTATATCATAACGTTTCCAAAATTGTATAGCTTGACAAGTCTTAAAAAAATTAACGAAAATAAAAATGTTAACATTGTGAACCTGATAAAATTCCATGTCGTCACTCGAGGTCATATTTGCAAAGACTGTAAAGCAGCTAAATACAATTGTAGATTCTTCGCGTATGATGTAAGATAAACTGGTCGCATATATGTCATAAAATATAGCTTTTTACCTACAAATAAATGTTATTTATGTCGTGAGATTACTATATGGCGGCATATTAAGTGATACTGTGGATTGGTGTGTGTAATAAATTAAGTGTATGAGTGTGTATTACATTGAATTTACTTCTTCTGATTCCAACGGTTATGCATCTTGGTATCGTTGAGTGCAGAACAAACAAAACGGTTCTCTCAGGAAAAAATGCACTATTATGACAATGTTTAGGTGGACCATAATTTCCAATCTTCAGTACCGGATTTAGGACACTGGTGCGCGTTGGGATCACTAGCGCGTTGGAATGAATTTATCTAATGGCTGTTTTGATAGTATATGCATACCTGATCGTCACAAAGCGCAATAGTCAGGACGAAATCTTAAGGAATATGTTAATAACAAACCTTTCATGTTAATATTTAAATCAATAATTGAATGTTTTTACGTTGCATCTAAATGCGTATGTAGCATGAAACATGGGCATCCAATCAGGCGAACAACATAATTTAAAGACCAAGCAGCCGACTGGCTGTAGCTGATATCATTTTATATGTCTGCATTTCTGGCAACGTACTTGATTTGATGACGTATTTATGTCGCAATAAAATATGATGTTTTAAAATAAACCGGAAACACATTATAAAACGCAACGGGCGGGTTGTGCCACGTCGGTCCGTTGGTTTGAAACCGTTGGTCCTCGGTCACAATAGACGGTCTTCACGTCGACTAGTATGAAACGATATTTTAGGACCATAATTCCATCATGCTACATGCAGTGCTACATGCCATTTTGCATTGCATTTTGCAAATGTCATCATGCGTGATGTCCTTCTATTATTATAATTACAAAGTCATTGTGCGAGCTTGTGTTCTAACATTGATGTTCTACTTCAATCATGATGTTTATATCCAGTAGAGTGCCGTTTACGTCAATACGTTTGCACAAATAAGTTTGGTCAGATGAGTTTTACTCAAAACTAGAAAGTTTACATAGAAAGGAGAAAGTATGAATATAAACTACAAAGTAGGAACATAAAGTTGAATGTACAAACTACAATAATGCGCTTTGCCACAATACGTACTCGTTAACCTTATGCGCTGTTGGCGCCTCTAGCGAACAACACCGAACTACACCAAACTGCAGATACTGAAATATCCTTTGGATTTTTTAAATATTTATAATAATTTAGAATGCGGTGTTTCCTGACAAGCACACACTTATGTGGTTAAACAATCTAATAAACTGAAATTGGAAATATTTAGCGATGCAACCCAGAGGTGTTCGCGACGCGCACGGGACTGGCGGTCACGCCTTATGACGTTGCTGAATTACACAATACAATTTAGTGTTAAACTTTTTCATGTGATTTATGGATATGTGAATCAACTAAGCCATTGTCATTGGGAGACAACGGTTCATAATTCTTAATATAATTGTTAGTTAGCGAACACAGTGAAACGGTTTTTTGAAGGACATATTATAACCGGAGCTTAATCTTTCTCCAGTGCGTTATGGGCGAGTGGTATAATTTGTTGAGTATTAAATCTAGTAACGGGTCGGGGTTGTCGGTTCGATTTTTGATTTATAAAAATAATTAGTATTACATCGAATGTTTTTTTTTATTATATAAACCAAGTATTATCCAGTACACAATTTATAAGTACATTTACCGAATATTTCTTTATTACCGATTTATTGGCTAACAATGTTTTAATTTAGTTTATATAGTATTCCTACATGTATGTATATGGTCAGTTCTCTCAAGTGCACACGCTTGCTGAATGTGTGTATGTATGTGTGTTATCAAGTTATAAGACCAAATTATACACGTACACTTATGTGTATTGGTCTTATAACTTGAACATTTCAATAGTAAGCACCATGCATTGTCACTCATTGATGATATAATGAGCATTACGCTATACACATTCGTCAATTTCTTGGAATTAACTTGAATTTGGAAGTTCAAAACTAAAACAATATAGGGGTAGATCACTTTGAAATATAACAAATGTAAAACTGCTTCAAAAAAGAGAATGCGTTTTGAGTTTCCCATCCAAATATCATATACCAAAATTAAATACGCAAACAACTCCAATGTACACGACAAACACGTTATTTAATGCACATATCAAAAGCAAAGTGGCAACTAGTGTCCACTGTTTCCTCCGGCTCATGACAATTCAAATATGTTATGAAAAGTTTGCTTAAATAGTATTGTACAATAATTCGTTTCTGCTACATCCAGTTGCATTATCCATCGGGTGATATCTAACACCATTCGCTTCGGAGACAGTCTTGTCATATGTTCTCTTTATGTTTTAGTCTATGGCAATTTTGTCATTTCATTCTTTTTGACAGGATCTGTAATATTAACGTACACACATTTAATTTGATAAATTAAGGTACCGTATTGTACAATGCCTAGTGTATATACACCCAAATTATAATTATATTTCTCCTTGTTATAAAAAATAAATAATTTTTGTATTATAATGGCAATTTTGCATCTTTACTTAATCTAATGGACCACTGGCAGGTGGCCCTATCAAAATTCCAATAGCCTTTTTAGTTGAAATTATCCATCTTGGCCAGGCTTCTGCCAGTTTTGAAAAAAGGGTAGACTGGCTAAGAAACTAATTAGTGAGCCTACGACCCCGATTCACACTCACTAATAATCACTGATAATTATCATGATTATAATGGTCGCTAGAGGCATATATACATTGATGTACAGCTGCATGATGTACAGTTTCATTTAGAACACCATGGTAACAGATAGTTTCAAATGTGGTGTTGCCAAAGTTGAACTGTAGATGGTTAACATCTGTTTTGACTGTAAAGCGGCTAAAACACGGTTAAAACCGGGCAAAACTTGTTAAAACCGGGCAAAACGTGTGAATACTATTGAAAAGCTTACAATTACGCCAACAGCCAACAAACCTCTTGCACTAAAGTAGTACAGATGCATTTTAGAGATCACCTCAGATAGTTGATGTCCGATATCAGACAAATTAACTTTCAGTTGGGGAAGGGGGAGTCTTAGGCATTTTCGTCTGTCATCATGCTTCTGACTGATACTATTAATATATTGGTATCATCATATTAATGTTTACACACTTCGTTTGACGGGAGGGGTGGGAAGCTGAGGCCAGACGGAAGTAAGTTCGTCTGAAACTGGACGTTCTGAGATGATGTCCTACCTAGTGAGAACAATTTCAATATCTACATTTAAAGACAAAATTACAAAATATTAATGCCATTTTTAATTGTTGATTTAACATATAAACACAGTCACTAACGTGCCCAGGTTCAGTTCTTGACTGAGGTGTAATTGGATTTATAAAAAAATGCACGAATTTGAACATAATTGGATTTGAATACAGTCACAACAGATTGAACTGCAATTGAATTGGAATTGACTTCGCAAAGTAATATGAACTGAATGACTTGATCGAAATGGAAAACAAATTCCACGTTTTTATATATCAGTTGATACGTGTAAATTACAAAATATATGTAAAATTGTAAAATGTTTGGATATATATTTTTGGTCAAAAACCAAAATAAAACAACCACCAGCAAAACTACCAGTACTTATATGTACGAAAGGGTTTATCACCAGACAAAACATAAGTTGCAGTTCTTTGTACAGCAGTTATCTGCTTTCTCACTCCCTGCGTACTTCAGTTTTACTAGAAGCATAGAAGAGACCAATATTACTATTTGTTGAGATGATGAATTATCATTTGCTAATGTCCAAAGTTCAGTATCACCTTTGTTCTTTAGCCGGGCTGCATGCAAGATGGTATAATACTCTTACTACTGATGCAGGTTGTCTGGTTTGAGTGAACATAACCCTTCGAAACACTCATATTGCAGTTTTCGGCACACTGCTTGCTTAGCAGTGTCTCTTCAGAGAACAATAAAAGCATTTTATTATCGTTATGGACTTCCTGGCTTACGCCTAGTTAAACAATTTAAAGGGCTACTGTTTGCTAACGTTGGTGGATGTTGTAATATACCACAGCGTTGCTGTCCATCTTGGTCGGGTTGCAATGTTCACTGATGAATCTAAACAGTCGATGTGTATTGAATAATAGAGTACCACATATATAGAACTGACCGCATCAGTGTTATTTGAATTGTTTATACAATAGTGGTGCTGTGTCGCGTTGTTCACTAGAATACAATAACTCAATTATTAAATTTCAATCACACAGACAAGTTAATATTAAATGCATACATCAAGCAGTCCAACATGTCGTAGAAGAAAATTACAATTAATTAGTGTTCCGACTATCTAAAATGAAGCCAAAACTAAAATTTATTTTGAAGGCAGTTTCATACCGGCTAAAACACGTCACATAATGTTGGATGCAATGACTTTAAATCGATTTCCGTCAACCTAAAATTTAAAATGATCTAGATGCGTCCGACTCGGTAAGTGGAGCGAATACTACTCCAATTGAACAGATAAAAAAAATTATACACCTTATTTGGTACAAATGCACCACTTCTGGAGGTAATAATACCATTTTCGTGAGAATGTGTTTGGCTCTGAATAGAACCGTTTGTTTTCTACAATAAGCGCTCGACGGACAACTTTACCTATAACGAACGACGCCCCGGTTGTGACAGCAGCGCGTTTCTATGTAAGATAAAGGTCACGTGAGCGTGCCGAAAGGTCACGTGGGCTTGCCAAAATATGTACGGACCTCAGAGTAATAAATAGTGTAATACTAGCGAACTCATCTAAGTGTTCCAGAATATTCTACGAAGCTAAGATAATGGACTACACGGTTGATAGTGGTCTAGTATCTCTGTAGAAGTTTTCATTTTGTCCAGGAACGAGTTCTCGTGTGCTATTAGAAAGGTCAAGGTGAAACTAGACGTACAGCCCGGACACATCAAAGCGTTGACGAAGGGACTTAAACATGAATCGTTGTACCGGAATAGAGAAAGAAGTTAGTGAACTGCGAGTAAGTATGTTTATATACACCATGTGTTGGTCTTGACTGTATTTGTCCTTGAGGACCACTACAAATGTAGTTTTTAAAAACGTAACATAATATTGAGGCACGCGGTCCTGTTAATAGGGTTACGTCACTTGAATGATATTATTTACGAGCGCGCAAGTTCCAAATGCCTGAGATCCGATTTATTAACAGTTTGACCGAATTACCACACGTACTTACACAAATAACCGCCAGTTTGACTGATTTAGCAAGACGTTCCTATTTTATAACCATTGTAAGCTATACGCAGGTTTTATAAATATATAGGATCCGTTGTAACCTAGGCCAATAAGTATTCAATCTTTCGTATACAACCCGTCTGACAGAGACCGCCTCGTTTAATTAATAACTTTTCATTAATGACAGGATATGTACGGCAACACCTTATCTTAGATGGGCCTTCGTTTCACTACGTCACGGCAATACGTTCTCGTTACATTGTAAGTTCTATACAAGTTCAGACTTGCATAGCGAATACCGGTTCAAACTAGTTTGGTCCTATATATTAATGGTCTATTCGCATAATAATAGGCTTAAAAGACATAGTGAGATGTCGGGGAAAGTGCATAATAAGCAATGAGCTTCTACTTTCCCCCTTTCCATTTTGAACTGTGTCAACTGTAATATGTATATATGCTGTATGTTGTATTCTCAATTGGAAATAAAGAATTGAATGAATGAATGAGAACCTGTACTGTAAATGGAATTAGGGTTGACAAAACCAGCAGTGTCGTTTGTGACAGGTTCAAATGCTGTTCGGTATATTTTGCTATTGTAGCCCTGGAGTAAAAACAATGAAATTGTCCATATTAAAATATATGAATTATTCAAAAACCTTCCATACGTAAAATTACTGAAAAACCTCCGGACCTAAATTCACCGAAATTCCTATCTTTTAACATGGGGGTACAAAACGTCGGACAAATCCGTTATCTGTCGTTGCAAGTTGGAATCGGTAGCTATTTCCCTATCTTTTAATATGGGAAGCCATAACTACTTTTTTCACTTGCACCGTGCCGAGCCACCGCCCGACAACTTCAACCTTACATACTACCTATATTGTTTCTTATTAAAGTTGAAGGTCTTTTTTGACATTAGCATTGTACTTACAGTTGGCGTTACTGACCAGAATTGACAAATCTTGTTGTTATTTACTTACTGCGTTAATATGACTTAGCTATATACTGAATATATATATATATTTAGTATATAGCTAAGTCATATTAACGCAGTAAGTAAATAACAACAAGATTTGTCAATTCTGGTCAGTAACGCCAACTGTAAGTACAATGCTAATGTCAAAAAAGACCTTCAACTTTAATAAGAAACAATATAGGTAGTATGTAAGGTTGAAGTAGTAGTCTGTAGATGGTTAACATCTGTTTTGACTGTAAAGCGGCTAAAACACGGTTAAAACCGGGCAAAACTTGTTAAAAACGGGCAAAACGTGTGAATACTGTTGAAAAGCTTACAATTACGCCAACAGCCACCAAACCTCTAGCACTAAAGTAGTACAGATGCATTTTAGAGATCACCTCAGATAGTTGATGTCCGATATCAGACAAATTAATTTTCAGTTGGGGAAGGGGGAGTCTTAGGCATTTTCGTCTGTCATCATGCTTCTGACTGATACTATTAATATATTGGTATCATCATATCAATGTTTACACACTTTGTTTGACGGGAGGGGTGGGAAGCTGAGGCCAGACGGAAGTAAGTTCGTCTGAAACTGGACGTTTTTCTTCAAATCCTCAGCTGGTATTTTAGTGAGCAATATTTCTGATTACTTTCCGTACTTTCTAAGTCTGGACTATGTCGAAACCTCTAATGTGATACCAAGGTTTATACGAATAAAACAACAAAATCCTGACTCACTCAATAAATTATTTTTTAAAGTAATTAAATTTAACAAATATAAACATAAGAAAACTCCTTGGATTACAAAGTGCATTATTATGTCGATTAAATTGAGAAACAAATTGTATTCGAGAATGAAACAGACTCATGTAAATACAGAGCATTACCATAAACTTAAAACTGATTTACATACTTATAATACAATTCTTAAGAGTAATATTAGATTAGCTAAGCAAATGCATTACCAATCCAATTTTGAAAAACATAAGCATGGTGTTAAAAAGACGTGGTGTTTAATTAAAGAAATTATTCAGAAAAGTCAAAAGAAAGAACAATTTCCAGATTTGTTCAAAGTCGATGGGGAAATGATTAGCGACAAATGCATTATTGCAAACAGATTTAACACGTTTTTTATTAATGCTGGTCCTACTCTAGCCTCTAAAACAACTACTAGTGTAGGTAAATCATAAAAAGATTACCTGAATAACCCGATATTTCACACCTTCAGCTTTAACCCAATTAGCATGGAAACTACTGTTAATATAATTGATCGTTTACCTCCAAAATCAAGTTGTGGAAACGACGGTATTTCAGCACCATTACTAAAATTTATTTAAAAAAATGATATCAGCAATGCAGTCACTCTAATTATTAATCAATCATTAATAACTGGTATATTTCCAGACAAATAAACAATTGCAAAAATCATACCCCTTTTCAAAAAAGGTGATGTTTCTGACTTTAACAATTATCGTCCAATTTCTATCCTGCCAGTGATTTCAATTTTTTTTGAAAGGGTTATGTTTGATCAAATCCACGATTACTTCCATTCTAAAGCGTTATACTACAATAGCCATTATGGATTTAGAAAGAAACATTCTACTGAGCTTGCTACACTTGAAATCATAGAAAGAATTATACAAGATCTTGATAAATCAGTTGCTCCAATAAAGATATACCTTGATTTATCAAAAGCATTCGACACAATTGATCACAATATATTGGTACAGAAGTTAAATTACTATGGATTAAATGACAAGGCTCTAGACCTTTGTACGAATTATTTACAAAATCGTAAGCAGTACGTATAAATTGAAAATGTTAAGTCTAAGGAAATAGTCATCACCACTGGTGTCCCTCAAGGTTCAATTTTAGGGCCACTCTTATTTATTATATATATATATAAATGACACAGCACTTTCTAGTGACCTTTTCAAATTCATAACGTATGCTGACGACACCACCCTTACTAGTACACTGAACACATTTAATGATTCAGAAAGCCAAATACGAAGTGACTCTATTAACAAAGAACTAACAAAGATTAGCAATTGGTTGAAAGCCAACAAACTGTCACTAAATGCCAAAAAGACTAAATTAATTATTTTTCATATGCCTCAAAAGAAATTAGAATACCCTCTATTACAAATAGATGGGGCATACATTGAATGTGTAAATTATTTCAATTTTTTAGGCATCACAATAAATAACCATTTAAACTGGCAGAGTCATACAAACAAAATAGCAAATATAATATCTAAAACAATATGCGTACTAAATAAACTTTAACACTTGTTACCACCTAATACATTATATATTATTTACAATGCTCTTATTCTCCCTCATATTAATTATGGCATACTTTTATGGGGTCATCAAGCACATCGAATTTTAAAATTACAGAAAAAAGCAATACGAATAATATCCTTAAGTAAATACAATGCTCACACAAGTCCTATTTTAAAAAGACTCCAGTTGCTAAAGTTGGATGACATTTATAAAATCCAACAATAAAAATGTTACTATAAATTAATTAACAATCTTTTACCCTACTACTTCAACGTTTTTCCAAGCACACACATTTATGATATTCATCAGCACTGCACACGTGAAAGAAATAATCTGTATATGTCCAGATTCAAACATGAATTTGAGAGAAAAAAATGCATTAGACACAACATAGTAGAGACAGTTAACAATACACCAAGTATTATCATTAATAAAATTTACACCCTCAGTCTATATGGTTTTTCAACATACACAAAAAACGTTTTTATTTTAAATTATGAATCCACTTGTCATATTCATAATTGCTTTATTTGTAATTCGTAATACATATTATAATGTATACCGAAGTATCCATATGTACGTCAATGTGATATAATCAGTCCTTGTATTATGTATGCATGTTGACACATTGAGTAATTATCAACTATAAAAAACAAGTTATATGCTATTCTGATTTGTTATGTAAATGTTATTGTTGTTTATATTTATGGGGTGGCTCCTGTGCTAGCGATATTATATATCTTAATGGGAGTCTCCCGACCTTATCTATTACTTGCGTTATTCGTTGTATATGTATCGTATTTATAGGTCAAATAAATTGATTCTGACTTCTGACTTCTGGGTAATACCCCTTATTGTTTACCCTACTCAGTAATTATTTTGCATATAAATGCACACCATAGAAACTAAAAATAATAGCAAACAAACGTATTAAATATTTATCCTCTTGACGTCTACGGTGGCCGCCCGTCCCCATGCAAGCCGACTTGCATCCCTTCCAGAACACCTCCGGGTTGCTTCGCTAATCTTTCCAACTTCAGTTTGTTTATATTGTTTAACCACATAAGTGTGTGCTTATCACGAAACACCGCATTTCACCCTTAAATTCTAAGTTGCTAACAATATATTAACAAAATAAAAGGGACATTTCAGTATTTGCAAATTGGTGTAGTTCGGTGTAGTTTCGCCAGGGACGGCACCAACACGTATGGTTAACGAGTACGTATTCTGGCAAAGTGCATAATTGTAGTTTGTACATTCTACTTTATGTTCCTACTTTTATCTTCTAATCCTACTTTAATCTGTCCAAACTTATTTGAGCAAACGTATTTAAGTAAACGGCACTCTACTGGATATAAACATTGTACTTGGAATAATTGAAGGACTTCACGCATGATGACATTTGAAAAATGCAATACAAAATGGCATGAAATATTGCATGTAGTATCATGGAAATATGGCCCTAATATCGTTCTATAGACCACCATAGCAGCCTTAAAGCGTTCATCAGTGGCAACGATAGATCAAGGGATCATCTCAGTACATCGATGTCCGGTGTCAGACGAAAGTGCTTTCATCTGGCCTCAAACCTCACCCTCACCCCGGATGGAAGTTTGTAAACATCGATTATAATGATCCTATTAATATATGTCCGAAGCGAAACATAACGATGTTCGACGCCAGTCGACTCTGTCTATGACAATCCCCCTCCACCAGACGAGAGTAGTTTTATCGGACATCGTCATTCTGAGATGATCCCTAACTTCACTTCGATCGGCGTCGATCGAGCAACGTTCACCGCCCGAGATAGTTCCTAGGCAGTGGATGTTTCCGACAACGTTGGACAGCCGAAGACGGTGGCAACGTTACGTTCCTGGATTCATTTGCTGATGGTTGATCTCAATCATCTCGCTCGCCCGTTCTCGGATGTATCCGCATGTCGAACTACGCACTGAGCAAGGCTAACATAAACCTATATAAGCAAACAAAATATCAAGTAATACTAAAATAAATTAGTAATAAATTAGTTGTGAAACACAAAATGTATTATTGTGATTTTTAAATAAACGTTATGTCTGACTTAAATGGTGTCATTTAGATACAAAAAATGATTTTCCACTTAGTGGAATTTCGATATGATATAGCTTCTACTGCGGTCGTAGTTTCATTACCACCATCTTGAATGAGTACTCGGCATTATGCTAGTAATACAAGTTGATGCCTTCGTGGCGTGTTGTGTTTGCGCCACCGAGGTACAGACAATTAAATTGCAGTGAAAACAGGCGTTTTACTTCCACCCAACCCCCTTCCACCGTTGTGAGTTGCTCCCAATCCATGAGTCATTGTCCATGTACTTAGAGGCCGATGTGATACGCGAGGCTCACAATTCTCAACAGGTGATAATTTAAAGACACATGCGTATTCACACTGGTAAGAAAAAACAATCAAATATAACGTGTGGCTGGTTTTTTTTTCAAGAACGTTTCCCCAAAGAAGAACCTGCACTTTCATCTCACTGGTAATAAACGCTTAACATTTCACACGTGTGGAAAACAGTTTATACTGAGTAGTAGTTCATGTGTGTATGCATGTTCTTACTTGTTCTTAAGATGCAATATTCAAATGCGATACATATATACATATAAAACAAGTTTTCACTGCAAGTGGTGTAGATGTCACAATAAAGATTTTTTGGGGAAATGTTTTGTATGTGTAGCGACTCACAACGTTTGTGGATGACATGACATGAACAGCCTGACTCGTGATTGCCATTATATATCATAGGCTCTAGGTTTTTTTCAAGCAGGCTAATTGTTAATACATAGGTGTACCATAATAAATATATATGTTTCCGGCAACGCGATCGATTTGACTGTTAGAAGTAGTTGACAGTAAACATAAGTACGGCATGACAACACATACGTTATTAATGTGCGTCACTGTGGGATCATCCAGTAATTTTCTACACTTAAGGGGGTGGAAATCTCCGGGTCAACGTGACGAAACGCTTCATCGGGTGGGGATCTTGGTTTACCAAAAACGAAAAAGTATTAGCGTGTTTACCTGTTAATATCAAAATGATTGCAATAGTTGCTATGCAACTCCCACGATTCCCATAGTGCTTCAATGTAATAGTTATGACGTGTTTTGGGGAACCGAGTAGATAGTGGAGGAGGGGGGAACGAAGTTATTCCGTAGGCATAGAATGTTAATTTATGGCATGCTCTGTAAATGCATTCTTAAATGTCCTAGCAATAAGAAAACTGATGTTGCATTTTTTATGTGTTCATGATGGGATGGATTAGGACATGTTAAGCTTACAACATGCATATGACTGAGAGATGGGTCGATAGTATTTGGGAAGATTTATATATATTTTTTAATATGGCGCATGGTTACCGTCTGCCAATCAATCGGACAGTTTTTTGGAAGGAGATATTACAGATGAATACTTTTTAACATAGGACCAGTTTTATTTAATTTGAATACTCCTTGTTTGAGTCTGGACCAGGATCTTTAATAATTTTACTCGTAGGTTGCTTAGAAGGTTTTTGATTCCTTTACATGAGAGGAGAGTATCTGGCCCATATACGTGTAGAACTTTACCCCTTTGAAGGCATGTTGACAAGACCTTTAGTACTGTAAATTGGAGGTTTCGAGCTCTGCCACACCGTCAGTATTTATAGAGTTAGTAGTGGGGAGACGCCATCAGGGTCTTGACAATTCCTGAGGTATGGCCAGAATGTTTGCGTAGTAAGAGAGGAAACAGTAGTCTCCGTGAATTGTGTTGTATTTACCCCTTTCCTCCGCTGTCTTCTCGGATTTGGAGTCACACGCAGGAGTCACACTATATTAACAAGATGCATGTCACCTATTAGTCGTACTGCTGATATCAGTATGAATTTTATTCTGGTACACTTTCTAATCAGTCTGTCGCACAAAACCACACACATATCGTTTGCGTCACATGTACCCTGTGCTGCACTACATCTTGGATGTCATAATAAATATGGCAGTGAACAACGAATAGCATAAACACTAGAATAACAAGACGATGACTATACCCAGATAACTCGAGACGATGTTCGATTGAACAAGGCTGTCAAACAATGAAATGCAAAGCATTCTGAGCAGTCCTAGTGACTAAATAGCACGCTATGTAAGAACTCAGGAATTTTTCCGCATATGTTGAACAACACTAAACTATGTATCCGTATACCATCGTATCCAGTCCGAAGGAACATACACAATTAATACCAACATTTGAATGCGACATTTCTGATATAGCAAATATTTAACTGATTTTGTTTGTGACAAACATAAACAACATGAATATAAAATGTGTCATTTTATAGCTATCACTATCTACACATGGTAACGTTGCTTGCCATATGAAGAAATGTCAAACACATTAAGTAATATAACAATTTAATAATAAACTGGTGCTGATGTAAAATTGCACATTAATATTTGTATACGCATATGAGAAAGAAAATAATGTCGACGTATCCAAGCCAGCCTGACACCTGGAGACAGGGAACGACGAGGAGAACAACAATGCTCAATGTAGTGGTGACAATACCATAGCAACAATTCTACACGTTCACTGCTAATTGTGCAACATTTAATGGAATCGTAGTATTTCCTTCGAAATAGCGGAACTGTACTATTACGCACAACATGTGTGGAGCTGTAGCAGCGGAACGTTACTTTCTTAAGTGACAATCCTTAATTATTTAGCGTACAGAAGCCTACTCTAATGCTGCACCTGTTTCGAACATATATAACGTGTTGCCAAATGTCACGACGCATTATGATTTGATGATATTAGCGCAAAAGAATAATCCACGTTTTGCATTCGATTCTTACTACCATACTTATGGTGGGTCTCTAGCAGGACCCTCTATAGGAGCTAGAGGGGGTAGATTACGCTTTGCGCCGTTTGGGGGCTTGACTGGGCCAACTGCCGGTAGTGTGGAACCGAAAGCCGGCTTTGGGTGTACGAATGGTGGTGCGGGATGAACCACCATCGGCTCGGGGTGAACCATAGCCGGCTGGGGTTCATCCGTCGCCGGCTCGGGGTAAACCGTCATCGGCTGAACTATCGTCGGCTCGGGGTGAACCGTCGTCGGCTGGGCATGAACCATCGCCGATTCGGGATGATCGAGAGGCTGGCTGGAAGGATCGACTGTTGACTCAAGGGGTAAGACTGTCGGCTTGGAGAACAAGCCTCTTACATGTAGCAAGGAGGGAGGTGGATCCATCGCTTCAGGATGGGTTCTCATACCCTCCACACTCGAGGTGGATTCGACAGTGTTCTCGGTTGGCATGGACGAAGGCCCTTGGGTCGACGTTGGCTCCTTGTGTTCGTCCGCCTGTTGTATAGCCGGATGCACAAAAGCAGGCCTGAAACACGATTAATTGGAAGTATACCTATAGGCCTACAAACAAATTGAATTTTTGTAATTCATATATATTGGTGGCACCTGCTGGATAGTGGCGAAATAAATTATTGTTGTCCGCTACCAAATGTATTGTATGCGTTCCGTATGTATTACACACAATACGTGATTGACGTATCCAGCACGTAAACCGTTACCTAGCAATAACTTCGTCAAGCCGTCAAACAGTGAATGCTAAATAGGTGATGCGTTTGTGTATTTCGTTGGGCATATTGTAGAAATTCTAGCCACAAAAGTATTTTTTTATTACAAAAACAACTTTTTTTGAAATATCAACTGTATGCGGGAATGTTTTATCTATGGCATGTCATGCAGCAATAGTAGTGTTATTCACGTATGTGACCGTCAACAACATTATTAATAAAGGCGAAGTTGATGGAGGCCACGCGCAAAATTATGATCGCAGCCTAGGCAAGCCGCATCGTACTGGATAGGTCAATTATATGTTTAACCAGATTATAATTCTAAACAAACATAAAAAGATAACACAAGAAATAAATACGTCTTCAGCTTATTGAATGTCCATCACTTGTGTAGTATGTTTCATGTTGCATCATTCTTTACAAGTTAATGTTGCCAATCACTTCGTACCGCCATATTAGCGAAGTTCTGAATATACGTCATACGGCTAGTTCTTGCACAGCATACATATATTAAGTATCACGTTAAACGGCGGTTTGACATGTTGTATTTGCCTAATAAAAGAAACAGTACTGTAACAGTTTGGTCTTCTTGCGGATATAATTGATTAACAAAAATGTATATTCATTTACATCACTTCGTTTCTTGTCAGCAATGTCAGACGCATTGTCAAATAACACGTACCTGTTGACCAGTAGTAGAATAGCGACGAGGAAGATAAGTGCGCCTATTATGGCGCCAAGCACTGCCACTATTATGACCCATCTCTCCACAGTCGGTCCACTGTCATCGGATATCTGAAACTCAATCATATATTTATGCCATCACTAGCCCAGTTACCCGGCATTGCCAGGCGGGAAAGGCAGTCATATGTATTTGACCCCCGATATCCCCACCGAATTTCGAAAAAAACAATATATATACATATATATATATATATATATACATATATATATGTATATATATATATATATATGTATATATATATGCCATGGAAGACATTGTGCTGTGCAGACATATGTGGATCCGCACGTGTCTCCGGAGCCCTAAGCTTATATGTACACATTTTATAACACAATTATATTATGTTTTTGATATAATATCATAAAGACATCACAATCGGTGTTCTCTGCTTCATATAATGTTGTATAAACAACATTATGATTGGTGTTCCTGACATTGCAGAATAAATCTCTTATGGAAGAAGAGCTTTGATGTTATCAGTTTCGGATTAATAAAGACAGCTTGATGACCTCCACTAAACATGGTTTGTATTCGTTGCACATCCTACACCATATCAGCTTCTATTCCACCTGGTTATTCATACAACCATACTGAAATTTAATTTGTATTGAAGATTTAAACTGCACTGCACAAGCCAGTACAACATAGTGATCTACATATAAAATAAAGATAATTGTTCCATTGGTTTACTCAACGAGAACATTGACCCCCATGTCTGATTGTAACATTACATAAGCCATCATCATGTATTTAGTTTAGTTTCGATACACATTTTTATTAATGTAATGCTATAATTATTAGTGAAATTACATTAGTTAACAGGTAGATATAAAATAATTGTTTTTTTTCTTCTTGTTTTGGAATATTTGCAACGCAAGATTACCCATATGATAGTTTCCTGCTGGAATATGCATGGAAATTGCTGGGCTGGCAAGGTGCTTCAGTAGCATACAAAGTAAAAAGGAGCGCACAACTTCATCGATTGCAAGAAAGTATCAGCAAATGGAGCCAACGATTAATATGTCTACGAAGCCTCCAGATTGCACATGACAATTCAACCAATGCATGAGCAATCATGTGTTTGTATAATACAAAATTTTTTGCATATGACATAAGGGTCTTCGAATGCCACAGCCACAGTACAGCAGCTAGATCCATTGAGATGTGATTGTAATTTATACAGTTAATCTGTATATGGTGATTTCAATTGACAGTTAAATTGTCTAAGGAATGTTCGTATTACACATGATATAAATCGACCAATGTTAGGCATGCGTAGGCTTTGGAGCCTTCAACTTTATACTCACCTGTTATTTCAAATACAGATCACATAAAACCTCATAAACATGTGTTGTGAAAAAAAGCTGAACGTCCACATTTGGACAATATCGTTTTGACCCAACTACATACACGAATCATGGCTATACCCCTAGCTAAGACTGTAAGCCACGTGATTTTTTCAGTTTATGCTTTGTTTTTACATTGTACACTTTATTCTAACAAATACTTTTCTATACATAAATATATGGAATATTAGGTCTCATATTTTTAAAAGAGTATGAACGATAGAGAACGATTACCTGGTTAGTTGTTCTACTTGTATACAACTAGGAAGTTTTTCTCTTATCTGGGCACAATACGTATTATTCCAAATTGAAAAAAAATACTATGTTTATATGTGAATGAGGTCACGAAAAATGGAACACTTTCATTTTTTTATTTCTGAGCTTACCTATTGAGTTAATTATATGAATTTACCATTACATTCTAAGGGATAAAAACATGGTCTCATCTGACAGGAAAGACACCTTTAGCATGCTTCGTCAAGATTTACCATTTCTATTGCTATTTGAAGACCTAAATATTGTGTTATTTTTTCATAAAAATGTATAAACGTTTGTCGACAGCATTTCAACTTAAAAACAAAAACTACTGGAGTATATGGAGGCCTCCTATTTTATTATATTGAATATATAGCACAAGGTATGCTTGGGTTAAAAAACTAACTATCTACTCCTACCCATAGCTGAGTTACTGAGGTGAGAATCAGGTATTGTTTTTAAAGACAGTAGTTTTGTGCGGTAGGTGTAATCAGGTCTCTCTGAAAGAAGGAAATTAGGTAAATGAACATTACAAAATATTGTTTTGCCACAGAACCCTTCCTCGGTTGATTTATATATAAAAAATTAAGTTAACAAACTCATAGATAATTAATTTTGGGAAAACTTCCATGTCCTTATGTTGCGTCTGTCACAATTATTTTACACACAAAAATAAGGAGAAAAATATCAGAAAATATACTATACAGTGCTTGACCCATTTGCAATTGACAGATGCAGACTTATTAATCAGTGAGTTGCAGTTAACAATTAGCAAAACATTAATAAATTCCGTCTCTCAAAACTTCGATTATGCCACACAGTGAATGGCGGACTTGTTTTGATACCATGGAAATGGGAGTCTGTGTGAAAAAGGTCAGTATAGTGTTTTCAGTAAGACCCAATCTATTCTTTGGGAAGAATAAAAATTGCACTATTTGTATTAATAAAAAAATAGTCTTAATATAATTGATTGCTGGAAACATATTAATAAGTGGGAGAGATGCGACACAAAAATGTGAATGATATATATAATTATCCTATACAATAAACACCAGGCAATAGGGAAAGACAATGTGTCACTCCCAATTGTTACACAAGAGTTGGAACCATGTGTTGTGACTTTGCTCATATATTGTTATAATTTACTTCAATTAAACAACGGAGTGAGGAGGAGACCATGCTAACCACATCATATTTATAAAAAAAAGTATGACTGATTGAGAACGATTTTCTGGTTAGTTTTTGTACTTGTATACCACTAGGAAGTTTTTTTCTTAACTAGGCACACGGCAAATTATTGGAAAGTGAAGAAAATGCAATGTTTATATATGAGTGAAGTCATGTAACACTTTCATTTTCTAAATATCTGAGCTTTGCTATTCAGTTATTTCCGATATCCCACTTTATTTAGTAAATACTGTCAAGATTTGCCATTTCTGTAGCTATTTGAAAATTTTAATTTGGGGCATTTTCGCATAGCAATATTTAATTACGTTTGTTAACAACATTTCAAATTGAAAACCAAAAATTATATGAATATCTGGATGCCTCCATTTTATTTGTTATATTGAATATATACCCCAAGGTATTTTGTGAAACCATGAATTGTCTACTCCCACCTTGGTTTTTAAAGTGAGAATCTGGCATTGTTTTTGCAAAGACAATATTTTTTTGTGGTAGCTGTAATATTGTCTACCTAAATAAAAAAGGAAAGTACCTAAATAAACATTAAAAACAGTTTTCTGCCACAGAACCCTTTCTCGGTTGATTTCTTGAAGAAGAAATTGAACAACAAGTTATATCTTAGAGAATTGTTTTATGGAAAACTGAAACAAATTCCGTCCCCTTATGTCGTGTCTGCCACACCCTACTTTCCAGAAAAGTAAAGAGAAAATTATGAAACAAATGTATACAGTGCTATACAATGTGGTATATTTTTTCATTCTCTATTTATACACAACTGTTCCACAATTTGTGACTTCGCTCATATGCCGGTATAAAAATGAATACAAGATTACTACTACAACAAAGTTTCATGCTAACGTTCTACTACTTAACACACGTTTATTTCATGGACGTGAGACAAAAAATATGTCTAGAAATGAGAATAAACAAGGGACTTCATCGATTAACAACATATTTGTAGGCAAACGATTAATGTATGTAATACATACTAAAATGACATTAATGGTACGTGAGTCATGAGTAGTGATGGCATGCAAAGTATGATGTATGCAAACCATGATGGTATGGATGGTATCCTATCCATGATGGTATGATTGCCTTTATAGTAGGGATGGCATGCAGGCCACGATGGTGTTGATGGTATGCAACCCATGATGGTATGCCGTGGTGATATTGGTGTTATCCTATTCACTTATGCTACCTATGATAGCATTAATTACATACAAGCCATGCTGTATTGATGCAAGCCGTGATGACGTTGATGGTATGCAAATCATATTGGAATTATATGTGTAATAGAAAATAAAAGGAACGGGATTATCGCCTTTCCTTATGCGTTAAGAATGTGGTATGAAAATAATGAGCAATTTGTGTATGCCGTTGCTCGTAACAGCAGTCGAAATAAGTCGTTTTGGTGCTTATACAATTAATATGCATTATTCTTTAAAAAAATATTGAATTACATAAGATGTTTGGTTGTACAGACTGCGTAATCAGAAACTGGCATTGTTAAATACATGTAGATCAGAGTATCAGGGGCAGTGTTTTGTGAACATGACATAGTCAAGCCGGTGAATGGTAGAATAGCCATGTTCAACTGTCTGTATTCAAATGCAAATGTCTCACAAACTGGCTCAGTTACAGTTTACTATTTGTCCATTGATAGAAATTAAAGGGCACAAAATGTAATTAAGATTGTATCCAATACGAACTTCACTACAAGTTTGACAATACCTTCGTTGCAGAAAGAAAGCATAGATTCTTACCAGAATACAATTTAAATGGCAACAGCCATGCTAAGTTACAACTGTTATTGTCATCAGGTAAAGCGATGAGAATGTATAATTGGGCACATTTGGTAGTAAAATCATGTTTGCAGCATTCAATTGATTCAGCATTTCATTGTTTCTAAATGAAATGATCTACAGTAAGCATGTCACTGTCAATCTAATTCACCATTCCAATGTTGATGCTAAAATGGAAATGTGTAGTGTATCAACGTTAGTTATCATATCTACCTGATGATATATGTAATTAATAATGGCACTATTTAGGGGGGTAGTTATATATTATGTAGTAAGTAAAACATTCGTTATAAATATCTATCACGTTAACCTTTGGAATACTGTTTGTCAAATAAAGTTGAATTGTTAAAAGGTAAAAAGGTATATAATGCGGGCACCCCTCAGTAAACTTGAGCAACGAAAGGAGTTCAGCAGCCAGAAATAAATTAATGTTTATATGATGAGAAGCAACAGTATATCATTGACCAGAAACCGAAAAGGTACCGATGAAACAGAAGATTAAATAATAAATAGTAATTATTATTTGATTACAGACACAAATTAATGTGAAAATACTCACATCCACGCGTTCAAGAAACATGAAAAGCACACAAGAATATTCTGGCAAAAGGCCCTCCTCCAAATGGAGTTGGTCTCGTACGCCTATGGTGTTGATGGAAAGATGTAATTGTTATTTAATCGGAAATGTGCTAATTGCTGCATTAAATTGTTTTATATACTGCAGTAGCCATTTCATTTTGGTCCTACGGGCGCTGCATGGCTAACCATAATAGTGTGCGAAATGTACCAATAGCTACATGTGTTTTACTGGAACAAATACTTTAATTTCTATGTAAAGTTGTGTTCGAAATAAATGAGATGTATTCACGAGTATTATTTTGTATATTTTAATACAACTTATTTATTTACGAAACGTGTTGATATTGAATGTTTTGTATACAACACATATAGGCCAGGTATAGGGCAATTAAATTGAAAACTTAATTAATTAAATTACAATTAACTCGGAAATTCCCCAGTTAAGTTACATTAACTTAACATATTTATCAGGTCAATTAAATTAAACTCTCTTTTTTCTGAATTGTTGTCACTTGAGTGAAATTTGGTTACTGCACAGAATGGTCATAGCTCTAACAACTGACAGCTCGCTAGAGACTATTACCAAAGGAACACATTAAATAAGTCAAAATAAAACAAAGTTAATTTAATTTATTTAATTAAATTAACCTCTCCCATACAAAAATTAACTAAGTTAATTAAGTTAATTTAATTAACACAATTGAAATGATCCCATGCCTGCTACACACCATGTGTACTATTAAAATATTTCAATGTAATATATATGTTGATATTTATTAAACTATTGATTAACCACATTTGTGTGGAAAGGGCCTGATGTTATGCAACTTGAGGCAGACGTCTTCAATGTTGACAATTTATTAATAGTAATAATTAGTTAATTGTGTATATTTATCCATTATATCCAGTTATTCATACTGTTATGCAACAGTACAGAACTTAAATATTAGGTTTGTTTGCTTATTACTGAAATAGCATGAATTTAAGTTCAATAGAAGATATACAAAAATATGGGTCAAGTAGAGCTCATTCGGATGCCACATTCATATTGCTATGGATTTTATATATTGTTAGTGGTCAAACAGTGTAGCCCCCATTTCTGCTTCTGAGCCAAGTATTTAACAAAGTGTAGGTGTCGGAGTACATCGCTACATCTGCATCCTAATGACGTTTATGCTGTTTTAACAAAAAACTGAACAATTCGTCTGTAACTTGTAAGAGATACATGTGCTAACTCGCTGACACATAATCCGTCAAATGTGTGCAAAGAAACTTTTAGAAAAGTTGTCTTGAATATAGTACTTACGAAAGTAGACCAATATAGCCCAAATCTCGTAAGACATCTGTCTCAAAAACTTACGCGCAACATTACACCACAAAAAAAGGATGCCATTGATGTTCATAAAAAACTATGACGTAGGTCATAAAAGGTCAGCCAGTGGCCGTTCATTGGCTGTAATTGTATACACGTGAAATCCCTGTATTGCCTGTACATATACAGCTGTACATATAATATGTTTTTAGTGAAAACAACATTACCTGTACATCAAAGTTAATATTTTTATAAATATGCAATTGAAATAAAAACAACCGCCTAAATTTATATAAAGGGTTAACTAAATCGTATTGAGCATATCTGATTCATTGTCGACCGTGAACATTTATGCACGCGCTGTTGCGCGCACAGTCACACACATGGCCATACACCACATACACACACACACACACACACACACACACACACACACACACACACACACACACACACACTACTGGTGTTCATGTCATTGAATTTCAATTCAAAACTCCACATTGGCTATAGTCAAGCACCTTAGCGCCATACTTTTTGGGATATGGGAACAGACCGGATAAAAACACCAAACTTTCTTCCACAGCTTCCTTGGCTTGGTAACTATAAAAGCATTTCTTTGTATCCTTCGGTTATTAGCTTTAGCTTTCTGAACGGAAACAGAACATTTCTTCGGTGGGTCCATTATTAATCACCTCTAATCAATTAAGAAATCGTCCGTTTTACCACATTTCTCCATTGGATATGGGTACAGACTGATTGGCATCACGAACAGTGTTTCCTAGATTCCATTACTGGTAGCTTTGATTTTTGATCGGAGTCAGTAATTGTTGTCCGTGGGTCCATATCCCACCCCTTGAGCCGAGATATGTCGTTTTATTGGATTTCGCCATATTTCAGTACATCACTCCATTATATTTTTTTGGAAACTGTAAGTCTAATAGACGAAAACATGTACATATAATTTGTAGATCTTTGTGTCATAACTTAATAAGAATGTATGGCTTTTTATAGCACTCGCGTCATTATTCAATCTACACACAGAGTGACATGGCAGACCCTTCATGTCCCATTTCCAGTCCAAGACATCTGCAATGGGTGCCTGCTAGTGGACAAGTGTACTGGTCAACCAAATCAAAGCTTGGTATACAATGCCCTTTGAATGCTGCTACATAGCATCCTGGTTGGTGGAATACATGCATGGTATTATTCCTTCGGCAGAATAATTTTCTCATTGCCTCGATAACGGAGAACAGATTGTTACTCCAGCCACATAGTGCAACGGTGAAGCGTTCCAGGAGTTGAACTGTCGCGAATCCAGATCTAAATGGATGTATACATCCAGCGACATGTAAATTAATGCTTCGGTCACTTCAAGGTATGCATTATACATGTCTCATGCTGTTTCTTACTCAATGCCAAAGATTGCAGACGTCGTATTGCACCTCGGCTAAACCGTGGATAATGACACTGATGTAGACTTGTATTGTCAAAGAGCATAACAGGTGCCGTTACTATTATAATTAATTCTGTTATCGCGTGTCTCAAAGGATATCCGAATATAGGCAACTAAAGAAAATGTGACTAGCTCACATGTTTAATTATCGGAATCACAAAGAATTAACCCTTGTCCACATTGCGTATCAAATATGGACGTAGAGGGCGAGTGAACTATTCTTTAGTGGGTCATGGATGGAGTGCATGATGTCAACGATCATCGATTGGTATCACTGTTGTCTTAATAATAATGTCCAGTGCTTTGATCGCGCAGGCGGTGTTTACCATAAAGAAGCTGTCCTCGTGATGCTGGCTTTCGTCAACTTCAGGAAGGTATGCTTTCTCAAACTCTGATAACTCGAGCCCATGGGCGCACTCAAAATGTGCTGACTTCGATTCAAAAGTAAAAGCTTACTCTTCACGAAAATAGCAATTGTTTTGGTTTTTCCAGTTTGTTTGTATCCTATGAAACAAATTCAGTAAAATGGTACTTATTATTTCAGCTGGGGTGAACTATTATGAATATCTCAAATGTGTACTGACACCGATCAAAAAGTGAAATGCTATTATCGAAGGAGTAAAACAAATGTGGTGTTTTAAATTTAGCCGGCTTATCCCTTTGCTTTAAAAAATGTAAAACGACACATATTTGTTCAGCTGGGGGTGAAAATGTATGGACCCACCTAAAAATGTGCAGACGCTAATAACAAAATGAAATGTCTGTATTACGGGAAACAGCCAAAAATGGTACATGTTCCCGGTTCAGCGGGGGTGAGAAATAATGGACCCATCCAAAATATTTGCTAATTCTGATCAAACATTGAAATCGTGTTGTTCAAGGAAGCAGCAAGAAAACAAGTTGGTGCTTTTATTTGGTATGCCCCATATAATCCAATGAAAAAAATGTAGTAAACGGCATATATCCGTCCAATAAGGGGTACACTTGCTGGACTAACCCAGACAATTGACCAACTCTAACCTAAAACCGAAATATTATTGTTTAATGAAGCAACACAAAACATTTGGCACATTTATTTGGACTGTACCACACCCATGGGAAAATATAGTGACACAGCATATATCTATTTTAAGAAGGGGTGAAAACTTGTTGTCACCAATCAAAAAGTGTAATGTTATTGTTCAAGAAAGCACCCAAAGCTGCCTTTACTCCAACCGCCTCCCTCAGCTCTTCAATTCTTCGCTTATCAGTTATTCTCACTCCCACAATTCTTCGTACCCAGTTGTGTTTTTACGAAACCTGCACCTTCTCTTATTGCTTCTCTATCAGTGCCTTAGTTTCTAAACCATACAGACACGTCGAGGTATCACATAAGCAGACTATCTTTACGTTGTGTTTTCGTGATATGCGCCTGCCTCTCATCAGACCTTCGACTTTCCTTCAAGGTTTGCCACTGCCTTGATCCTCCTACGAATTTCGGTGTCTGAGTTCCCGTTCCCACATATCACTCCATCCAGGTATATAAACCTGTCTCTTTGTTTTAGCTTCTTCCCCTTAGGGTGTATTTCCACTCAGCTCTTTGGTTTGCTGCCCCACCCATATACCTCTGTCGTATCCAGGGTAACTTTTAGTCCATGGCTGCTGAATATATCCTTCCACTCTGTCAGTTGTTCTTAGAGATATGTTTCTTTCCCCGTTCACTACCACTGTCAGATCGTCTGCATTCAGTAGCTTCCGAAGGATGTCCCTTATACCAGTCTTTCTACTTATCAGTTCCACCACTGCGATGAACAACGGTGGGTTCAGGGCGCTCCCCTATCTTTGTTTCTTAATATATCCCTTCAACCATCTTGACCTCTGCCTCTGGGACCCCCATCTGCCTCATTGTCGTCATCGTCATCTCTCTTGCAAGGTATCATATGCTTTATCCAACCTTCTGTCCCTCCAATTTCTTTTCCACTAACTGCCTTAGGGCAAATATACTGTCAGTTGTTCCTGTTCCTGTTCTAAACCCCTGCTCTTCTTCACCGATTTCCCCTTCCACTACTGCACTTATTCTGTCATCCAGGATTCTTTTCAGCATCTTCAACATATGACTCAGCAGAGTAATGACTGTATTTCCCAGGGTCGTGCGTCTCCTTCCTTTTCCATAGTGTCGTTCTTCACTCTTCTGAGATCGTTCCCTCTTTCATGCAAGTGTTCTGCAAACTTTTTTTGTCCATCAAACTCCAAATCGATCAGCCTCCACCAGCATCTCCACTCGCATTTCATCAATACCTGCCGTCCGACTTTTCTTCACCTTATTCATTGCCCTCGCTATATCAACATCCACAATCTCTTCCACCTTTACTTCTCCTTCAACTGCACTTGGCAGATCTAGTCCTATGTTTTCCTTTTGATTTAGCAATACCTAATGCTATTGGTAAAATGGTTTGTTTTGTTTATTATGACTTAAAGTGTTTACACACGATTATTCAAACAATATATTTTATTAATTCCCAAGACGATATTTAACTTGTAAAGGCTTCCGTCAGTAATATGTATGCGTATGACCTATGCTGTCAATAAGAACGAGATAGAATTATGGTTACTTTGGAGTTTCACAACATTTAAATTGAGAAGCTAAATTACGGATAATAATCAGAAATATATCCTGAGTATGTTCCAAACGGTTGTTATTTGGTCTCAGGTATTCGATTTAGAAATGCAGCATTAGCATTGACGTTACCTCAACCACATCTAAAGAGCTATAACGTACGCCACATGAACAATGGAACAAAGTAATTCGCTACCACCGTGAGACGGTGTAGGAATTTCAATACCCTCAACCGCAAAATCATTATGCTAGTGTTTTGAAACTCGGTTCGACACACTCTACAGTGTATCAGTCAACGTCTGCACATCGTTTTATTATAAACTACAAATCGCATTTATCACCTAGTCATGTCATAACATGTTCTTCTTCTTGTTCCCAATAACGTGGTGACCCGGATTTCCAGGTAACGTCTTCACGGTTCGTTGTGTTCTTAATCAAGTTTGGACTCAAATGTAACTCGTCGTTTCCAAGTAACGATTTATTTTCACGCTAACACGAGTGTTATAAACATAAGCTCAAAACACTTTTGCAGTTGTATATCTAAGATTTCGCTACGGGCAAGGCCAAAGAGCAACCTTATTCGCCGATTAGTGTTCCATGCTAAAATATAGGGGTGTTTGGTTATATGGGAAACGCTAAAGAAAACATTTTCAAATGTTTCCACTCTATGTGCACCACTGCACACCAGAGTGCATTTTAACGTACTTTAGTAACTCCATCGAGGTGTTTTCAACAGTGGAATGTTTTGATGTTCTACTGTATCTAATAGTATGGTATTTCCTGTTAATATACAGCCAATAGTGACCTTAATTAATTAAAATAAATAATGTCTTCCGACAGACGTCCGTGTGGACATGTGGTGTCGACCTTTCACTTTGTGACTGGCGTTCTCACTCAAGATGCCTTTGTATCATGTCTAAAATAGAAAATTGTAATGTGTGTTATTCCTTCATATCTACACTTGAACAGTTGCCTGGATATAGATTATCCACATAGAAAGCTGGAACAATATTTAAGTGCATTAATAAAAATGCATATTCTCCTGGACAAACACACACAAACGGAGAATGTATACGTTTTTATTTTATTATTTGTATAGACTGTTTGCTTTGACGTAAATGTGAGCAGTGTTTCGCAAAACATGTTATGTAAAACGATTCCAACTGATCTACGGACGGTCCACGTTGTACTGAATAATAATTGATGACACGAGTAATATCTTTAACAATCGATCAACATCCGTCTGCCATCCGATATAAAACACTATGTTTGCCATGTTATTTTCTGCTACCCAATTCCATCAGTCCTTCGAATATCCATTGTTTTGTTGTTAGTCACTGGCTGCTTTCACGTTTCCTGAGCACATGCTTAATACATGCCAATTTTTATTTGACTTGGTTTTGTTTTCACACTCTTCTGCTGTAATTGTCTGGATGTCTTTGTTTAATGGCACCACTGACAATGTAACATCCAGTATCCTTCTTAAACACATGAAACGGAATGTAATTAGTTTTCGGTTGTCCATATCTTTTACTTTCCACGTTTCACATTTATGCAATAGCACTGATCTACCCACAATCCCACTTGTCTTACCTTCGTATTCGATTTCACCCTCGCCGTCAATGTCAAAGTGAACGAGCATTTCTTTGACTTCCTCTTGCGTCAGTTTGTCTCCAATGGTCGTCATCTGGTAAATGAACCACTTCTTGTTGAGACGGCCCGTGTGTCGCGGATCGAAACCGTTCACAATGCTCGACCGGAGCTCTTCCTCCGATCCCAGCATGCCCCATCGATCTCGATATATCAACGTGCAGAACTGCGCGAAGTCCATTGCACAAAACAGTTTCATTTTAAGTGACTGTTGTGCTAAAGCATGTCGGTCATGCGTGCGAGCGAATTTGCGTGCGTGCGTGCGTTCGTGCATGCGTGTATGTACGTCTACGTGTGTGTTTATACGTGTGTGTGTTTGCTCGGGTGTAGGTGTTTGTGAGGAGGGGTGGGGTATGTGTATGGCTTTCGCTTTTCCAGAATCCAACGTTTTATATATGTGTATTCTGCCTTTCTGAGGTATTTCGTCATTTTTGTATTGTGCAACTCTTCCCAGTCATTTATAATCGCCTGTTTCTTCGCTACGGTTATTTAATGTTCTCTGGGCCTTCTATCTGTCACAACTAACAAGAAATACTACTATCAATATTTGTTTATAAATTAACCATTCAATATATGTTCAATTCTATCTGACCTTCCCTTATCCTCCTGGTCTCTAATGTTGTTATACCGCATTCCTTTTGGGCGTATTTCGTAATTAATTTGATAGTACTCAGTCGGAAGCCAGGGATTTTTTACACTACTCCTGGCAATGTTCGGAAGTTCACTAAATCAGCTACATAGCTACACATTGTCCAAGAACTGTCTGTCGGTCGTGCCGTGTCGAGAGAACCATGTAGAGTGCACGCCCGCGCCCCACACCAAAGTCGCAATTAATGGAAATCACAATATAATGTCCCGTTCGGTTATTCTCATGAGCAGCTTATTCACATAATTACTTCTACTTCCCAAACATTACATGTAACCTCTTGCGCACCTCCACACAGCCGAATCTTGAAAGGCAACGAGATGACTGGCTCAGCTTAACTTCAGCATTCTGTCAAGACGATTACTAGCTCCCCAGTTCTTCTTGTTCCCATATGTTGGTGAAGAGAGGGTGTAGTATCTCGGCTGCCGTTTCTGGGTCTGTCTTGAATACCTCTGCACATAATGCATCTGTTCCTGGAGCCTTGTTGTTCCCCAGTGTGGCTATTGCTGCCTTAATCTCAGCCTTCGTTGGTGGGGTCACTTCTAATTCCAGGTCTCTTTCTGCAGGCAGGATGTCTGCTGGGTGTTGTGGGCCTGTTCTGTTTAGTATTTCATTGATGTGTTCCATCCATCTTCTTTCTTGTTCCTCTTCATTGGTCAGCAGCCGTCCATCTTTGACCATGACTGGGGGGTTGACCTTGTAGTTGGTGTTTCCACAAATCTGTTTAGTTATCGTGTACACAGTGCTCATCTCATGCCTGCAAGCGGCTGTTTCAGCTTTTTTGCAAGTTCTTCTAAATGCTTTCTTTTGTCTCTTCTAGCTGACTTTTTAACAAGTTTGTTCACCTCACTGTATTGTATTCGCAATCTTTCTTTCAGTCTTTCAGATTTGGTTTGTCCAATTGCGATTTTCAGTTGCTTTCTCCCTTGTATGCGCTCCCATGTTTCCGTACTGATCCACTCTTTGTGTTGTCTGGTTTTAATGCCCAGTGTCTCTTTGCTGGTTTGATAGTATGCTTTCTCGATGATTTCCCACTTCTCTCGAACGTGATCAGATGCATCTGTTTCTTCTTCCAACACTTAAAATATGTTTTGTAGCTTAACAGTGAAAGCTCTAGCTTGTGTTGTAATCTTTAGCGACTAAAGTTAGAATTAATCAAAACAGATTTAGTTTGCAATTGAGTAGGTGGAGCGGACAGGAATAAGTGGTCACTACTCCCAATGTGGTTAAAAAGGCAGAATCGAAGAAAATGTATAGTTTTAAAATTATCATACTTACATATATTTAAATACAAATAAACAAATAATAGAGGCTATGCAGATTAATCCAAATCGCTCGGATGCATAATAATTTTATAATACTACTAAAACGTCCTCACCTATTCCTCGCCCTTTTACTACAGAAGTACAACATATATTTATTTACTGACAATTTTACAATAATAATGATTGTATAGTACCATATCAATTATGAAAGTTGGGCTGGGCTTTAGTATGAAGCGTGAATTATATTTGAATTTATTAATATTAGACGGAGTTGTAGAAAGACTTGTACCATCTTTATGTATTATACATTATAAAACTGAACAGGTCACAGTACTATGTTTGATCACCGAAGTCTTTGATATATAAACCATCAGTCAGATATATCAGCCCCAACTCAAATGCTGGGGCATTGGAGTATGAATGTCCAACAATATGTATATTATAGGCCGTTGCTATTGGTCCGGACCCGGACATACTGTAAAGTAGCTATAGCGAAACTACCGGTAAACAATAGCAACAGTGCTGCCTACCGGACAGTGATTGTAGCTCCGGCAGACTGCCGAAAAACGTATAAATCGACTACAGCTCCGGCACTGATTGCCGGACGCCGTACGAACCTGCTAAAGCTCAGGCACTAATTGACTGCCGGACGCGGTGCGAATCTACTATAGGTCCGGCACTGATTGACTGCCGGATGCATCTGCTATACAGTACAGGACGCTAGTACGGTTTAGGCATTGCCTGCCGGACGCCGTATGATTTGGCTATAGCTCCGGCGATGACTATAATAATTAACAGTAACAGTGGCTCTGCTACTACTAAGAGGACACCGTAAGATAATTCGCTATACGGGTGATTCCATGTGAACGCAACAAAAGTTCCTGAAATTTGTTTCCCTCATCTCTTAGATTTTTTAATAAATCAGTTTGGTGAAAGTCTTTGCTAAGAAAAGCAAGATAGATGCGCACACGCTTACTGCGCATACATTGCGGAAAAATGCCGGACCAATAGCTGCGAAATTACGCTTACGGATCCGGAACGCTAGCCACTTCGTACATTATATATATATACAGTTTCAAACTGACAAATTGTTCAGTAATGGAAAAGGTGGCAGCACCAATATAATTTGATATACCATATAATTATATCGACGATGGTGATAAAAACACACTCCATATTTCACTGTTTTGACAAAAACAGCTGTAAATACGTGTTATCATTACCACAGGAGAGATGCAATGTCATTGGTTCCGCCAAAGCCTGTTGTGAGTCACACAACGAGGCTATTCAAACCAGCCATAATGAATTTTGCAAATATCCTCATTTTAATAAATGTGTATTTGCTGTGAAAAATAAGAGGTTCTTTTAAAACAACCAACTGTAAGAAAATATATAGACTGTCTGGACTATAGTCAGTGTTTCAGAATTTAATAATTTTAACCAGGTCAGGCATTTTTTGAGATTTGTTTTTAAAACATCATATTCATTAGAATTATGTTTGACTGGCACAAGTAAAACGCAATTGTTGCTTACCATCCAAACACGCCGCACATGTGTCATTGTGCGAGTGCGCCACTGGATCTCATGTAGAATAATCAATAGCACAGGAAAGAAAGAAAGCCTGTTGTGAGTCACACAACGAGGCTATTCAAACCAGCCATAATGAATTTTGCAAATATCCTCATTTTAATAAGTGTGTATTTGCTGTTAAAAATAAGAGTTTCTTTCAAAACAACCTCTGTATTGACTGTAAGAATTTGTCTGAACTGAAAATCAAATCAATCTATAGACTATAGTCAGAGTTTCAGAATTTAATAATTTTACCCATGCCAGGCAGTTTTACTTTTAGAGTTTTGTTTTCAAACCATCATATTCGTTATAATTATGTTTGAATGGCACAAGTAAAATACAATTGTTGCTTACCATCCAAACACGCCGCACATGTGTCATTGTGCGAGTGCGCCACTGGATCTCATGTAGAATAATCAATAGCACAGGAAAGAAAGAAAGCCTGTTGTGAGTCACACAACGAGGCTATTCAAACCAGCCATAATGAATTTTGCAAATATCCTCATTTTAATAAGTGTGTATTTGCTGTTAAAAATAAGAGTTTCTTTCAAAACAACCTCTGTATTGACTGTAAGAATTTGTCTGAACTGAAAATCAAATCAATCTATAGACTATAGTCAGAGTTTCAGAATTTAATAATTTTACCCATGCCAGGCAGTTTTACTTTTAGAGTTTTGTTTTCAAACCATCATATTCGTTATAATTATGTTTGAATGGCACAAGTAAAATACAATTGTTGCTTACCATCCAAACACGCCGCACATGTGACGTGTGAGTGTGCCACTGGATCTCAGGATGAATTACCCGTTTATCGCTCACATTAAAAGAATAGTGACGCTAACAACTCACTCAACTAACAGATTCGAGTAATGTGATGGGTCGCCATGTACAAATTAACGACAGTATTATACCGTTTATACATTGACCAACCCAATTTCTAAATTATACGTGTTAGCTCAAGAACGACCTGTGCGATTGTGAAGTCGACGCCTATACAATTCTTGTACATGGCCTTGATCACGTGCGCTCGCGTCGTTCTGTCTGTTTACGTTCTCTCTATATATAATATAAGTGTGTGCAACTGTTGCGGCAACCCCAAGCCAATCGCTCACCTTTTAACATCAGAACTGCTCCGTCGCGACGCCAACACCGATTATGAAGATCACAAATAAATGTTCCATCTATTGTGGTCACAATGCCAACTTTTCGTTACAAACGGATTCGTATTTATTACAAAAAAGAAGTATTTTAATGAGTCGCGCACACATTTCGACACATTGCGGTTGGCAGCTATACCGGAAATGACCCCGTGACGCGGCACACCTCCTATACGTAATATTCGCCCCTTTATAAAAGCAGTCGCGCGCCAAGAGGCGCTCTCCACTTCAAACCCCAACTCTAACAGTTCGTTGTCACTGCAGTACGTGGATAGTGTGCATCGCTCTAAGATATAAAGTTTTGGTGAGTAATTTGTACACTTCATAGAATGCACTGTTAAGTAATTGCATTTATTACGTAAACAATACGATTTCTGCTAGCTCTGCAAGGGAAGGGTACACACCACATGTGTAGCTGAACATAATTATGCCTTCATTATGCTCCTCTTCATTGTTCGTGAAAGTATCACACCAGGCGCGGTACGACGTTTTGTGATAACGTTAACTGCAACTCTTCTTCATGCTTATGACGATGCTATTATTGTATTTTGCAGTCGTAATATCCACGTGGCAATTTTTTTGCTGTTGTAATTCCCACATCACATGTCGGTTTGCGATCGTAACTTCAATGACTTTGAAATATTCACTTTTACTTGTTAAATATTTCTTTTTTGCAATGATCTGTGCACTTTATTTGTTATAATGTTAGCATAACGAGAACATTTCTTTGCAGGACGCATTCACATACCTTTTTCATTCATCGCCCCCAGGCAAGTGTACTCATAATACACCCGAGGAGCTTGCCATGTCGCTTTGCACCAATGGCCATAATGTCATTATTACTGGTCAAGCTGGCTCTGGGAAAACGACGCTCCTTAAAAAATAAAGCATGAATGTGTTCAACTAGGGAAAACCGTTGCTGTAACAGCTTCCACGGCAATAGCAACCACTCAGTTTGATGACGACGTCATGACACTGCACAAGTGGTCAGGTGTGTAGGTGTGTATTGGTTTGTTATTCATGTTCAAGCCTCCTTTATTTGTGGTATGCCCATACATGCGTACACACGTGTACACACGCGTAGACATGCGTACACACGCGTACCTACGCGAACACACACACACAGACACACACATACTCGGTATATGTTCTGGGATCTTGTAAGTACTCTGCAAAACTCATTTTTCATTCATCAGGATGGCAGATTCACTACTTCACAATTGCATGAGTTAATTGTGAATGACGAGGCATTCGGTGACATTATCTGGCGCATAACATCTACAGACGTTTTACTTATTGATGAGATATATATGGTATGTGTACGGGCATATTACATATTTATGCGATCAATTTTTTTTTTTAAAGTGTACGTAATTACAAAAATAGCAATATTTCTTATGTCGTTGATTTCTAAATGTGCATCATCATGTGGCTTGCGTGTGTAAAGTTGTTGTAAAGTTTTTAAATTCGTAACTAATAAGACATACTCTTGGATAACTTTGATACACACACACACACACACATATGCACGTACGCACGCACGCACACATTTATATTCATATATATATATATATATTTATATATATATATATATATAGACATACACATATACATATATATAAATTTTTATTCATTTATGTATTTTCAGAATATATCCATCAGGGGCGCCATTTAACAAAAATAAGAAGCACGAATTTAGGCAGAACTTTGGTCTATATATATTTAGTTTATTAAAATTCCGCCAGATGGCACTATTGGTCAAAACTAAGAAGCACATATATAGGCACAACTCTTATGCGTAATATTCGCCCCCTATATAAATGCAGTCGCTTACAATTTCGCCCGATAAATTTAAATATTACGGTTGTTTAGATCACCGTCACCAATATGGTGCACTGTGGTCACGTGGTCTGCGTTAGCTATCAAAACATATGTCACAAACCTGTTTGCCTCGTTTTAATTTAAGACAAATACCTTTGTTGCAAGTTTATAGTTGTCCTTTGCTTATTGTGTCCGATATATCTGACTAAAATGTATTGAATATGAGATCCAGCTATATAATCGTAATGAAGCATGATAGCTACAGATTGGATAGATATCGATGATTCAAGAGATATGGTAGAATAAGAGGGTAAATATTGTTGTTTTTATCGTACCTAAAATTATTCTTTGGTATTTATATATGTAATAAAATGACACGTTACATATTTTTATAAGGCTATAATTACCTTGTTTTTTTATGCACAGATTAGTCTCGCAATATTCAACCAACTGGACAACGTCTGCCGCAAAGTCTCTTGTGACGTCCTCATTGCTAGCAGGGGTATTGTACAAAGACAAAATTGTAACGCAGACGACGCCGTCTTCTTATGTGACAACACACCTTCGCACGTTATTCAAGTATCTAACAAAAAGCGCTTCTTGGCGCGCGACTGCATTTATAAAGGGGCGAATATTACGTATAGGAGGTGTACCGCGAGAGCTCGCGACCGCGTTGGCTGCGTTCCGGGGTCATTTCCGGTATAGCTGCCAACCGCAATGTGTCGAAACGTGAGCGCAACTTATTAAAACACTTCTTTTTTGTAATAAATACGAATCCGTTTGTTACGAAAAGTTGGCATTGTGACCACAATAGTTGGAACATTTATTTATGATCTTCATAATCGGTGTTGGCGTCGCGACGGAGCAGTTCTGATGTTGAAAGGTGAGCGATTGGCTTGGGGTTGCCGCAACAGTTGCACACACTTATATTATATATATATATATTATATATATATATATATATATATATATATATAGAGAGAGAGAGAGAGAGAGAGAGAGAGAGAGAGAGAGAGAGAGAGAGAGAGCGAGAGCGAGAGCGAGAGAGAACGTAAACAGACAGAACGACGTGAGCGCACGTGGCCTTGATCATCTACGCAACGTGGCGCCACCATTTGTGTCGACTAATATAACCAGACTCCGTAAGGTAGTGCCACCGCTGGGCGCTATCGCAACCGCAAGGTTTCATTTCCCCGCAGAGGAGATGTAGCGAAAAATCTTACTGCTGAAAAATATGTCCGCAAGAAATGTGTTGTCCTATTCTAGATAAGTTAATCTAATCACGGTCGTCAAGCTTTATTATGAATATTTGCATGCGATTGAATAGATGTAAAATTAGTATAATGTTGTTCATCTGAGATTGGAAGAAGGAGACATGTGGAAATATGTATACATGCTAGAAATATTCATACATGCATACATGCATACGTGCATACATCCATACATACATACATACAAAATTGTGTGGTGCACAATGCACATGCAACATCCGTCAATGTATACGCAGACATATCATTAGACTAATAATATAAAACACATCACCATCACAACATAAGGAATCGCCAAATTACTTCATGGCTTAAAAACAAACAAATGAACAGGACCCGACCAGGTGCCAGGAAGAATCCAAAATCGGTGTGGCAGTATTTTATAACGGTAGGATTTTTGCCTCTTGCTAACATAATATTTTTTTATAATAAGCCCTAGCTGAGGTCAAAAAACTGTATTTCCAAACAATCGCATTAATGGTCGGTGCGGCAGTATTTTTCAGCGGCAGGATTTTTCGCTATTGAGGTAGCCAGGGTCAACAGTACACGGACGAAATCCGAAAAAAAGTGCGTAGCTATCAATGTCATCAAATTTAGTCCGTAGCCCTAGGGTAGTTCTGCGGAATGGATAATTCTACACCAAAACGTGGCAGTAATGTAAGTTAATTCGCATGTTAGTTCCATTATTTTAATTATTTTTAATGTATTACTTATAATAAAATGAATCATTTTGAAAACGGTATGGCATATTGCCTATACGTTGCATGGGTTTATAATATTATATATATATGCATTAAGCAGAGGGCATATGATTGGGAAAAGTAATATAATTAAGTATTTCTTAATGCTTTACATTGGAAACTGATTTGAATTAAATAACATGTTAAACGTATAATATACAAATAATAATAGCAAAATGCAATATTAAACATTCCCATACAACTACCGAAACTGAAATGTTTGCGTATCAAATGATGTGCCATGTAATGTTGTATTGAGGAATATTAAAGATTGATACACATTTCATATAATTGTGTTAAAGCAATTACAGTCGCCGAGGAGTAACGATAGAAATAACACGACTCCAAAGCACCGAACGATTCATTTTGGTAAAAGCCCTTCGCATATACCACATTGTTATGTTATGTAAATTTACTAAGTATTCAAAGAATGTACCATATTTAAAAATGAGCACAATTATAATTACATTTAAAACTATCAGTACTCACCCTTTTATAAAGAGAACAAGACAAACACTTAAAAGTTATATACGCTTTATGTTTGGCCGGGTGTATTTCTGTTGGCCCAGTGGAGAAAAATATATATGGATTTTTCATATCTAAGTATATATTCCATAATGATGCATTCTTTTAGGCCATGTTTTATAGAAGTAAAAATTATCTGACTAAAATGTATTGAATATGAGATCCAGCTATATAATCGTAATGAAGCATGATAGCTACAGATTGGATAGATATCGATGATTCAAGAGATATGGTAGAATAAGAGGGTAAATATTGTTGTTTTTATCGTACCTAAAATTATTCTTTGGTATTTATATATGTAATAAAATGACACGTTACATATTTTTATAAGGCTATAATTACCTTGTTTTTTTATGCACAGATTAGTCTCGCAATATTCAACCAACTGGACAACGTCTGCCGCAAAGTCTCTTGTGACGTCCTCATTGCTAGCAGGGGTATTGTACAAAGACAAAATTGTAACGCAGACGACGCCGTCTTCTTATGTGACAACACACCTTCGCACGTTATTCAAGTATCTAACAAAAAGCGCTTCTTGGCGCGCGACTGCATTTATAAAGGGGCGAATATTACGTATAGGAGGTGTACCGCGAGAGCTCGCGACCGCGTTGGCTGCGTTCCGGGGTCATTTCCGGTATAGCTGCCAACCGCAATGTGTCGAAACGTGAGCGCAACTTATTAAAACACTTCTTTTTTGTAATAAATACGAATCCGTTTGTTACGAAAAGTTGGCATTGTGACCACAATAGTTGGAACATTTATTTATGATCTTCATAATCGGTGTTGGCGTCGCGACGGAGCAGTTCTGATGTTGAAAGGTGAGCGATTGGCTTGGGGTTGCCGCAACAGTTGCACACACTTATATTATATATATATATATATAATATAAGTGTGTGTGTATATATATATATATATATATATATATATATATAGAGAGAGAGAGAGAGAGAGAGAGAGAGAGAGAGAGAGAGAGAGAGAGAGAGCGAGAGCGAGAGCGAGAGAGAACGTAAACAGACAGAACGACGTGAGCGCACGTGGCCTTGATCATCTACGCAACGTGGCGCCACCATTTGTGTCGACTAATATAACCAGACTCCGTAAGGTAGTGCCACCGCTGGGCGCTATCGCAACCGCAAGGTTTCATTTCCCCGCAGAGGAGATGTAGCGAAAAATCTTACTGCTGAAAAATATGTCCGCAAGAAATGTGTTGTCCTATTCTAGATAAGTTAATCTAATCACGGTCGTCAAGCTTTATTATGAATATTTGCATGCGATTGAATAGATGTAAAATTAGTATAATGTTGTTCATCTGAGATTGGAAGAAGGAGACATGTGGAAATATGTATACATGCTAGAAATATTCATACATGCATACATGCATACGTGCATACATCCATACATACATACATAAAAAATTGTGTGGTGCACAATGCACATGCAACATCCGTCAATGTATACGCAGACATATCATTAGACTAATAGTATAAAACACATCACCATCACAACATAAGGAATCGCCAAATTACTTCATGGCTTAAAAACAAACAAATGAACAGGACCCGACCAGGTGCCAGGAAGAATCCAAAATCGGTGTGGCAGTATTTTATAACGGTAGGATTTTTGCCTCTTGCTAACATAATATTTTTTTATAATAAGCCCTAGCTGAGGTCAAAAAACTGTATTTCCAAACAATCGCATTAATGGTCGGTGCGGCAGTATTTTTCAGCGGCAGGATTTTTCGCTATTGAGGTAGCCAGGGTCAACAGTACACGGACGAAATCCGAAAAAAAGTGCGTAGCTATCAATGTCATCAAATTTAGTCCGTAGCCCTAGGGTAGTTCTGCGGAATGGATAATTCTACACCAAAACGTGGCAGTAATGTAAGTTAATTCGCATGTTAGTTCCATTATTTTAATTATTTTTAATGTATTACTTATAATAAAATGAATCATTTTGAAAACGGTATGGCATATTGCCTATACGTTGCATGGGTTTATAATATTATATATATATGCATTAAGCAGAGGGCATATGATTGGGAAAAGTAATATAATTAAGTATTTCTTAATGCTTTACATTGGAAACTGATTTGAATTAAATAACATGTTAAACGTATAATATACAAATAATAATAGCAAAATGCAATATTAAACATTCCCATACAACTACCGAAACTGAAATGTTTGCGTATCAAATGATGTGCCATGTAATGTTGTATTGAGGAATATTAAAGATTGATACACATTTCATATAATTGTGTTAAAGCAATTACAGTCGCCGAGGAGTAACGATAGAAATAACACGACTCCAAAGCACCGAACGATTCATTTTGGTAAAAGCCCTTCGCATATACCACATTGTTATGTTATGTAAATTTACTAAGTATTCAAAGAATGTACCATATTTAAAAATGAGCACAATTATAATTATAATAAACTATCAGTACTCACCCTTTTATAAAGAGAACAAGACAAACACTTAAAAGTTATATACGCTTTATGTTTGGCCGGGTGTATTTCTGTTGGCCCAGTGGAGAAAAATATATATGGATTTTTCATATCTAAGTATATATTCCATAATGATGCATTCTTTTAGGCCATGTTTTATAGAAGTAAAAATTATCGCGTAATCGTAATAGTGGTTTTGTTTTACCATGCATAAGTTACACATATATTATGCAGATGCATAATTAATATTTATAAAATTATGAAGTGTTTTTTTCGTAATATTATTATATAGTTACAGAGCACATGTGATGATTAGTTTTACCTTTGGTATTTGTTAATATTTTGAAACTATGTTGTGTTAGAAAAATGATAAATGCATAATAATAACAATTATATTTAATATTGCCCATGTACAATGATGCGAAAAGTACTTAATACATTATATAGCTGATTTCACGATTCATTTTCAGACAGCACTGCCCACTCTCAGACTTACAGTGCCTTTACCAAGAAGGCTGTTCATTCAACAAAACTCCGGTATCATACATGGACTACTTAGGGGACAAAGGCACTGATCCAGTTTCTTGCAATGCATCGTGACCTTCATCATGCAGAGAATACATGGCCAATGCATACCAGACATCCCTACTTGAAGGAGGCGGCCATGTATGTCAAGGAGACAACTTGTGCTAAGATAGAACGTAAAGACAAGTATTTATTTCCACATTTTCACCATTTTCGTTCAGATATCATGAAGTTATTTATATAGTGAAATTAATATTTGTATTAAATATATTACATCATACAATTTATTTATTTGTTGAATAAAGTACGGTACTTTTGGTAGGTCTGTTCGGTTGCATATCTTTGCTAACTAGTTGGTAACTGTACTGTGACTAAATTGATGCAATTTTATATCAACAAGATGGTATACATTGATGTAGTAGTTATCGAGCACAATGGCTAGAGCGTCCAAATGTCAACCAAGAGAACCCGTGTTCCATTCATGTGCTGCCGTGTCGAACCTTCGTCAAGTTTATTCCTTCTACATTGCTCCAGTTCATTTAGCTGTATGAATGATTACCTGGCTATAGACAGTGATGGGTATTTGTGTACAAATAGTGTTCGCACATAAATTGCAGCGTGGCTGGATGCTTCCCAGAGAAGTCGAGATGATGTTCGATTGATAAGGTCTGCCAGGGAGTAAACTATAAAGCGCATTGAACTGTCCTGAATACAGGATACTGCGCTATATAAGAAATTACTTTTACTGTAGTACATAGAGAACAAAATGTGTGAATATTGGAGAGTTGACGCTCCCCAAATTCTTCATACTGCAATCCTCTCTTGGCTCACCAGCAAACTCCAATTGCATCACCACTCGCAGATTTGTTGGGAGTTAAACTTATCTCCAGTCCGTCCACGCTCCCTTATGTAATTACACACTGTTCCCGTAGGACAAACCAGTTATTAAGAAGCGAATGTGGTTTATGAAAATTTCAGCTATGGACATTGCACTATATAGGTGAGTGTACAGTTAAAATAAAAACCCTGGACAAGTAAGATTAGATTGACCAAAGGGTAGAATGAATTATTCGGTGCCTTCTTATCCCATTTTTGGCAACAACAATGTGATCTGTAGTGTCTTTCATGTCCCTGTTCATAATTCGATTTGTAATACTTAAACCAACATGAAATATATCAACAGTTTATTCATATGAAGAAACAATTCACAAATAAATAAGACTACAAGGCAGATTGTGCCAATGCATTAGTCAAATTCACACACCAGTTTTCAATGTTTCTTACAGTTGATTGACTTGATTCACTTCACACTGTGACACATTTTAATCTAACTGTATTACAATTTCGGTATGTGTCAGTCCATATGATATGGGCCATCATTATGATCAAATATTGTGATAAAAAAATTAATACATACAAAATATTCCATTACATTTCGTTTTACATAATTGTGGGTTTCAACTTTCAACACTAGGGGCATCTGTCAAGAAAACAAGTACTTATTATTCAAGATACAGATTTATAGCTTGTAGTACTAGTTTCAAACGTTTCCCTATTTCTGCCAGTGATGTTCAAACAATGTTATTTAAGCATAGAAATCCATTGTCATTTGAAATTGGATGTTGTATCAATTTAGTGGCACTAAACCGAATTGATACGGATACAACTAGTTTTCAGTGCCTCCATGCTCAGCTAGAGCTACCTCCTTACTCGATGTCGCAACTTGGAGCACACTTCACAGCTTTGGGCCACTCGTGCATCTAGCTGCAATGCCCTCTAGAATTTTTCCTCGGAAGCTGTAGTCCTTTGACGCCATCACTTTCTTCATTACATACCCAGCATACATTGGATAGCTGATACCGTTGCTTGTTGTCTGCTATTTTCACCATTTCCCGCTGACTGAACAAATGATAAATATAAAATCAGTACAACAATAGAGATATCTGAAGAATAGCTGGTTATATCTGTAACATGCACACAGTAAACCAAACAGCTTGCTCGTATGCTCTTTCTCTCCCATTCCAATTCCATTTATTAAAAAAAATAAACATTTCAAGTAACAGTAAACAAATGTCCACAATTATAACTATTTTACTTGTTGTTTGCATACATACTCTTGTGCAGTGAGGTTGTATTTTCGAAACGGTATTCCTAACATTGTTTTGCTATTGAGTACAGGCAGTGATTTTCAGCCATTTCAGTTTAGTTCCTAATGCAATGCTGGATTTCTAAAGTGTGCAGCTTTGTCAAGCAACTGATACACTATTTTGTAACATCAAATGTTAACACTATTGATATCACAAGCCTTACCTTGTATTTGTGTTGTGGTCAATGGTGGCCAAGTGAAGTCGGGCTATGATATATTGACGGCTGAACTTGGGTGCATACTTGAGGAAGAGGGCGTGTAAGCTCTCCAGTTCACCAGTGTTAAAGCACTTCGTAACGCTCTCTATATCATACAGTAGGCGGCAATCCAGTATAGCCTTCTGGACAGTGAAGGCTTCTGTACCTTCATTGGGCCAAGGTGTTGTTTTCACTTCTTGTTGTGTATACGTTGCATGACTGCACTACCAGTACAACTCTGCGCCTGCTGTCCATGAATGGGAATTCCTGATGTGATGGAGGAACGAGATCCACATCTCGTTCATCAAGCGGGGGTCACCACCACAAGCTGATGCGCAATACCACAGGTGGTTGGCAATTGCGCCTATCGAAGGGACAACCTCAACTTTTTTGGCACACAACAACCTTTATTTCTTGGTAATCCTCTAACAAAGTCTTTCTAATGCTGGTATGTCTGTCAGTGGCAAGTGTGGTGATCTTCGCCCCATGGTTAGTCAGGTTGTCTAATCAGCCCTCCACTTCCATCTAGTAACTGTTCTTGACCTCTGTGACCCGAAAAGTTTCTTGAGCAATGATGAGTTGGCTGTCAGTGTCCATGATGAAGTAAATGCCAAATATAGCGTTGTGTCCTGGATTGTCATATCTTGCATCGCCTGATGCGACAACGCTCTGTCCGACCAGAGCTGACATGATGGCGTCTGAATGGCATGTTCGCATGCCCTCCATCTCTGCCAGTATGTATGCCCGCTGTATGTTGTAGCACTGGCGGGGTGACAAGGCGCATAGGTTCATTAGGTTGACCAAATTGTACACAGTGAATGAATGTCCAGTCAGTAAATATCAACAAGTTACTCTCATAAATGTTACCAATCTTGGGTTGCGAGTGCCATATGAATGAGTGGCCATCAACACATTCTGTGGTCACAACCACTAAAAATCCAGTCACTGTGATGCTACGCTTTAATATAAGTGGTTTATTGCAGTTTGGTGTTTTAGCAGGTGCAGAAAAGTGAAATGATGTTTTTCTCACAAATGACAAACTTTCTCTCTTTCCCATTAGTGTAAGAACACCCTTGAGTCATCATCAGTGATATCGCTGTCACCTGCTACAGCATATTCTGCATCAATCGCTTCAATGTTCCTCTTCTCACTGTTGCAGACAGAATCGTCTGAAGATGGCGATAGTGAGACTGGGACATCCGAAGGGTCGTCTACGGTGCCGGAACTGCCATGGTCAGGGTCAGTCGGAGAAGGCGTGCTGGACTGCGATGGCAACTGTGCATACCCGTGGTCATGGTGAATGTTCAATGGAACAACAGTATTGTCTGTATTAACTACTGCATCAACAAAGTGTCGCACTTGCGACACGACCACCGGCTTCCTTTATGTTTTGACACTACAAGTCGATGGCGTGGCAGCGCTACAAGTGACATTTGCATTACCATGAGGGACGATGTCATCTCGCGTGCTAAATCCTTCGAAGCATGTGCTCGGTATTAGGCCCTATGGTTGTTTGGATACTTCCGTCATATATTATGAACAAAATGACACAATGTTGCAAATATTCATTAAAATTGGAGCACAAGTGCGATTTACAAGTGTCTTTTTCAACATTTTTTTAGTGGATGAATGTGTGTTATCTTTAATTTTCATGATTAAAATGCATGTGCACTCAAATGTGTTTAACATTTGAACTTTATAAATACAAAATATATATTGATTAACCTTTGTGGCTTTTTTCTGTGACGTTATTATTAATCTTAGTCTTAAAGTAAAAAAAAGGAGCTCCACGAATTCGATGTAAATCCGATGAGAGACTTGTTGAAGCATCTACGCATGGACGTGCTGCAGGTGGTATCACGTCCATTACTGCAACCAATTGCCCTTACGTCATCTGGTCGTCTTCTTCCACTGCCATAAACAAATAATTCGCTATACCAAAAACGACATAATTGTTTATGTTTGTCATAAGTGCACTGCAATGTGTTGTCACCAACAAACAGGAATAATGTACTGTCATGTCTACACTGCAAAGTGTTTTCACCAGTTGACAATGGTAATGTATAGTAATTCATCTACTATGTTTTATCACCAACTGACAGTGATAGTATATTGCAATAATGTCACATGTCCACAGCAATGCGCTGGCACCAAATGACTGTGATAATGTATTGTTATACGTCCACTGCAATGTGTTGTCACCAACTGACAGTGAAAATGTACTGTCAAACGTGCACTGCCAAATGTTGTCACCAAATGTCAATGGTAAGTTATTGTCATTCACCTACTATATTTTGTGACCAACTGACATTGATAATGTGCTGTCAAACGTGCAATGTGATGTGTTGTAACCAACTGACAGTGATAAAGTACTGTCATACGTGCACTGCAATGTGCTGTCACCAACAGACAGGGATAATGTATTGTCATATGTCCACTGTAAAGTGTTGTCACCAATTGACAATGGTAACTTATTGTCATTAATCTACTCAGTTTTGTCACCAACTGACAGTGATTATTTACTGCAGTAATGTCACATGTCCACTGCAATGTGTTGTCACCAACAGACAGTGATCACGTACTGTCACAAATGCATTGTAATGTGCAAAGTGTTGTAACCATTTAACAATGGTAATAATTACAATAAATTATTTATTGTCATTCATCTACTAATATGTTTTGTCACAAACTGACAGTGATAATTTAATGAGAAATGCTTTCTGGAATGTGCTACCACCAATTTCTGACCCGGGTAGGAATGAATCGGGATTTCGGCGTATTATACATTAGGCAAAACAATGAAAGCCTTATATACCAGTTAGCAGTGGAGGGATGATTTACTTGTACATAGATGAATTAATGCAAGTATTGCTTTGTTGACATATAATAAACCATATACCACAATATTAAACATAATAATAACACACATTATTATAATATGTTATTTAAACAATAAATAATAGAGCATAATAATATAATGCACTCCACAGAATGAGATATCAACTCATAATATTTATATAACTTCACTTACACGATGCAATATACAAATGAAACATGTTATATATGTGTGGGTACCACAGCCTCCTTTTTATTATATGCTTTTGTGAAGAAATCTAGATACTAAATTTGTCATGCAGTGCACTTCTTGATCTTATTACTTGGCCTGAAATTATCATGACTCTTGTACAACAGTTTACAAGTGTATGTTTTCTATATTATTCCATTCTCATTTATGATTATGTTTTTATACATGATGCGTACTAGTAAATGTACATGTTGAATAAATCGTGTAGTTGTTGAAGCCATTATGTAAACCCGTTTCTGACTTTGTACACACTATACTGTAGCTAGACTGTACGCCTAGTCCAGTGGTTCTCAAATTTGTTTTTGCCGTTATTGTTAGAGTTTCAGGTTAGAAATTCACCATAGCACTTGAACGTTGCTGGAGTCTAAGCAGTATCATTGTCATCAGGTGTACGTGTCAGTAGGACACGGAATGGGCCGCTTAGTACTAGCCTATATGTTTGACTCAGTGTTTAATAGAATTATCTTACAAAAGCTGAGTTCTTATATTGTTACCAATATGTCAAACATGCCAAAATAAATCTTGCGCCTCCAATTTTACGAATAAATATATTATCAAGAATTTCCATTGGAATTAAATGATCCAAGATTTGAGCAGCCGAACATATCAATGAGGCAGGTCAGTTGTAATTCTCAAACATGTTATTGCCACGTTGAGAGAAGTTTCATTTTGTTTGTGATACCGGTAAAAGCTAGAGTACCTCTCTGGTGGCGGCAACATTGCCTTTGCACTTGTCAGCTAATCGACTTGTGTGTGGAAAAGAAATATATCATGAACAGAGTTAGTGTCCTGTCACAGGTTCATAAAACGGTGCGAATTCAGTGCATTTGTTTCCAGAGGATATCATGTTTATAAATCCCACATTTCAGCTTCAAGATAGTATCCTTTGCAATATAAATGTAAGTTTTTCAACACTTCTCCAATACGTGGTTGGTCAAGCCTTAGGCAAAAAGTACAATCAGCTGATCCCCAATTACACATTGACAATACTATTAGAATAGCCACCCTGAAATTGCCAAACGATCCCTGGCCCAGGGAGGGGTGACTCTCTGTTCTGAGAACTACTGGCCTAGGCTATACGATAATTGTTATAGGATAATAATGCCAATATTATAGTATTATAAATCCCTTATTAGCCCGGCTTGCTAAAGGCATAGGCCTACAGCATTATCTGTAATATTTGTTTTAATTTACCAACAACTTTTATGGTGTTTTGTTTATATTAAAACAACTTCTCATGCCACAACCATACAACTATTATACATAGTACATACTGGCTTACCAGTATCAAAGAACAACTGCGATCAAGACCGGTGATGACAACTTGGTTAACATTGACACTAGGAAGTCTGAGTCCAGTAAGTATATCATTCGTCTTGCCTTCAAAGCATCAAGAAATGAAACGTGCACTAAACAAGCTTTCATGTGTAAACATGGACACGTCGGAAGAGAAAGATTACCACAGTTGCTATTAACACAATATAAGTATAGGAAATCTGGTAAATCTATGCTGCCACTGCGTACAAAGATTGAGGTTGCCATTATATACAGACGATACAATGGCGATGATAACTCGTTCGCATGCATTGACTGAATGGGGCCGACTTCCGGTCGATCACTAATATGACTTGATTTTCGCGCATGTGCTGAGTGAGGCTACCTCCTCTGATGTCCCCCCTGTCGTGGAACTCAAGGCAGAGCGACTGTCTGCATAGAATCTGAAGATTTAGTATTTCCAATACAAATGTTGTACACTCGTTGCATATTGCATAGATGGATGCACAGAGCCAGGGGGTCACGGGTCTCGAGACCTTTATAATTTGGTGTGTCACTATACCTTTTTTCTATGTGCCCCCGATAGTACCCACTAATCCTTTGGAACGTGTTCCCGTGAAGGTTAAATTAAACTGAACTTACGGAGGCACGGCGGCGAAGAAAACCAACAGCAAATCACTTATGTATGTAAAGATTGTCCCGTTTATGTCGAAAATCAGTTGTTCGAAACGTAAAACGCAGTGTGCTAGTAATACGTATTCTAGCAATCGCACGAACCACGAGCGTGTGGCAAATACTTCGGCAAGACGGCCTATGTGTCATGGACTTGGCAATATGGAGAAGACGCAGACAGAATAATGATTATGTCTACCCTCGTATCAATAGCATAGCAAGACACAAATCATTTAATAATTCAACACTGTGGGTTTATCGATGAACAAACAATGAGTATCTGCGAGCACGCCATGATGTTTAAATACATGTAGTGGTGTAGTTTGTTTTCTAACATTTGGTAAATATTATTATCACGACTGACAATTATCTACCAAGCAACATTTTGCTAGTAGTGAAAATTATATTGAAGCTATTTGGGACTCGTTTTTATTGTTACCCTCAGAACACTTAAAGATATACTCTTCTGAGTGCCCCTAACTTGGTATATTTTAAGCATTTCCAATCAAACATTGACAGTTAAACAAGCTAACACATATTTGTTAGGTAAAGCGCGCCCTGACTCCCCCACCCCCGCGACATACTTCGTTACATCGACCCGTAGATCTACACCCCAACTCCCAGAGTGGCGTAAGCTATATGGTTGACAGCAACGATGTCGCTGTTTAATGATATACTTGTCTCATCATGTGTTGCGCCTCTACGTGGCTGCACCATAGCAAGCTCTTACACATTTGGCATTTTTTCCCAGTTTTTACTTTCTATACGGCATTGCACAGGGAGGTCAAAGCAAAGACCAATTACTCCATCGTTTAACGCGAGAATTAACATCTGCATGCAGAATCTGATTTGACTTACGTTTGACAGCCCAACTACTACCACGATTGGGCTGTTGAACGTAAGCAGACTTTGTCACAGACTCCATATGTGAAAACAACAACGACATTCTGTGCCTAACAGAGACGTCGTTGTGCAATAATGGTGAGACTTTCACTTATGCGATGGTCCCTCACGTTTACAATTTTGAACATCTCTCGCGGAGCGATCGACGGGGTGGGGGAATTGGGGTCTGTCTTAAGACCTTCCACCTTTCTCTATCCAGACCATGGCCCGCGGAATCTTTCGAAAGCCTTGAAGTGGTGCTACGCGGGTCGAGAGTTGGGGCAACGGCACGCATCTTTGTAATTTACCGACCACCATCGTATGGTCGCAAGTCGAAGTCCTTTTGTCAATTCCTCGAAGAATTCGGCGAATTTCTTGAATGCTTGAATCGTTATACTCGGTGACTTCAATGTTCGCTATGGAAACGATGACGACAAAGACGCACGTGACTTAATTGCATTGCTGAACGATGTAAACCTAAAACAACATGTGACATCGGCAACACAAGTGGCGTCTCACGCGGCTAGCTGTCCATTGTGAAATTTAAACTGGCTTGCCTAAGCAGAGCATCGCCACAACCAAATATGCTTATTGCTGTGCTGAAATCAAAGCTACATCTCACGATACCAAAGCAATGTATCGCATCACGAACAATTTGATGGGTCGTACTCGTACGCCTGTGCTCCCCGAATGTGACGACGACCCGGATGCGCTAGCTGAGCGATTAGTCTCTTATTTCACAGATAAGATCACTGATATCAGTACACGGCTGGTGACTGCACTTTCGCAATGCCAACTGCCCGCATTCCTACACGACATCGAATGCCGTATAGAAGAACAATTGAGCGACTTTCATCTTGCTACAGTCAACGACATATTCGGTCTGGTTGAGAAGACATCCAGCAAATCTTCTTCCAGCATTGACAGAACTTCTGGAAGCATGCTTAAGTTTAACATTGACATTCTTAGACCAGTGTTAACCAGCATTGTTAACATGTCCATCGTGTCGGCATCACTACCTGTGGCCATGAAACATTCCATAAAAACACCGCTGTTAAAGAGGAATGGTTTTGATCCAGAAGTGTTATCGAATTATCATCCAATATCAAATCTGTCTTTCGTATCGAAACTCGCAGAGCGATGAATTGCAATCCAAATACGACAGCACATGGATACGAACGGCATCTTCGATATTTTACAAAGTGCGAACCGTCGAATGCACACCTGTAAAATAGCCCTAGTACGCATACAGGACGACGTGCTGCTTTCTCTGGACAACAAGAAGAGCGTGATACTTGTGCTACTAGATCTCAGTGCCGCTTTTGATACTGTCGACCACCATTTACTGTTCAATCAACTGCACATAATTGGCGTGCGTGACAACACACTGTGCTGGTTGAACTCGTATATGTCACAGCAAACACAGGCAGTTAAAGTTGGCAACATAATTTCAAGAAGTGGCGATCTGACATATGGTGTGCCTCAAGGTTGCGAGCTCGCACCTCTTCAATTCACGATCTACTGCGTTGGACTCAATCACGTTTTTGAATATCAACAACTGCGCTGACATATGTACGCTGATGATACGCAATTATATGTGGACTTTCCCCGTGACCAGCCACTTACATTGGACATCGACCGAATATCTCCTTGTACCACCGATGTGAAAGCGTGGATGTCTTAACGTAATCTCCTGCTTAACGAGAACAAAACAGAGGCGATCGTCATATCTGCAATACACAATCGGACACTTGTTCACCCGCCTGTTGACCAAGTCATTGGTGTATGTGGCTATGCTTTTTCGACGAAGCCGGTTATCCGCGACATCAGCGTTCTACTCGACAACACTATGTCGATGATGAATTAAGTGCGTCGTGTTTGCCAGGTGGAATATTGTCACCTACGAAGCGTTGATAAGGAAATGTCTTACCACTAATGTCTGCGGAACCTTTGTGAACGTCTTAGTTATGTCACGTATTGATTACGGCAACACAATGTTACATGGTCTATGGGAGACGCACTTCCAAATGTTGCAGAGGGTACAGAATTCCGCAGCACGTCTCATTACTTGGACAAAGAGACGAGAACACATAACACCTGTTCTGTACCGTCTACGTCTACGTCAGCGGATATAAATTCAAGCTGTTACTGCTAGTATATCGTGCGATGCACCATATCGGCCCTGCTTCCATCTCATCGCTCGTGACATTCAACACGCCGATCACTTAGATCGGCCGAACAAGGTCTGCTGACTGTTCCGAGATATAACCTTGACCATTATGGCCGTCGTTCCTTCTCGGTGGCTGGCCCGATCCTGTGATGGTGGTGGTGGTGGTGGTGGTGGGAGACGTCCACGTTCGTGCCACTGGAAGTGCGTGGGCCTTGTAACGGTCATCACCTGGTCTATGGTGACCCGCCCATGTACAGCTAATCTTATCTCACCGCTACCAGCAATGCCATAAAACGGCATCCTGGTGAAATGCTTGTGTGGGGCCTGACCAACCCAGCACAAGCACCATTGGTTACACAAGTCACATCAAATTCTTTACGATCGGACATTCTACGGAATCGACCTCGAACCGCCAACGGACATGATTAAGGACATGATATTGACCTTCGTAAACACACTCGAATAGCTACGTGGAATGTGTTGACACTCAACACTCCAGCCACAACCTCTCTCCTATCAAGAGAACTAAAGAAGTACAACATTAGTCTTGCTGGCCTCACATAAACTCACTGGCCTTTGATTGGCGAGCAAACAATCGATGGCTATACCTTCCTCTGGTCTAGTCTGGTCCTGACTGTCGTTCCCAGGGTGTCGTCCTAGCCCTCAATCTGACGTTATACGATGCCCTCATTAATTGGGAGCCCATTTCGTCTCGCCTCCTCAAGGCTCGTCTGCATCATCGACATGACAAGTTGACTGTCATTGTGTGCTACGCTCCAACTGATGTGTCCTCCGATGCTGACACAGACAGATTTTATGAATTACTCTCGGACATTCTCTCAACCATTAGCCGTCATGACGTCACTCTCATTCTCGGTGATCTCAATGCAACTGTCTCCACATCGCCTGCTTCAAGAAACCTCTGGCACAATGTCATTGGGCCTATCCCGACGAAACAAACGACAACGGCGAACGACTTCTTCAAACGTGCTTCTCAAATGGCCTCGTCACAACAAACACCTGGTTCCCTCGTAAAGAGATCCACCAATACACGTGGTACAGCAACAATGGCAGGACAAAGAAGATGACTGATTACATCATAATAAGTCGCCAGTGACTCTCATCAATATACAATTGCCGTACTTATCGTGGTGCTGAACTCTCCGACAAGGATCATCGCCTACTGATTGCCAAGCTCAAACTGAAAACGCCTGCCAAATGCAAACCTGCACCGCGGTATAAAACTAGTCGTCTATGTGAACCAAATATTCAAAATGCCAATGCTATTGAGATCTCTAACCGTTTTGGCGCGCTTGCTTCTCTCGACGAAACATATCTCGAAGACAGATGGAATACTTTCAAATCAGAAGTATCCCAAAATACAGAAATTACCATCGGCCATGTCAAAACTGCTCATCGACGAGTGTCGTGAAGCTTGTCTCTCTGGCATCACTGACTCCTACCGAAAACTGAAACAGTCTCGAAAACGCGCCCTCAAACAGGATCAAGAAACCTACTGGAATTGTAAAGCGAAATGCATTGAGAATGCCGCCATTCACAACAATCATGCCACCATGTATCGGGAATTCAGAACCCTGGCAGCTGGTCACACAATCCACAACAATATAAATCTTGTTAAGGATAAAACCGGCTCTAATCTTACAAACAAACAAGACTGCCTCAATCGTTGGAAAGAACGCTTCGGCAATCTCCCCAAGAAGCCCCCGCCGAAACCGGATCCATGTGACAACACGTCTCATAATCCTGTTAGTGTACACCGCAGTCCCCTATCTTAGAGTCTCCTGCGACCATCAAGGAAGTGACAATGGCTCTCTCCAAACTGAAGAATGGACGCGCAGCTGGAATATGCAATGTCACCGCTGAAATGCTCAACGCAGGCGGACCCTCTATGATTGTGTGGCTTCAAAATATCATAAACTGTGTTTGGGTAAACGAAGAAATCCCTATTGATTGGAGACGTGGTATCATCCTGCCATTCGGAAACACAAGGGCGACCGCCTGGTATGCAGCAATCACAGAGGAATAACACTTCTATCGATATCTGGTAAACTTTTCGCACTCATCTTGCTACATCGTTAAATTGACGTTATTTGGTCAACATGAAGAGTCCAGCAGGCTGGTTTCGTTCCGGGCCGTTCCACGGTTGATCAGATATTCTCTCTACGCCAGATTATCGAAAAGTTAAATGAATTTCGTTAAACCACCTTGATTGCTTTTATTGATTTTAAAGCTGCTTTTGATAGTATTGGCCGCAAGAGCCTCTGGTTGCTCCTTCAAAACACTGGCCTGCCCCCAAAGTTATGCCGATTGTTAAAGCTACTGTACAGCGACAATGAGAGTTGTGTCCGCCTCGGTAATGATTCCTCGGATCTTTTCTACATTAGCTCCGTTTACAACAAGGCTGTGTGGTTGCCCCTGACCTGTTCAATCTCACCATTGACCATATCATGGTTCAACTTGAGAGAAATGCCGGTTCTTCCGTCGACATTATACTTGGAGACACTGTCGTGACAGATGTGGATTATGCAGATGATATTGCCATCTTCTGCACATCGCGTGCTGACCTCGTCCTCAAAGAACTCTGCTCTAAAACCAGTGTTGTTGGCATTTCTATCGGCTGGGCCAAAACGAAAGCGATGGCAATATGCGCAGACATCGATTTACTCAACCCCATCACCGTCAATGGCGAAATCATCGACTTTGTGGATGAGTCTACTTACCTGGGTTCCATCATATCTGCTGATAGCTCTGTCGACCACGAGGTCGCAGTTAGAATCGGCAAAGCAGCGGGTGCAATGAAATGACTGTCAACTGCTCTGTAGAGCAGACGTTCCATCTCGCGAGGTACCAAGCTAAAAATGTTCAATGCTCTCGTCATTTCCATCCTTCTATATGAATCTGAAACCTGGCAACTGACCATTCAACAGGCAAAGAAAATCGATGCTTTCGTCTTGAAGCGCCTCCGACGCCTCGAGAACATAAAGTGGTTCAACTGGCATTTCATGTAATTATTTGTATATGCTACGTTTACTTCATTTTCTTTTACCTTTATGTATAATAATTATATTTAATATGTTTAGGTCATTTAATGTATTTTTATTTATACTCTACGATTGTCAGCGCCTTTGTGCAGATTTGTTATCCGGACCCACGGCGCTCTATAAATGCTTTATAATAATCATGATGTAGACAATTTTACGACCAGCTAACTTTTAATAAGGTCGATTGGGTTGCTGAAAACACAAATTTATTCTGGTGGGCCTATGCATTGACAATTACCCTGTTTGACAACCTTGTCCAGGAACCCCTTGCCTACAGTAAGATATGAGAAATCAGACAGTTCATGTCACGTCACCAACAAACGTTGTGAGGCGTCACACAGACAGAACATATCCAAAGAAGCATTTTTACTGTGAAAATCACAGGCCCGAACACTGTTTTCTACATGTGCCGCATTTGAAACATTCACAGCGGTACAAGTATCCACAAACAACAACCATATTTAACATACTACTGTTTCCGATCTGTTGTCCACACGTATCACATCTTAAAAGTGATGTGCGAATGTCAACACGTTTTTTTTCCTGAACCATTCTTTAAAAATGACTGATCCCCAAAATATGTTATATCTCAAACATTTGTTGACATTGCGAGTGCGCATATCTGACTTAAAATTGCCACTTGTTGTGAACTGGAAGCCATACGTATCACGTCGGCTCCGGTTAATTATGAGAACAGCAACGTGATTTCAAATCGCAACTGTATGCAAACTGTGCCCCGCAGATATCACATTTGTTTCTCCCTGTTTTGGATACGGACATGCTTTTTCAGAATTCCACTTGCGTAGAACAGTGCACCACAGGTATGACATGTGTATAGTTTTTCCCCCGTATTGATACGGACATAATTCTTCAGATTTCCACTTACTGAGAACCATGCACCACACGTATCACATTTGTAAGATTTCTCTCCGGTGTGGATACGGACATGTATCTTCAAATGACCACTTTATGAGAACCGTGCTCCACAGGTATCACATTTGTAAGGTGACTCCCCGGTATGGATTCGGACATGCGTCTTCAAACGACCACTTTCTGAGAACTATGCACCACAAATATCGCATTTAAAGGGTTTTCCCCACTGTGTATACGGACATGCGTCTTCAGATTTCCACTTTTTGAGAACTGTGCACCATATGTGTCTCATTTGAATCGTCTGTCTACAGTACACGTGTGCACATTGACAAACATAATTACACTTTATTTGGTTCGATCCTTTTTACACACACACTATTTTGTATTATACTGTTGTCCTCAATGCACTATTACATACAAACACAAAAACGTGTTATCACTAGTGTACATCACATCTCAAGATTTTCTCACTAGTAATAGTGTTTACTAAGGTGGAACAATACAGTTTCAAAACAACATCTTGTTAAATTGTCCACAGGTGTCACATTTAAACATCTCTCTCAACGTGCAGCTTTAAACCGTTCCTCGGAAAAAAAATGTCTTCCACGTATGTCAAACAGAGTTCTCTCAACTGTCTGAGAAATCAAACGAACTTTACATTTGCTGTACTACTGTCACATTTTAATGGTTTCCCGTCACAGGGAGTTGGTGTCTACATGAACGCTAAATATTGTGCCATGAGTCATTCATTCACATATTTCTCTTCTTTGTGTTGACACTGTGTGACGTGCCTCGATGTCCTATGTCGTGTTGGTGCTCACAACGTGACAGTTGTTGTTGTCAATGCCCGCGAGTTTTTGCAGCTTTGTTACTTTATTGTTAACAGTTCTGTCACAAACATTTTTGAGTTCTGAAATAAAGTAAAAGTAAGTGCCTCCATGAGACCTTGTTTGAAGCAGGCTAAGCATAATCAATAGAGTGTAAAAAAAACAGTGTGTAACACGGGGAACATTTTATTTTGGAGAAATAGGAAATATTTATTTGTCGCAAATACACAATACAGAATAATCGTAATAAAAAAACATACAATATGTTTACATTCGAGTCGACGACGTGGCAAATATAAAATGTATCGTAGGAAAACAAAAGAACGTGTAGTATAAGGGACGGGAGTCTCCTACTGAGACTAATTAAAGTCGCTGTCGTAGGAGCCACCCTGAAACGCAACTTTATCGATTATTTGATTTCTCAAGAAAACAATCCCTTGTACAATTGATGCATTACTACAAGATAAATGTATATCATATTATGTCTTATGTATATTATACATTACACTTTTTACCCTACTTTGGGGTGTAGTGTAGAACCTGGAGGGATAGTCCCTTTGGTGATGGGCAGCCGCTCCACTTCTGTGGAGGCTCTAACCACTGGTTCCCACAGTCTATCTAGCTCATGTATGGCTCCTAGGAACTGCTAGTGTACGGCAGTGGCCACACCCCGGGCAATGGTCTCGGCTGACCAGCAAAACTACATGAGTAAGGCTTGTAGGCTAATGCCTATTGAGTCGATGGACGTCTGCCCTCAGCCGATTGGCTACACCCCCGGCTACAAATGCGAAACAGCAACAGTCTTTCACCAGGCTGCAATGTACCTACCAAGACGCATGTGGAAGGACCGGTGACCCGCTGTCCTGCGGTGCAAGACTTTTTAGTCAAGGAATAATGGAGTTAACCATACACAAACCAGCGGAAAACAATGGGCAACTACCGCTGTATTAGCCCAAAAAACCTTGATGGAGAATACAGACAATAAGAGAGGTCCTAGTGGTGAGCCCCCCAGGCTGGATAGGACGACACATGCTGGAGAAGAGCTTGGAGATGTTGGAAGTAACGCCAGAGCTGATGACGGTAGTATGCCCGACTGTGCGGGAGGTAAAACCAGCAACAAAAAGCTAAAAGGGAAAATCCGTGTGGCAACATGGAACATCAGAAAAACGAGTCATGGAACACTACAAATGGTAACATCGGAAGCAGAAAGATATGGTGTAGATATATTAGGGATTGCGGAACACAGGTTGGCCGGACAAGGACATTTTCGCACGGATTCAGGAGGAAAGTTTATATACTCAGGAGCAACTAAGTCAGGGATGAGTGGTGTTGCATTCTATCTGTCAAAGAAAACTGAAAATGCACTATTAGGATACAATCCGGTCAATGACAGAATTATTACCATACGTACACGGGCAAAACCCACGAATATAACATGTATTCAAATTTATGCACCAACGAGCACTGCAGACGACGATGTAATAGAAACATTTTATGATACACTGCAACGAGCAGTTGACGAGGTAAACAGGAGAGACATGGTAGTACTGATGGGCGATTTCAATGCAAAAGTTGGCAGTTGTCAAAACGAAGAAGAAAATGGAAATATCGGGAAATATGGACTAGGCGAGAGAAATGGGAGAGGAGATAGACTTGTTGAGTTTATCATAGATAATGAACTGATGATCACCAATACTCTCTTCAAACAACATCAAAGAAGACTGTACACTTGGACAACACCAGATGGTCGAAACAGAAATCAGATTGAATTTATACTAATACCAAAACAATGGAGGACGTCTGTATTTAATGCAAAGACATTACCGGGAGCCGATTGTGGCTCTGACCATGAATTGCTAAGCGCCAAAATTGCGATAAAATTAAGAAAGAAGAAGAGAGGGAAAGAGATAGTGAGGTATGACGTCAGTGATATCAAAGAAGGATACCGAGTAGAGGTTATGAACCGTTTCGGAATATTACAGACAGTGGCTGACGAGAAGGAACCAGAAGAATTGGCTGTAGAAATTAGGAACATCATTATGGAATCAGCTGACAAACACCTCACTAAAAACAGGAGACAAAAACAACCATGGATAAGCAGACACGCTGCAGATGATTGACGAAAGGAAAGAGTTAAAGAAGAACAAAGAAATGAGTGAGAATTATCATAAGAAATACAGAGAGAAGTGCAAGATGATTAAACGAATGTGTAAGGAAGACAAGAAGAAATATCTAGAGAAGAAAAGCGAAAAGATAGAACTATGTATGAGAAGGAACGATAGTCGCAGTATGTTCGAGGAAATCAAGTCTATGGCACAGTCGTTCAAACCTAGACTTGGCGTTATTAAAGATGAAACGGGAATGACGCTGACAGAAAGCGATGACACACTTGAAAGATGGAAGCAATATTGTGAAAGCATGTTTAAGAAAGAAGAAACAGATGAGGTAGACATGGATGAAGGCAGAGAGAGGATAGAACCAGAAGATGAACTTGAGCCTTTGCATTCAGAGGTGGAGTGGGCAATAAAAAGTCTAAAAGACGGAAAATCACCTGGCACTGATAACATCACTGCAGAGCTAATAAGAGCAAGTGGCGAAGCAGGCGTGGATATCTATCACACATTATGCAAGAAAATATGGAGAAGTGGAACATGGCCCATGGACTGGAAACGAGCCATCCTTATACCAATACTGAAAAAAGGTGACATACAAGAATGCTCAAACCACAGGACTATATCCCTCATCAGCCATGCGAGCAAATTATGCTAAAAATCATAATGAAGAGAATTACAACAAAATTAGAATGTGAAGTCAACAGAACACAAGCTGGTTTCCGGACTGGAAGAGGAACAAGAGATCACATTTTCAACCTGAAGATGTTAATTCAGAAATGCAGAGAATTCAACCATGACCTTAGGATTTGTTTCATAGATTATTCAAATGCTTTTGATAGTGTTAGTCATCAACAACTATGGAAAACCTTGATACACATGGGATTTGACCAGAAAATTACATCACTTATCCAAAATGTTTATGTTGGACAGCAGTCTGCAGTGAGATTAGAGTGTGGTACCACATATTGGTTCCCAGTCAGAAAGGGAGTGAGACAGGGGTGCATTTTGTCCCCCCACCTATTCAGTCTATACACAGAGAATATCATGAGAGAAGTTGAGACTGACACGAGAAGCATGTTTTTTAATGGACTGAAAGTGAATGGACAGGAGATATATGAATTGAGATATGCCGATGACACAGCGTTAATATCCGATACAAAAGAGGGATTGGATAAACTGATAACTACTGTTAAAGAGCACAGCGAGAGGAAAGGACTGAAACTAAATGTAAAGAAGACTAAGATTATGGATGTGAAGGGATGTCGAGAACCATCAGAGGTCACAGTAGATGGCGAGGAAATAGAACGAGTGGAAAGTTTTGAATATCTGGGGTCACTGATAGAAGCGGACGGAGATGGGACGAAAGAGATCAAGCGGAGGTTGGCAATGGCGAGTAAAAAGTTGACGGAGATGAAGAAGCTGTGAAAAGCAACGAACAAAGATATGAAACTACGAATTACCAGAGTCTGCATATTTCCAACGGCTACATATGGATGCGAAACCTGGACTCTTAATAAGAACATTACTAAACGTATAAATGCATTTGAAAACAAGTGTTATAGAAAGATATTACGAGTTTCGTGGACTGAACGCAGAACTAACGAATCCATCGCAGAAGAGCTTGCTGTTATACCCGGGACTTTATTGAACTTTGTAAAGAAACAGAAACTAAGTTATTTCGGCCATGTGAAACGGCATCAGTCTCCAGAGAGACTAATAATGGAAGGAAAAGTGGAAGGCAGAAGAAGCAGAGGAAGACCTAGGAGACAATGGGGGAAGGACATAGAGGAATGGATGGGAGCCGACGTCTGGCGAGTGGGGAGACTGGCAAACGAAAGAGCTGTCTATAGACAATCCATCAAGGCTGCAACGTCCGGAAATGGATAAGCAAAACCATGATGACACTTTTTACTAAATACACAAACGTACAAACAACTGGTTTTTAAATTAAGTAATTTATAACAAACGAGGCACAATTGGCATCCAAAAATATCCCTCTTACATACATATAACAGTTTTGAATTGTACACTGCTCAGCAAGAGTATTCAGATAATAAAGCTTGGAATATGTTGCTAAGGCATATAAACTGTGAGTGGTGATCTTGTCCTTAATTAAATCTGGTGCATTATTTATTGTGTGTGGCAAACAATACCTGAGGCTCCGTTTGACTAATTCATAGTGTACCCTGATTGTACGGATTGTATATTGACCAGGTGTGCAAAAGTTGCGATACTCTTGTTTTGAACTGATGGTAAGTTTTACAGAGATACTGGTAGTTTATTGTGTGAATATTTATGGAATAGTTTTAATTCGTGAAAAGTTAGAAGATGTTCTACTTTTAGTAATGTAAGACTTCTAACGAGTGCATTGATGTGAACGTTATATTTACTTACTTATAACAAAATATTTACAAACAGAGCATCATAGTATACAAAATGATTTGGTTTATATTACTTGGTGAAAACATAAACAAACAAAAATGTCAAGAAAATCAATGGTTTGGATTGAACCGGCGTCGCCCGATTGTAAAATAAATGAAAAGAAAGCAACGCGTCTACCAGCTGAGCTAGCGACATCGACGGAAATTCACTGACTGATTTAAGTTGTTATGATACATTGTATAACTCCTCCTTCATATATCGATATTCTAGTGATATTATGCACGTTACTTTCTGTAGCTGGATACAATATATGTTTGCTATGCATGTTTACTGGTGTAGGTTATCTCCGATTGGTTGCATTCGATATAATTATTCTGAAAACGCGCCCAAGCTCGGCGAAACCGAGTCGACTTGTAAGCCGATTCGCATTCATTGTTTTGAATAAAATTGGATTGATGTGGAACCGTAAAATAACTGCTTGTTCCTCTATGATGACTAGTGTTTGTATTACATCGGAATATCGCACAATAACTCATTTTGACGATCGGTTCGACCCAAAAGCTATCCTTGTAAACATGCTCTGAATACATGGAAAGGGTCGGTCTGATGCGAGTATGGGTCATATATGTAACGTCACATCTCGGCATCACAAAAAGCGCGAAAAAAAAAATGCATATTAAAAAAATTTCGGCTGCACAGCATCAAATGTGGAATTTCTTTGATTTTTTTGGCTTGGTGGACATGGGACTAGACAGCAGGATATCATATAACATGACTTCAAGCAATAGGTGTTTTTATTCCCATTAAGGAACATTTTAAAGATGGTGTGTGTCTTTCATTCAGAAACTCCACTCTCGCTACTGAACTCCATGTGGTTTATAATAACAATGTTTCTGGGACTGAGAGGCAGATATGAACTCCATGTGGTTTGTAATTACAATGTTTCTGGGACTGAGAGGCAGAGATGAACTCCATGTGGTTTGTAATGACAATGTTTCTGGGACTAAGAGGCAGATATTAACTCCACATGGTTTATAATAACAATGTTTCTGGGACTGAGAGGCAGAGGTGAACTCCATGTCGTTTGTAATGACAATGTTTCTGGGACCGAGAGGCAGAGATGAACTCCATGTGGTTTGTAATGACAATGTTTCTGGGACTAAAAGGCAGAGATTAACTCCATATGGTTTATAATAACAATGTTTCTGGGACTGAGAGGCAGAGATGAACTCCATGTGGTTTGTAATGACAATGTTTCTGGGACTGGGACTTGTGGACATGTGAAGATGTTATGGGGAGATCTGGAGTTGAGGCAATATGCAGACAGAAGGGAGTACGTTGAATTTACTGAGAGGACAACCAAAACCAGGACGGGGACCAACATCAAAGACAGGAAGGCTTATAATCCCAAGATGTTTCAATCTCCCATTCAAAGTATGCTTCCATGTTATAGCATGATACAAAAATGTATAAAACGATTGTATCGTTCAAAGCAATAATAAAAATGGGGCAAGTGGCCCTGAAGTCCTTTGGACAAATACGTCTATATGTGACCCCGGCTGACCAAATGAGTGATAAGTTGAAAAAATTGTAACACTGTTTTCTTACATTCTTGTAAAGGTTGGGTATGGTGCTTTTACATGGTTTCAAAAATTATGACTGCTACAAAAATTGGCGAAGTTATGGAGCATTGAACATGGTAGGGGTCAAAAAGTGAAAATGAAGAAAACGGCTGTTGAAGTTTTACATTACATATGCAAATGGATTGCATGGAAATATTACATGCAGGACATTCAAATGCGGCACACAGTATGTATGTTATGTTGCAACGATACACTGGAAGTATGAAAGTGCTGTTACAAAAATGTATCAAGTTATGCCAGATTATGTCTTTATGTGTAAAATTAAGATGACAAATTATTTGAGAGCAAAAGGTAGACTCACTGTTTGACACAGTTTAAAACCTACAGGGAACTGTCCAGCTTAACAGGGGTCTAGTGGCTTAATGCTGCCTGTTGACACAAGCTTGTCTGCTCTGGATGTGTGTGACCAATTAAATATTAGTCAAGGCCTCAATGATACAAAGCAAAGTGGACAGTGGGCCAGGCAGTTTCTGGCACATTACACATATTTACTATTCTAGTGGGCTCTGTCAGTTGAGGCAAGCCTCTGCCAGTGTCCAATTACAGATTAGTCACACCAGTCAGACAGCCTCAGTGAGGTGTGACAGATTTTCTGCGAAAGGGATTAGTTGAACAAAAGGACTGTTAGCATGATAGATCATCTGCTGCAGCAGACAGTTTAGTTAGCAAATTTAGCATTTTAGGGGACCTTTGGTGCCCTTAGAATAATTCAATCAAATACAGATTTCTTGTGTACAGTTGCACTGCCACATGAAATGTATATGCAAAATTAGAGAAAAAGTTAATGAAGAGTTTTTTTTTTAAATATGCAAAATGTGAAAATTTACCAGTTTGGGGGGGTCTTTTTTTGGGAGTCATTAGATGCCCTTAGAATAATTCAATCAAATACAGATTTCTTGTGTACAGTGACACTAACCTAAGGAATGTCTATGCAAAATTTGACAAAAAGTTGCTGAACAGTTTTTAAAAAAATAGGCCAAATGTTACATTTTTACCAGTTTTGGGTCCTTGGAGGCCCTAGGGAGCCCTTAAAATGATTCAATCAAATACAGATTTCTCGTGCATAGTGGCAGTGCCCTAAGATATGTCTATGCAAAATTAGAGAAAAAGTTGCTAAACGGTTTCTGAGATACGGCAGCTAACGGCGGACGGCGGACGCAGTGTGATGGCAATAGCCCCTTGGTCCTTCGGCCAAAGGACTAATACAAATGATGATGATAATAATATTAATAATGATTATAATAATAATAACAACAACAGTAATATTAATAAAAATTTCTTGCAGATGATCCCCTATGTCCCGTTAGGGTTTACAAGGAATGTAGAAGGAGAACCACGAAGGCTTTGGTTCCTGGAAGCAGGGTGTATTTGGCACTGAACTCCGAGTGAAAGGAGACGGGTTTATGGTACAAACAGGCACCGAAGGACAAAAACAGACTGGGTTACTTTGCAGATCAATGTGTGAACAAGCAGGACTGACTGCGAGGCATACCAATCACAATGTACGCAGAACAGCAGTTTCGAATTTGTTTGAATGAGGGATGCACGAAACAAAAGTGCAGCAATTATCTGGACATAAGAATGTAGAGAGCCTGAATACTTACCACACAAACTCCTTCAAACAGCAATATGATATGTCATCTACACTATCAACAACGCTAACAAGTTCAACAAATCTCAACCATTTCCAACAATTGATTACAGATCAGTCCAAGCCTTAATATTTTCAGAACCGACACCAGCGTTTACCACTCCCCGTACGATCACTTCACCTCCTACCACTGACCCTCACCAACTCTGGCTATTGAAGCTACACCACCTGCACAACATTTCGTCGCCACAAGCACACAGTCAACGGACCTGATGGACATTATTAATGATGATGTTCTCATGGACTTTGCCAACGACCCATTCATGGATCTTTCGACTTCTCCCACAAATGTCATCCCTCGCTTTCCTGTTATACAGAACTGTACTTTCAATGGAGCCGTTACCATACAGTTTGTTACTGGATCGAAATAAGAACGTTGGTTTTTATTAAAAGAACTTCTGTTGCCAAAATTTATCATACAATATTTGTAATGTGATCTCATATTGTTTGATTGTCATTATTCGTATTAAATTAATTAATTTTTACGAAGCTTTTTATTGTTGATATGTGATAAATAAGTTATTACATGTCTTGTCTGTATCACGCCCTGTACAATGGCCACGTACCTTCGGACTCGGGCTGATTCAGGTACATCAGGACATGATACAGAACAAGACATTTAATAATATATATACTTATCACACATCTACAACAAAATCTGCCCCATACATGCAACTGAGCACATGTGATACAAGCTTTCTCAGGGTTGATAAAACATTGCTTTTATACAGGTGTCATTTGAGAATTGATCATTTCCCAGATTTCTGGGGCAATACAAACCTATTTACAAAGCGTTACAGAAACACTAATTAAAAGTCTTGATCCGTATCGCCCTGCTCAGGGAGCCAATAAGCAGGCACCCCAACAGTGTCTAAGCCAATGTCTACACGTGTGTATGGTTCTTTACATGTTATTATTTGTTTTAACAATTATTTAACCAGCTTGTAAATAAGTGCGAAGATCATGTTTTTATTTATGAGCGTTTGACAGGAGCGGCCTTGACCGCGTCAGCGCTGGTCGATATTGGCATGGTGCCAACCAGCCTCGGCGCTATTTCTATTCCACGCTGAAATCAAACATTTTGATAGATTTCATCACCTTTTCTCTGCATAAAGACACATGTCTCCATTAAATACCTTATTAATTAGTATCCTTGCCTCTTTTAGTCCATGATCCACACTATTTGTGATATTGTTATCATAAAATTTTGTATAAATACTTTAATAAGTCATTCTCAACTGTACATGCACCGTCTGGTTTTGTTTAAAGCTAAGTGACCTAGAGACGAGTGCATTTTGGGAATGGGGAGACGGCTTAGTCTATGTTTTACTTTAGTAAAGGGGTGCGTGTTGTTGTTTAGGAAGCTTTTTGTTGTAGATGTGTGATAAATAAGTTATTACATGTTTTGTTCTGTATCACGCCCTGTATCATGCCCCTCGTACCTGTATCAGCCCACGTCCTTCGGACTCGGGCTGATACAGGTACATCGGGGCATCATACAGGGCGTGATACAAAACAAAACATGTAATAATATATACTTATCATGTTGTAGACAATTCAACGTCTAGCCACCTTGTAATAGGGTCGTGCAACCAGTAAGATATATCCAAAGAATCATTTTTATTGAGAAAATCACATTCCCGAATGCTATTTAGTGCATGTGTCGCATTTGAAACATTTCACATCGGTACAATTACACATAAACAACCATATTTAACATACTACTGTTTCTGATCTAATGTCCACACGTAACACACCTTAAATGTGATATGCGAATGTCAACATGTTTCTTTCCTGAACCATTCTTTAAAAATTACTGAGCCCCCACATATTATATCTCAATTGTTTGTTAACATTGCGAGTGCGCATGTCCGACTTAAAATTGCCACTTGTTGTGAACTGGAAGCCACACGTATCACGTCGGCTCCGGTTCATAACGAGACAGCCACGTGATTTCAAATCACTACTGTATGCAAACTGTGCCCCCCCCCCCCCGATATCACATTAGTTTCTCCCCGGTGTGGATACGGACAATCTTCTTCAGAATTCCACTTGCGGAGAATTGTGCACGACATATATGACATTTGTAGGTTTTCTCCCCGGTGTGAATACGGACATGCGTCTTCAGATTTCCACTTACTGAGTAGCGTGCACCACGCGTAACACATTTGTAAGGTTTCTCTCCGGTCTGGATACGGACATGCGTCATCAGATTACCACTTTTTGAGAACTCTACACCAAACGTATCACATTTGTAAGGTTTCTCCCCGGTGTAGGTACGGACATGCGTCTGCAGACTTCCCCTTTCTAAGAATTGTGCTCCACACGTATCACATTTGTAAGGTTTCTCCCCGGTGTGGATACGGATATGGGCCTGCAGATTTCCACTTTGTGAGAATTGTGCTCCACACGTATAACATTTGTAAGGTTTCTCCCCGGTGTGGGTACGGACATGCGTCTTCAAATGACCACTTTTTGAGAAGCGTACACCACACGTATCACATTTGTAAGGTTTCTCCCCGGTGTGGATACGGACATGATTCTGCAGATTTCCATTTTGTGAGAATTGTGCACCAAACGTATCACATTTGTAAGGTTTCTCCCTGGTGTGGATACGGACATGCTTCTGCAGATTTCCATTTTGTGAGAATTGTGCTCCATACGTATCACATTTGTAAGGTTTCTCCCCGGTGTGGGTACGGAAATGGTTCTTCAAATTACTACTTGTTGTGAACTGTACACCACACGTATCACATTTGTAAGGTTTCTCCCCGGTGTGGATACGGATATGCGTCTGCAGATTTCCACTTTGTGAGAATTGTGCTCCACACGTATCACATTTGTAAGGTTTCTCCCAGGTGTGGGTACGGATATGCGTCTGCAGACTTCCCCTTTCTAAGAATTGTGCTCCACACGTATCACATTTGTAAGGTTTCTCCCCGGTGTGGGTACGGACATGCTTCTTCAAATTACTACTTGTTGAGAACTGTACACCGCACGTATCACATTTGTAAGGTTTCTGCCCGGTGTGGATACGGATATGGGCCTGCAGATTTCCACTTTGTGAGAATTGTGCTCCACACGTATCACATTTGTAAGGTTTCTCCCCGGTGTGGGTACGGACATGCGTCTTCAAATGACCACTTTTTGAGAAGCGTGCACCACACGTATCACATGTGTAAGGTTTCTCCCCGGTGTGGATACGGACATGATTCTGCAGATTTCCATTTTGTGAGAATTGTGCACCAAACGTATCACATTTGTAAGGTTTCTCCCCGGTGTGGATACGGATATGCGTCTGCAGATTTCCACTTTGTGAGAATTGTGCTCCACACGTATCACATTTGTAAGGTTTCTCCCAGGTGTGGGTACGGATATGCGTCTTCAAATGATCACTTGTTGAGAAGCGTGCACCACACGTATCACATTTGTATGGTTTCTCCCTGGTGTGGATACGGACATGCCTCTGCAGAATTCCATTTTGTGAGAATTGTGCACCACAGGTATCGCATTTGAAGGTTTTTTTCCCAGTGTGTATACGGACATGCGTCTTCAGCTTTGTAATTTTTGAGAACTGTGCACCACATGTGTCACATTTGAATGGTTTCTCTACAGTACTCGTGTACACATTCACAGACATAATTAAACTGTTTTGTTTCGAACCTTTTCACACACATTATTTTGTATTGTGCTGTTGTCCTCAATGCACTTTTGTTACAAACACATAAACGTGTTGTCACTAGTGTACATCACATGTGAAGAGTTTCTCACTGGTCGTAGTGTTTACCAAAGTGGCACATTATAGTTTCAAAACAACATTGTTAAAAATTTTCACATTTAAAAATCTGTCTCAATGTGCAGTGTTAAACCTTTCCTCGGAAAAGAATGTTTTTCACGTGTGTCAAACAGAGGTTTCTGAACTGTATCAGAAAGGAAACGAACCTTTGCATCTGCTGCACAAATGTCACACTTGAATGGTTCCCCGTGACAGGGAGTTGATGTCTGCATCAATGCCAAATATTGTGCCGTGAGTCATTCCGTCACATGTTTTCTCTTGTTTGTGTTGACATTGTGTGACGTGCCTCGATGTCCCATGTCGTGTTGGTGCATGCATACAACGTGACAGTTGTTGTTGTCAATGCCCGCGAGTTTTTGCAGCTTTGATACTTTATTGTTGACAATTCTGTCACAAACATTTGTGAGTTCTGAAATAAAATAAAAGTAAGTGACACCATCAGACGTCGTTTGAAAAAGGCTAAGCATCAACAACAGAGTATAAAGAACAGTGTGGAAGAACGGGACAATTGTATTTTGGAGAAATAGGAAATAATTATTTGTCGCAAATACACAATAATCATAATAAAAACCATACAATATGTTTACCTTCAAGTCGACGAGGTGGTAAATATAAAATGTATGGTAGGAAAACAAAAGAATATGCAATATAAGGGAAGGGAGACTCCTACTGAGAATAATTATAGTCGCTGTCGTAGGAGCCACTATGTAAGGCAATTTCATCGATTATTTGATTGATAAAAGAAGACAATCCCTAGTACAATTGGTGCATTACTACAAGATAAATGTACATGATATTATGTCTTATATATATTATATGTTACACTTACTAAAAACACAAACGTTGGTTTTTAAATTAAGTAATTTATTACAAAAGTGGCACAGTTGGCATCCAAAGATATCCCTATTATATATATATATATATCAGTTTTGGATTGTACACTGCTCAGCAAGAGTTTTCAGATAGTAAAACTTGGAATATGTTGCAAAGACCTATAAACTGTGATTGGTGATCTTGTCCTTAATTAAATCTGGTGCATTATTTATTGTGTGTGGCAAACTATACATGAGGCTCATAGTTTGGCTAATTCATAGTGTACCCCGATTGTATGGATTTTATATTGACCAGGTGTGTAAAAGTTGTGATACTGTTGTTTTGAACTAATGGTAAGTTTTACAGAGATACTGGTAGTTTATTGTGTGAATATTTATGAAATAGTTTTAATTCGTGAACATTTAGAATATGTTCTACTTTTAGTAATATAAGACTTCTGAACAGTGCATTGGTGTGAGCGTTATAATAACTTACTTATAATTATCTCACACCATAGGCCGTTAAACCATAATTTATATTTGAAAATATGGTAAGTTACCTTCCAGAGTTCTATGTTGCTAAGAACGGAGCTTTTCGACCTTCCCGCGATCTTCCTGGAAGTGTTGTCACGTGACAGTTACCAACATGACGACCGTGAGTGGCGCAGACCAATGCTGATGAAGACATCGGGAAGACATCGAAAGCTCCGTTCGAAGCAACATAGGACTCGGAAAGGTAACTTACCATATTTTCAAAACTATGAATGTAACCGAGTCTGGAAGCAATTTACATGCAAACATAATTTAGATGTGATAATATCAAAGAGTTGTATAACGTAATCTTTACATTCAGAGGTAACAATTGTTTAAGTATAGTTAGGGTACCTGTAGTCCTGGAGCATCTATTTGACATTTTCTCCATATGACTGTGTCTGTTTAATTATTCATTAAAGCACTTAGGCCTAGGAAATTTAACTTATCTACCCTATCAATGTTTGTGTTATATATTTGTAGATTTGATGGGTTTGTCATATTAATGTTTCTTCTACTTGCTTTAAAAATTATATATATTTTGATTTATTTACATTTGTTGATTAGAGATTCCACATTTTCATTGTTTTGACATTGTACAAAAGAATATAGAGTCCTTTAGAGAGTCTTGTCATCAGCATACATAATATGGTTGAATTTTTGATTAGATTGGGCAAAGTCATTAATCAAGACTAAGAATAACAAAGGGCCTAGAATCGATCCTTGAGGTGTGCGTGTTGAGATATTAAGCATTTCAGATTGGGTTTCTTCAATGTCTTTCTTATATATTTTTTTAATAGTTTTTGAATAGATCTAGGGCTATTCGTTTTATGCCATGAAACTCAACTTATCTATTAATATTGAGTGGTCCAAGGTATAAAATACTTTTGAAATGTACAGGTAGATTATTAACAAGTATGGATAGTAAATCCATCATTGTTAATTCGAGAGCGGCAAATGATCCTTTCTAAATCCATATTGGTTATCGTAGATCAGTTTGTCTTTGAAAGAAAGATTCAAGCTGGTTATAAATAAATGTTTCGATTGCTTTTGAAAATGCAGGTAAGATTGATATTGGTCTGTAGTTGCAGAATAGGGTAACATCCCCTTTTTTATAAATTGGTATTACTTTGGCTAATTTGAGTTTATCCGGAAAGATATCCGAAGTTAATATTTGGTTTCTGATTAAAGTTAAAGATTTAATCAAAACAGGTTTAGTTTACTTTAATAATAGTGAGGAAACACCATCAAATGTTGTCTTTATCATCAATTGTTTTAGAGATTGTTTCTTTGTTAATAAGTTGAAAATTAAATACTTTATGTTTCCATTAAGGTAATGTCTGAACGTTTTGTTGGTAGTGTTGGTTGGCTAAATTTGGGCCAATATTGGTAAATTATGAAATAAATATGTTTGCAGTTGATGAATTAAATATGTTTGCAATGGAGAGGGTGGAGCAGATTGGAATAAGTGGCCCACTACCCCCAAAATGGTTAAAAAGGCAGAATTGAAGTACCGATATAGTTTTTAAATGATCATACTTACACACATATACGTATATATATGTATGCAAGTAAAATAAACAAATAATAGAGACAACGCAGAATAATCCAAATCCCTCCGGTGCATAATAATGTTATATTACTAAAACGTTTTCACCTATTCCTCGCACTTTTACTATAGAAATAAAATATATATTTATTTAACGAACATTTTAGAATAACAATGGTATAGCACCACATAAATTATGAAAGTTGTGGCGGGACTTACTATGAAGTGTGAATTATATTTTGATGTATTAATATTAGACAGTTGTAGTAAGATTTGTTTCATCTCCAAGCATTATACATCATAAAACTGAACAGGTCAGAGTAGTCTGGTTGATCGTAGACATTGCTGCTCAAAATAATTATACATTTGATTTATAATGGTTTGTATAACTTTTGATAGTGCTGATTAGAACAATTATATATATTGTTGAAATTTGATATACTGCGTTTATATATTTCATTGCCATTTTAAAGTAGGTTGAGATTATTCGCGTAAGATTTTATTATGTTTTGTGTTTAGGCAATGACATTATGGTACATGTAGTAGTAATAGTCATAGTGGTAGGTTTGTATAATCTCCAGGAATTCTTTCTGAGCACTTGTTTGATATTGACATCAAAGTCTTTGATATATAAACCGTTAGTCTGATATATCAGTCACTACTCAAATGCTGGAGCATTGGAGTATGAACGTTCAACAAGAATTATATATATATATATCTACATATATATATATGCATTAAGCACAGGGCATATGATTCGGAAAAGTAATATAATTAAGCATTTGTTACTGCTTTACAGTGGAAATTAATTGTGAAATAAACAACATGTTAAACCTATAATATACAAACAATAATAGTAAAATACAATATTAAACATTCCCATGCAACTACCAAAACTGAAATGTTTGCTTATCAACTGCTGTGCCATGTAATGCTGTATTGAGGAATAATAAAGCTTGACACACATTTCAAATAGCTGTGTTGATTGTTACAGTAGCCAAGGTGTAACGATAGAAATAAAATGTCTTCAAAACACTGAACGATTCATTTTGGTAAAATCCCTTTGCAGCAGTTATACATGTATATCAAATTGTTACATTATGTAATTTTACCAATTATTGCAACAATGTACTAGATTTTAAAATGAGCACTAGAATAGTTATATTTAAAACTATAAATACTCACCATTTTGAAGGGGAGAAGAGAACAAACCAAACACTTAAAGCTACATAAATCTTTATGTTTGCTGGGTGGATTTCAATTGGCCCAGGGAGAACGATATATGGATTGTTCATATCTAAGTAAGTTATATATATTCTATGATGGTGCATTATTTTTAAGCCATGCTTTATACAAGTAAAAATTATCTCGTCATCATGTTGTGGTTTTGTTTTACCATGCATCAGTTACACATATGTATGCACCGGCACAATTAATGTTTATAAAATTATCAATTGTATATTTTGTAACGTTATTATATAGTTACAGAGCACATGTGATGATTAGTTTTACCTTTGGTATTTACTAATATTTAGAAAATATGTTGTATTACAAAAGTGATCAATGCATAATAATAATAATAATATTTAATATTGCCCATGTACAATGATGCGACAAGTAGTTTATACATTATGTAGCTGATTTCACGATTCATTTTCAGGCAGCAGGCTAGGGCTAGACTATAATTTTTTATAGTCAGTGTTTCAGGCCAGGCAGTTTTTAGATTTGTTTTTTAAACATTATATTCATACTTACGTTTCACTGTTTGAGTATAATGGTACAAGTAAAACACAATTGGTTCAAATGTTGCTTACCAACCAAACACGCCGTACATGTGACGTGTGAGGGCTCAGCACACTGTCAGTTTTCCCATTGGCGACCATGTTAATGTTTTGTGTGATTATAAGAAAACGTGACCTATAAAGTTTCTTAAACTTCCCACCTGCTGTTATTATCATCTCATTGACATGCTGGTCGATTTTAGTCAAAATCTAATATCTCTAGCTCTTGCAAAATGCCTGTATGTATGACACCCGTCAATATTTACAAATGCATGCAGGCAGTAATCCGGCTAAAGTGCCAACTAGCCAAATTGCTGCCAGATACCCTTCCGCTTAGTAAAATCAGCTAAAAACACACCATTTTACTGTCAACAGCTGCTACAATCACATCTAGAAATCTGACTACTCAAATGCACTTATGTCAGAGCAAGTGAACATTGTAAAAAATCATTTCTCAAAAATATAATGCACTTTTTTTCGTCTGTAATCAAGCAGGAAATTCAACAGTGTGCTGACCCCGTGAGTGTGCCACTGGATCTCAGGATGAATCACCCGTTTATCGCTCACATTAAAAGAATGGTATCGCCAACAACTCACTCAACTAACATATTCGAGTAATGTGATGGGTTGCTATGTACAGATTAACGACAGAATTATACCTTTAGTACATTGACCAACACTGCTTCTAAATTATACGTGTTAGTCCAAGAACGAGCTGTGCGATTGCAAATCTGACGATTACAAAATGCGTGTACATGACCTCGATCATATACGCAACGTGGCGCCACCATTTGCGTCGACTAATATAACCAGACTCCGTAAGGTTGAGCCACCGCTGGGCGCTATCGCAACCACAATGTTTCATTTTCCCTCAGAGGAAGTGTAGCGAAAAATCCTACTGTTGATACTGGCGAACCGATCCTTAATGGGCATGTCTGCAAGTAGAAGTTCGTTGTGTAAAGAAATGATGTCTTATTCTAAAGAAATCTAATTGCGGTCTTCAAGCTTTATTATGAATATTTCCAATTGGATGGCTGTAAAATTATTAGAATGTTGTTCATCTGAGACATTTGGAAGAAGGATATATGTGGAAATATTTATACATGCTAGCCAACTAATGCACTGTATGTTCTATTCAGTACAAATAATCTACAAACTGCCAAAACACATATGTGGTGCAAAATAATTTTGATTTGTTTAGTTAGTTAAAATATTTTACCAAAAAATAATAATGTGTTCTTGTAGAGGTATAAAATAACACACACACACACACATATACAGTATATTATATAACATGTATATACATACATACGTTATACACATACTAAATTGTGTGGTACACAATGCACATGTGACATTCATCAATGCATACACATACATAATATCATTAGACTACTAGTGTAAAACACATCACCATCACAAAAAAGGAGTCACCAAATTATTTAATGACTTAAAGGGAATAAAAACATATATTGCTCGAACTCATGTTATATTACATCCTGCTATCTATTTCCACGTCCACCAAGCAAAAAAAAAAGCAAAAAAATTCAATGAATTAGAAATTCCACATATTATGGTGTGCATCCGGACATTTTCGAATATGCATATTTTTGGCGCGCTTTTCGGGATGCCGAGATGTGACGTCACTTATGACTCAAACTCGCATCAGGCCGACCCTTTCCATGCATTCAGAGCATGTTTACAAGTATAGCTTTTGGGTCGAAACGAGCGTCAGAACGAGTTATTGAGCAATATTCCGACGTAATACAAACACTAGTCATCATAGAGGAACAAACATTTATCTTACGGTTCCACATGAATCGAATTTTATTCAAAACAACGAATGCGAATGGGCCTACAAGTCGACTAGTTTTCGGCGAGCTTGGGCTCGTTTTCAGAATAATTATATCGAATGCAACCAACGGGAGATAATCTACACCAATAAACATACATAGCAAACATATATTGTATCCAGCTACATAAAGTCATGTGTATAATCTCATAATATCACTGGAATATCGATATATGAAGGAGTTGTACAATTTATCATAACAACTTAAATCAGTCAGAGAGTTTCCGTTGGTCCCGCTAGCTCAGTGGGTAGACGCGTTGCTTTCTTGTCATTTATTTTACAATCGGGCGACGCCGGTTCAATCCTGATAGCATACAAACCTTTGATTTTCTTTATACTTTTTTTGTTTGTTTTCACCAAGTAATATAAACAAAATCATTTTATACTATAATGCACTGTTTGGAAATAATTTTTGTAGTAACTATTTATTCGCCACAAAAATTTAAATATGGGAATTATATAACGATGTTTCTAAATTTTATTTATCCAAACAAATATAATGTAATGGATATATAATTTATTAATTGTAAATATATTGTACGGTAATATATTGTAATTATATATGTGAAAACAGATTGAGATCTGTCTGGATAAATACAATTTAGAAACATCGTTATATATAATGACCATATTTTCATTTTTGTAGCGAATAAATAATTACTACACAAATATAAACAATATTTACAAACAGTGCATTATAGTATAACATGATTTTGTTGATATTACTTCGTGAAAACATAAACAAAAAAAGTGTATAGAAAATCAAAGGTTTGAGTTAGCGGGACCAACGGAAACTCTCTGACTGATTTAAGTTGTTATGATCAATTGTAAAACTCCTTCATATATCGATATTCCAGTGATATTATGAGATTATACACGTTACTTTTGTTTATTAAGTATGTTTATTGGTGTAGATTATTTCCCGTTGGTTGCATTCGATATAATTATTCTGAAAACGAGCCCAAGCTCGGCGAAACCTAGTCGACTTGTAGGCCCATTCGCATTCGTTGTTTTGAATAAAATTCGATTCATGTGGAACCATAAGATAAATGTTTGTTCCTCTATGATGACTAGTGTTTGTATTACGTCGGAATATTGCACAATAACTCGTTCTGACGCTCGTTTCGACCCAAAAGCTATCCTTGTAAACATGCTCTGAATGCATGGAATGGGTCGGCCTGATGCGAGTGTGTGTCATAAGTGACGTCACGATACCACGTGATCGCCTAGCTCAATAAAAAAAAAATTTCCGCGGGAATTGCTTCACAGACGGGCTTAAAATCGAATTTATGGTACAAATGTATTTTTCTGTATTTGTTTAATGTTGTAAAATGTTACATACAATGTTAAACTTTGTGTACACATGGAAAAAGGATTTAAGCTAATGCCTTATTTTTATTTCCTTTAAAAACAAACAAATCAACAGGACCCGACTAGGTGCCAGCCATAATCTAAGGTCGTGCGGCAGTATTTTATAGCGGTAGGATTTTTCGCCCCTTGCTAACTTGTATTAAGCCCAGTCGTCTCCTCGCGAAAAACTGTACTTCCGGACAAGCGCATTACTGGTCGGTGCGGCAGTATTTTTAGCGACAGGATTTTTCGCTCAGAGGTAGCCAGACTCTAGTCATGCGCACTAAATGTTGATAAGTTCAGCTCCGCCCAATCGATATATTTTTGAGGCTCTTTTTCAATTGCAGCATGTTATACATTTATATCGTTTTCTGATACCTGTAGACGTATTCACTTATTATTAACCAAGGGAGCGAACCATTGTAACCGTTATGTTTTAAGGATCTGATTAGTTAATATTGAATGACACGAGAACACAGAAATTTTAGAAAAAAAATCAAATTGCTAAATATTTATCTATTGTTAGATATCTAAATACCATTAAAGCGCTCTCACATTCTATACTAACTTTAGAATCTAAGTTTTAAAAAGAAAAAAAAAGCGGAACTTTTAGTTATCAATTTGTCATTGATAACAGTGAACATGAACGCATGGCCAGGCCTTCAGTACACTGTTTACACTGCATTAAATTTACTTACTTACTTACTTACATGCATATATGTGCTAAAGGTCAAGAGTAAACGGACGGAATCGAAGTTGTGTAACTGTCAATGTCATCCAATCTAGTCCGTAGCCCTAGGGTAGTTCTGCAGAATGGATACTTCTACACCAAAGTGTGACAGTAATATAAGTTAATTCACAAGTAAATTATATTATGTTAATTCTTTTTAATGTATTTGTTATTAACATTAATCATATTGAATACGGTATAACATATTGCCTATATAATGTTGCACAGATTTATAATATTATATATGTATGTATATATATATATATATGTATATAATATGCATTAAGCACAGGGAATATGATTCGGAAAAGTAATCTAATTAAGCATTTGTTACCGGTTTACAGTGGAAATTAATTGTGAAATAAACAACATGTTAAACCTATAATATACAAACAATAATAGTAAAATATAATATTAAACATTCCCATGCAACTACCAAAACTGAAATGTTTTGCTTATCAACTGCTGTGCCATGTAATGCTGTATTGAGGAATAATAAAGCTTGACACACATTTCAAATAGCTGTGTTGATTGTTACAGTAGCCAAGGTGTAACGATAGAAATAAAATGTCTTCAAAACACTGAACGATTCATTTTGGTAAAATCCCTTTGCAGCAGTTATACATGTATATCAAATTGTTACATTATGTAATTTTACCAATTTTTGCAACAATGTACTAGATTTAAAAATGAGCACTAGAATAGTTATATTTAAAACTATAAATACTCACCATTTTGAAGGGGAGAAGAGGACAAACCAAACACTTAAAACTACATAAATCTTTATGTTTGCCGGGTGGATTTCAATTGGCCCAGGGAGAACGATATATGGATTGTTCATATCTAAGTAAGTTATATATATTCTATGATGGTTATTTTTAAGCCATGCTTTATACAAGTAAAAATTATCTCGTCATCATGTTGTGGTTTTGTTTTACCATGCATCAGTTACACATATGTATAATTAATGTTTATAAAATTATCAATTGTATATTTTGTAACGTTATTATATAGTTACAGAGCACATGTGATGATTAGTTTTACTAATATTTAGAAAATATGTTGTATTAGAAAAGTGATAAATGCATCATAATAACAATTATATTTAATATTGTCCATGTACAATGATGCGACAAGTAGTTTGTGCATTATGTAGCTGATTTCACGATTCATTTTCAGGCAGCAGGCAAGGGCTAGACTATCATTTTTATAGTCAGTGTTTCAGGCCAGGCAGTTTTTAGATTTGTTTTTTAAACATTATATTTATAATTACGTTTCACTGTTTGAGTATCATGGTACAAGTAAAACACAATTGGGTCAATTGTTGCTTACCAACCAAACACGCCGCACATGTGACGTGTGAGTGTGCCACTGGATCTCAGGATGAATCACCCGTTTATCGCTCACATTAAAAGAATGGTATCGCCAACAACTCACTCAATTAACAGATTCGAGTAATGTGATGGGTCGCCATGTACAGATTAACGACATAATTATACCTTTAGTACATTGACCAACACTGCTTCTAAATTATACGTGTTAGTCCAAGAACGAGCTGTGCGATTGCAAAGTCGACGATTACAAAATGCGTGTACATGACCTCGATCATCTACGCAACGTGGCGCCACCATTTGTGTCGACTAATATAACCAGACTCCGTAAGGTTGAGCCACCGCTGGGCGCTATCGTAACCACAATGTTTCATTTTCTCTCAGAGGAAGTGTAGCGAAAAATCCTACTGTTGATACTGGCGAACCGACCCTTAATGGGCATGTCCGCAAGTAGAAGTTCGTTGTATAAAGAAATGCTGTCCTATTCTAAAGAAATGTAATCGCGGTCTTCAAGCTTTATTATGAATATTTCCAATTGGATGGCTATAAAATTACTAAAATGTTGTTCATCTGGCACATTTGGAAGAAGGATATATGTGGAAATATTTATACATGCTAGCCAACTAATGCACTGTATGTTGTATTCAGCACAAATAATCTACAAACTGCCAAAACACATATGTGGTGCAAAATAATTTAGATTTGTTTAGAGTTAGTTAAAATAAAAATAAAAATAAAAAAATGTGTTCTTGTAGACGTATAAAATAACACACACACACACAAACACACACACACACACACACACACACACACACACACACACACACACACACACACACACACACACACACACACACACACACACACACACACACACACACACACACACACACACACACACACACAAACACACACACACACACACACACACACACACACACACACACACACACACACACACACACACACACACACACACACACATAAAGTATATTATATAACATGTACATACATACATACCTTATACACATACTAAATTGTGTGGTGCACAATGCACATGCGACATTCATCAATGTATACACATACATAATATAATTAGACTACTAATGTAAAACACATCACCATCACAAAAAAGGAGTCGCCAAATTATTTAATAACTTAAAAACAAACAAATCAACAGGACCCGACCATGTGTCAGACAGAATCTAAGGTCGTGCGGCAGTATTTTATAGCGGTAGGATTTTTCGCCCCTTGCTAACATATATTAAGCCCAGTCGTCTCCTCGCGAAAAACTGTACTTTCGGACAAGCGCATTACAGGTCGGTGCGGAGTATTTTTAGCTGCAGGATTTTTCGCTACATAGGTAGCCATACTCTAGTCATGTGCTCTAAATGTTGATAAGTTCAGCTCCGCCCACTCGATATATTTTTGAGGCTCTTTTTCAATTGCTGAATGTTATACATTTATATCGTTTTCTGATACCTGGAGACGTATTCACTTATCAATAACCAAGGGAGCGAACCATTGTAACCGTTATGTTTTAAGGATCTGATTAGTTAATATTGAATGACACGAGAACACAGAAATTTAAGAAAAAAAATCAAATTGCAAAATATTGATGTATTGTTAGATATATAAATACCATTAAAGCGCTCTCACATTCTATATTAACTTTATAATCTAAGTTTTAAAAAGAACAAAAAAGCGGAACTTTTAGTTATCAATTTGACATTGATGACAGTGAACGTGAACGTATGGCCAGGCCTACAGTACACTGTTTACACTGCATTAAATTTACTTACTTACTTACTTACTTACTTACATGCATATATGTGCTAAAGGTCAAGAGTAAACGGACGGAATCGAAGTTGTGTAACTGTCAATGTCATCCAATCTATATATATATATATATATATATGTATATATGTATATATATATATATAAAGATATATATATATATTTATATACATACATATATAATATTATAAATATGTGCAACATTATATAGGCAATATGTTATACCGTATTCAATATGATTAATGTTAATAACAGTAATACATTAAAAATAATTAACATAATATAATTCACTTGTGAATTAACTTATATTACTGTCACATTTTGGTTTAGAAGTATCCATATATATATATATATATATGTATATAACATGCATTAAGCACAGGGAATATGATTCGGAAGAGTAATCTAATTAAGCATTTGTTACCGCTTTACAGTGGAAATTAATTGTGAAATAAACAACATGTTAAACCTATAATATACAAACAATAATTGTAAAATACAATATTAAACATTCCCATGCAACTACCAAAACTGAAATGTTTTTGGAGCGTTTGTCCCAGTATATCGTAGAATTCTTCATTTATTTGATCTGGGTTAGTCTTAGTTGGTGCATAAGCACTGACAGTGGTAGCTTAGCGGGTTTTCCCTGGTACACTGAGGGTGATGAGACGTTCTGATATACCAGTTGGTAACGTTGGGAATTGTTTATCGAGATTATCGTCGCCACAGGACTTCCCGTACATCTTCGCTCGCGCTCATGTTTTAAGTGCCAAGACTGTCACGCATCTGTGTAAACACCCTCTGGACCAGGGATGCTTTAATCCAATGGACCACACCGTGCGACGACTGGTCGTCTAGTTGGTTGCTCCGAAATTAATAGAAGTGATGAGAATTTGCCTTCTACTCTTAATTGTAGTGCCACCATTGGTCAAGATAACTGGACTCTTCCGCCGACATCAGATACAAGCAACGCTGCTGCCCGACACTGACTATTTATTTCTAGTTAGTGATTGGATTCATCAAGCCAGTGGGCCCTGCACACGGCACCTCTTGGTTTCCAGTATGCACCGAGATCCCTAGCACACTGTCCTGGGGCCGGAAGGTGCCCACTGTCCGTAGTTTAACCCAAGGCGGTTGTGCTAGTCTTGTCTGTGGAGAGGCTATGCACCAGCAGGGGATGTTTTCACATTCGGCCCCCTTTTCAGTCCAAGGAGCTAGTTGACGTCTGTAGCTGAAAGTTGGAGTATGAAGCAAGAACTACACACATAATACAGCACTAGGCGCATCACATAGACGTATGTTATCACACCATACTACATACACTACACGCACACACACGCTCGCACACACATATTTTTGATAAAGTATGCATCAGTGAACCTCCTAGAAATGTAATGTGATGAACTTTCAACTCATGTGATAGACGTCGAGTCGAGAGAGGGGGAATGGCCAGTTGCACCATGTTGGATGTATCTGACGAACATTACCACTTAGTAGCAGGACTGAATATTGATAGATTCACATATTTGGATGCTTAACAAATTAGTATTTTCTATGTCTTATATCACCTGGTCTTTGATGTAAAAGAAGGTTAGAACACTCTGTGAAGGACAGTAGCCTTCGCTATAGAAATGTCAGTGTTTCAGCACTTTTCTCCCCAAGACATGATTGATCATGATCTAGACAAAAATACTAAGAGTTGTCTACATTGATGTGAAGTTTCTTTGTGTTCGTGCTATCATCAACATATTCAGAAATCGGGCACGTTGTATGTAAATCGTTGATATGAACCAAACATTTTTGGTCTCGACAAGGTTTCCTGGGGAACACCCTCATTTGGGTAACTTAATTTGGATACAGCGTCACCGATCTTACCTTTCGTTTCTCGGTCTAGTAGAATCGCTGCCATCCATCAGACTATGTGTATTGGTACGTCCATTGCAACCAATTTATTAATTAGAATATTATGATTAATTGTGTCAATCGCTTTGCTGTATTCAATAAATAACACGTACAACATTGCCCGTCACATCGGTGGCTTCATAACACCTGTGGAGCATTTCAACAAGCGCATCCGTGGTAAAAGTTCCAGGCATACCTCTGAACTCCATGTCATAAATTTGTAGTTTAACATAACCATCGACCCATTTCAGCACTAAAGAGTGAAAAACCTTTGTCAGAATAGAAGTAAGCGATGTAGGTCTAACGTCAGTTTCAGCTGTAACTGGTGGGTGGTTCTTTGACAATGTGATAGTGGCTCCTGACTTCCACACTTTCGGCAATACACCGTCTCTGAGTGATCTGTTGAATATTGCAGTGACCGGTGGTCCGAGAAAGTGCGAAAAGTCTTTCAATGTCCACAGTGGAATGTTGTAAGGTCCCGCCGCTTTGTTCGCTTTGACCTTATTATGTGCTACCTCTGTATCAGTGTGCGATTGAGTGTGTGCGCGCTTGTGTGTGTACGCGCTGGCACTTGGTAGGTCAAAACTCGATGATCGAAGCTGGATAGGTTTTCTTACAGAAGTAAGCAGTGAATGCAAATAAGATGGTTGCTTACTGGACAGTGCCTGGAATGTAATAGTACAGACTTTAAATAGTATGCGATGTCGTATAGGACAGCAATGCAAAGATTTCGAAAGTGGTACAGAACGAGGAAAACGAGGAGATTTTGTTACTACTCTTGCTTGACAATTTTGGACAATTTTGAAGTTTTGTGACATCCTTGCTAGCGATATTATAAAGGATGGAATTGCTATAATCAAGTATGCTGCTAACAAGCGCTGGTGCAATAGTTTTAGCAACAGAAACTGACATATACCGGCGAATACGGCGAAGGTCACGAATATGATAAAAATAGCAGCGACACGTTTGAGATATTGGTTGTCGGAAATTGAAGTTACTATCAAAGATCACTCCTAGATTCCGCACAGAGGTTGCTGGCGTGATATACTGATTCAAATTACGCGTAGTGAAACATCACATTCACTACGTTGCATTGGAGAACGAATAACGATCAGTTCAGTTTTAGTTGCATTCAATGTCAACTTGCTGTCAGTTCTCCTGTGGGAGAAGTCTTGAACGCAATCGTTAAGATGGCTAAGGGAGCGATTTGTGTAACAGAGCTTAACGGCGTGGTGTAAAGAGTAAAATGCAAAGGCCCAAGAACATAACCCTGGCGAACACAGAATAAGGTCGGCAGTGCAGCCGAAAAGCAGTTCCCAATCGTTATAGTTTGGTATCTATCAATTTTATATATAAAGAAAACCAGCTTAGTGCTGCGCCAAATATGCCGTACCACTTTAATAAGCGGTCATTGAGAATGTTGTGATCAATCGTGTCAAAACCGGCAGAGAGGTCACTTTACCATTATTACTGTTCAAGTTAATGACATAGTAAACCTTTAGAGAGGGCAGTCTATGTTGAATGAAACTGTCTTGTTGTCTTAAAATTGTGAAATATCAGTTAAGAAATTTGTGCTAATGTGATATCTTAGACGACTTGCTACAACCTTTTCTGGTATTCTTAAGAAGTGGAGTGATATGGGTGTAATTGAATTCATCAGGAAAACAGCCGGAGTAAAGTGATGCATTTATAATATGTGTTATAGGTCCAATTGCTGTATCGAGACATGTTATTAAAAATATTGTTGGAAATGGATCAAGTGCACAAGACTTATTTGGGGTGGAGACAATTATTTTCGTAATTTCATCAACTGTTGCAGGTTGAAATTATACAAGTAGATAATTTACTTGTGTAAAATCCACATTTACATTACTTTAAGTATGAGGTGGGAAAGCAGAACGAATAATACTGATTTTATTCTTAACATGAATAGAGAACGAATCACATCTGAAACAGTAGATGCTTGGATATTATTACAAGTTGAACAGGTTATCAAGAGGTCAAGTCAATGGTCATGTGTGTCTAAAAGGTAACACATTGTTTCAAATCAAAGGATGCCAGAATATAGTAAAACGTAGTTGTAGAAAGTATATCCAAATGAGCATTAAAATCACCAATAATGTAACATTGTGAATTAATAATTGCCAGATTTTCCAACAGATCTTGAACGTCTTCTAAGAAATTTGCAGGATGTCCTGAACGACGATAGATACAAACAAAATATGCGGAGAAAGAACAATCAGAAGCTTCAGCACAGATGAACTCAAAACTGGTGGATTCAGGGTTGGAATATAATTTAACTTTGAACTGTTGTGATTTAAAAAAACAACTCCACCACCACGGCCAACTAAACGTGGTCGATGGTGAAAGGTGTAACCAGAAGGAATAACGTCAGCAATGCATGCAGGTGTATCATGTGGTCTGAACCAGGTCTCAGTTACAGCAAGGATGTATATTTTCTTTGAAACCAATAAATCACAAAGTGATTATATCGTGCAGATCGAACATTTGTAGCGGCCACCCCAATGTTTCGCCTCACAGCTGGCCCAGAATGTTGAACACCTCTCTATAAAGTGTTCTGCCCCTCTCTCTAGCTTGTCCTCTCCTTTCGATAGTAAAGATCGATCTTTGGCTTTGATTGGTCCAGACCTTGCCGTTGTGCCGCCAGTGATTTTCTAGGTAATGCAGTAGATCTGTCTCATGTCATTTCGGGAAGCTGCGTTCTCTGCCTCCTAGGCCTGTTTGTCAAACCATTCGTGTCGCCCGGCTATTGAGAGTGTATTTACATTCGACATAATATGTGTGTGATTCGGAAATATCAACCACCGTCAAAAGGTCAGGCTAGACAGAGTGGTGAAAACAGCATCAACGATCGCCGGCAGTGAACTTACCCCTGTCAGCTATACACAGTGAAACAACCAGGAAGAGAGCTCACAACATTTTTACGGAACCAAAACACCCCGCTCACCAACTATTCGAAAAACTCCCTTCAGGCAGATTATTATTCAAAAATATCCGTTCAAAGACAAATCGCTTCCGAGACAATTTCTTTCCCCGTGCCGTGGGTGCCTTTTCTGGTATTAAATATAGGCTTTAGTGAAAGATAGAGACAAAGAAATGTAAATTTTGCCAGATGTGTTTTTTTACTTCTTTTATCTGATACTTTAAGCGTAACCTATCAATGCTAATGAATAACTTTAGACAATGTTAGACTTAATGTTTTAATTTGTTGTTCTCATTTATTTATCTTTTATTGTGGTATGTTTCATGTGACTGAATGTTTTCACACCAATCACATGTATTTTATGTCAATAATGGCAATAAAGTATCTGTATCTGGCACCAATTACGTCACTTCCGACGTTATTCCCCATGTCCCGTCGCGCGTCGCCACTGGTCACTGCCACTGCTAAACAAGATCCCCGTCAAATGCAGAGGGCTGTACACTATCAGCGTACTAATAGGGGCGTGGTATCGGTGGTCAGGAGAGGTGACCAGTGAGTTTACGACCCTATAATGTATAATATATTACGATGAAATTATAAATATGTCTGACTGTGTTTACCGTTGCTTCATCCGCTGTATTAACCAAATGTGAATCTGTTTTTTTTCATGCCCAATTATGTAATATGTTTATATTTTAAATAAAATTCGCAGTCGCAGTTACTAAGAAAATGTATATATTCATTTAATGCAATGTGTGGTTTATTTATTTAGTAATGGGCTGCGTCTTACCGTAGAACAACGTTCCGCAAACCCTGGCCCGCGGTTCAATTTTGGACCATTGACAGCGACCACGAAAAATGGCAAGTGTGGACAAATAATTGGACTCGCTTCAAAATAAGAATGCTTATATATTTAAGAACAGATGAAGAGATTCAGGAAATAATCATACGCCGTTCCAGGGGGCCTGGGGGCACGCGCCCCTGTAGTCATTAGGATTCTAGCGTGCCCGCAGACCTTTTATAATGGGCCGACGCGACCATGTCGCCCTAGACCGTTTGAATTGTGTCCCCGTTCCGGCTATAATAAATTAAAGTTACGGCGACGCGGCGGCGAAAACAATTCAACAGCGCCCCCCCCCCCTCCACGTTAGCCGATGTAACGAGTTGAGCCGAGATAAGAGAAAGAGTGAGACAGCGAGAGGAAGGTGAAATTGCGGCCGGGCAGCGATGAAAACTGACAAATTGTAAATGATCATTGTTCTTGTTATTAGGACAAATTGCCCTCAAAACTTAGGCCTAATACAAAACCGCAGTGTGTTCGTCTTGTACGCCAGTTGTGCATTCCTTTAATGAAACAGGATCAAAATGCACAATGCTTCGTATCTATCATTTTATTGAAAACACACGAAGCCATTTGCTTCAGAAAACAGCTAGTTTTGGATAACGCCTCCTCCATAGTCTGGACTGCCTTGCGGCGTTGCTGCTAAGGTCATACCAGCGCGCCACAGTTACGCCTTGCTGCGTCGTCATGTCGTGCCAATGCAAAACAAATTTCGCAGTCGCTAGACGGCCCCACAATCGCCTTCCGTACTACTCTTCGAGGCGGGTTTACGTCATCGTCATCACGGTTACGGCAATGCTGCAGCATGATCAGTCAACGTGGTTATATTTCAATAAGGTATGATAAGTGCCCCTCAGGTGCACGGTTCGGATTTACATTTCTGTTCATAAATACTGACTGACAACGATGTTGACTTTTACCTTTTTGCCGACAAGCCAAAACCAGGAGAAGTCAGTTATGGCTTGCTATGCGATTCAACGAATTACGAATAATTTGGAGTGCCAAGGGCAAAACAAATTATTATCTGCTTCAGTTCTACTACCTGTAGGTCTGCACTCGGTGGGAAATTATTTATTATTATTATTATTATTAAACTCACGGTGTGTTTACCAAACTATTGTAAAATTGTTACTATGCAAGAAAAGAACTGATAGAATATGTGTCAGTATACACGTTTTATGAACTTAACAGTTGAACAAGTTGACCAATTATTTTCCAAACTCTGCATCAGCAATTTGTTCACCGAAAGAGGTAAATATGTAACTAACCTTGTTTTCTTGAAATACACCTCCAATTGGTAGAACGTATGACAATAGTCCGAGGATGCGAATGAGAAGAGAAAGAGGCGATTGTACCGAGAGGAGATACACTTACAGTTTCTCATAGTTAGCGAATTAACAAGTTGACCTATGATGTTAAAATTATTTTCCATACACTGCATAAGCAATTTTGTTCATCGAAAGAGGTAAATAAGTATAAAGAACTACACGTGTGTTCTTGAAATACATCGCCGATTGGTAGAAAGTAATATAATAGTCCGAGGACGCGAATGAGCAGAGAAAGCGGCGAATGCACGGAGAGGAGATACACTTACAGTTCCTCAAAGTTAGCGAATGTACCGAGAGGAGATACACTTACAGTTCCTCAAAGTTAGCGAATGTACCGAGAGGAGATACACTTACAGTTCCTCAAAGTTAGCGAATGCACCGAGAGGAGATACACTTACAGTTACTCAAGTTTAGCGAATGCACCGAGAGGAGATACACTTGCAGTTCCTCAAAGTTAGCGAATGCACGGAAAGGAGATACACTTACAGTTCCTCAACGTTAGCGAATGCACCGAGAGGAGATACACTTACAGTTACTCAAGGTTACCGAATGCACCGAGAGTAGATACACTTACAGTTCCTCAAAGTTAGCGAATGCACCGAGAGGAGATACACTTACTGTTACTCAAGGTTAGCGAATGCACCGAGAGAAGATACACTTGCAGTTCCTCAAAGTTAGCGAATGCACGGAGAAGAGATACACTTACATTTCCTCAACGTTAGCGAATGCACCGAGAGGAGATACACTTACAGTTACTCAAGGTTACCGAATGCACCGAGAGGAAATACACTTACAGTTCCTCAAAGTTAGCGAATGCACCGAGAGGAGATACACTTACAGTTACTCAAGGTTAGCGAATGCACCGAGAGGAGATACACTTACAGTTCCTCAAAGTTAGCGAATGCACCGAGAGGAGATATACTTGCAGTTCCTCAAAGTTAGCGAATGCACGGAGAGGAGATACACTTACAGTTCCTCAACGTTAGCGAATGCACCGAGAGGAGATACACTTACAGTTACTCAAGGTTAGCGAATGCACCGAGAAGAAATACACTTACAGTTCCTCAAAGTTAGCGAATGCACTGAGAGGATATACACTTACAGTTACTCAAGGTTAGCGAATGCACCGTGAGGACATACACTTACAGTTCCTCAAAGTTAGCGAACGCACCAAGAGGAGATACACTTACAGTTTCTCAAAGTTAGCGTATTAATATATAGAGTAATAATGGTGTGCCTGATGGCTGGACACTGCAGACTCAAGCACCATATGCACTCTAAATTACACATTGGAGAAACGGACATATGTCTATGTGTCATAGACCAATGCCTATGAAACACCTTCTTCAACATCACCTTTGAAATACACTAAATATTTAATGTTGCCCACATAGACTTAAGTGAAAGACGAGTTCTATGGCCCTCTGGAAGACCTGCGACGCACAGCGACCTACATAAGAGAAACCAGAGTTGCAATATGAGCGAACGCCGAAGAAGAACAAGGAGAAATTAAATTGTTACTGACCTGCAATCCTCGGGTCGACCCGGATGTGCCGAGAACGTGAATGATTCGTTGAAGGTCGGCGAACACGTTCCTCGCTGAACTTGAGTCTTATTAATCTTGATGACACGTGCAGCACGCACCAACTGCACGCGAACGTACGTTGCTACAGCAGAAACAACGTCTGACCTAGATGCATCAGGTGATTTATTGCGTAGCAACAAGGTCCGTCAAATTTTCAAAATGAATATTGAACACGTGCAGCTGTCGAGTATTATGTTTTCTTTAAGACAGTAACTCTGATCAACGTTGTATAAGCAAGAACTGAATGCAGGATATATTGATCTGGCAGCTGTCATGTCGCCACACTAATGGTAATGTAATACACATACGTAAACATTGTTGGTAAGGCCAAACTTGACGGAGACCACGCGTATAATTATAATTGTGACACAGGTAAACAGAGATACCTTCACTTAAGTGCGTGTATGTGTGCGTATGTGTGTTCGTTGCGTGCATGCGTGCATGTGCGTGTGAGTATGACGTCGCTAATATAGTTCCATGATCGGATTAGCTTATCCAATTGTGAACAATCGAGACCAAAGGCTCAGGCGACGTTGAACAGGAATACAGGCCACATAAATTCGAGATTTTGGGAAAATTAGCCCGTGAATGGTATCACACATATTATCGGTATGCCTACATGTACGCCTACATGCCCATAATCTTACCCTCTAATTAATTGAAGGTATCACTGTTTACCTGTGTCACAATTATAATTATACGCGTGGTCTCCGTCAAGTTTGGCCTTACCAACAATGTTTACGTATGTGTATTACATTATCATTAGTGTGGCGACATGACAGCTGCCAGATCAATATAACCTGCATTAAGTTCTTGCTTAAACAACGTTGATCAGAGTTACTGTCTTAAAGAAAACATAATACTCGACAGTTGCACGTGTTCAACATTAATTTTGAAAATTTGACGGACCTTGTTGCTGCGCAATAAGTCACGTGATGCATCTAGGTCAGTCGTAGTTTCTGCTGTAGGAACGTGCGTTCGCGTGCAGTTGGTGCGTTTGCTAACTTTGAGGAACTATAGGTGTTTCTCCTCTCGGTGCATTCGCTAACTTTGAGGATCTGTAAATGTTCTCCTCTCGATGCATTCGCTACCTTTCAGGAAATGTAAGTGTATCTCCTCTCGGAGCGTTCGCTAATTTTGAGGATCTGTAAATGTTTCTACTCTCGGTGCTTTCGCTACCTTTGAGGAACTGTAAGTGTATCTCCTCTCGGTGCGTACGCTACCTTTTGGGAACTATAAGTGTTTCTCTTCTCGGTGCTTTCGCTACGTTAGAGGAACTGTAAGTGTATCTCCTCTCGGTGCGCACGCTACCTTTGTGGTACTATAAGTGTTTCTCCTCTCGGTGCTTTCGCTAACTTTGAGGAACTGTAAGTGTATCTCCTCTTGGTGCAATCGCTAACCTAGAGTAACTGTAAGTGTATCTCCTCTCGGTGCATTCGCTAACTTTTTGGAACTGTAAGTGTATTTCCTCTCGGTGCATTCGCTAACCATGTGTAATTGTAAGTGTATCTCCTCAAGGTGCATTCGCTAACGTTGAGGAACTGTAAGTGTATCTCCTCTCCGTGCATTCGTTAACTTTGAGTAACTGTAAGTGTATTTCCTCTCGGTGCATTCGCTAACCTTGAGTAACTGTAAGTGTATCTCCTCTCCGTACATTTGCTAACTTTGACGAACTGTAAGAGTATCTCCTCACCGTGCATTTGCCGCATTCTCTGCTCATTCGCATCCTCGGACTATTATCTTACTTTCTACCAATCGGCAATGTATTTCAAGAACACACGTGTAGTTCTTTATACTTATTTACCTCTTTCGGTGAACAAAATTGCTTATGCATTGTATGGAAAATAATTTTAACATCATAGGTCAACTTGTTAATTCGTTAACTTTGAGGAACTGTAAGTGTATCTCCTCTCTGTGCAATCGCCTCTTTCTCTTCTCATTCGCATCCTCGGACTATTGACATACTTCTACCAATTGGAGGTGTATTTTAAGAACACAAGGTTAGTTATTTATACTTATTTACCACTTTCGGTGAACAAATTGCTGATGCAAAGTTTGGAAAATAATTGGTCAACTTGTTCAACTGTTAAGTTCATTAAACGTGAATACTTACACATATTCTGTCAGTTCTTTTCTTGCATAGTAAAAATGTTCCAATAGTTTGGTAAACACACCGTGAGTTTAATAATAATAATAATAATAAATAATTTCCCACCGAGTGCAGACCTACAGGTAGTAGAACTGAAGCAGATAATAATGTTGTTTGCCCTTGGCACTCCAAATTGTTGGTAATTCGTTGAATCGCATAGCAAGCCATAACTGACTTCTCCTGGTTTTGGCTTGTCGGCAAAAAGGTAAAAGTCAACATCGTTGTCAGTCACTATTTATGAACAGAAATGTAAATCCGAACCGTGCACCTGAGGGGCACTTATCATACCTTATTGAAATATAACCACGTTGACTGATCATGCTGCAGCATTGCCGTAACCGTGATGACGATGACGTAAACCCGCCTCGAAGAGTAGTACGGAAGGCGATTGTGGAGCCGTGTAGCGACTGCGAAGTTTGTTATGCATTGGCACGACATGACGACGCAGCAAGGCGTAACTGTGGCGCGCTGGTATGACCTTAGCAGCAACGCCGCATCGTCAAGGCAGTTCAGACAATAGAGGAGGCGCTATCCCAAACTAGCTGTTTACTGAAGCAAATGTCTTCGTGTGTTTTCAATAAAATGATAGATACGAAGCATTGTGCATTTTGATCCTGTTTCATTAATGGAATGCACACATGGCGTACAAGACGAACACACTGCGGTTTTGTATTAGACATAAGTTTTCAGGCCAAGTTTGTCCTAATAATAAGAACAATGATCATTTACAATTTGTCAGTTTTTATCGCTGCCCGGCCGCAATTTCACCTTCCTCTCGCTGTCTCACACTTTCTCTTATCTCGGCTCAACTCGTTACATCGGCTAACGTGGAGGGGGGGGGGCGCTGTTGAATTGTTTTCGCCGCCGCGTCGCCGTAACTTTAATTTATTATAACCGGAACGTGGACACAATTCAAACGGTCTAGGGCGACACGGTCGCGTCGGCCCATTATAAACGGTCTGCGGGCACGCTAGAATCCTAATGAATACAGGGGCGCGTGACCCCAGGTCCCCTGGAACGGCGTATGCTTATTTCCTGAATCTCTTCATCTGTTCTTAAATATATAAGCATTCTTATTTCGAAGCGAGTCCAATTATTTTGTCCACACTTGCCATTTTTCGTGGTCGCTGTCAATGATCCAAAAGTGAACCGCGGGCCAGGGTTTGCGGAACATTGTTCTACGATAAGACGCAGCCCATTACTAAATAAATAAACCACACATGGCCGGTCGTTAACTTGCCTACGATTAAATTATATTATAAACAGGCAATTATTTTGAGAATTTAAATAAATATTTACATTTTCTTAATAACTGCGACTGCGAATTTTATTTAAAATATAAACATATTACATAATTGGGCATGAAAAAAAACAGATTCACATTTGGGTAATACAGCGGATGAAGCAACGGTAAACACAGTCAGACATATTTATAATTTCGTCGTAATATATTATACATTATAGGGTCGTAAACTCACTGGTCACCTCTCCTAACCACCGATACCATGCCCCTATTAGTACGCTGATAGTGTACAGCCCTCTGCATTTGACGGGGATCTTGTTTAGCAGTGGCAGTGACCAGTGGCGACGCGCGACGGGACATTTAACAAGATTTAACAAGATTGCCATCCAGAGAATTAACTCTAGATGGCAGGTGGACAAGGAAGCCCTTTGGCTTATCTAGAGTCCAACCCTTTTATCTACATATATCCAGCCCTTCTGAGGTATGTGTCGATTTTATTTTTAAACATATTCACACTACTAGCACCCACACAATCATCAGATAATCTGTTCCATTCATTCACAGTCCTTTGTGAAAATGAGAACTTTCTCACGTCTAATCTACACTGCTCCTTTACTAATGTAACTTCATGTCCTCTAGTCTTTCTATCTTTCTTAACTGAAAAAAACATATTTCTATCAATATTTTCATAACCATTCAATATTTTAAACACTTCTATCTGATCTCCTCTCAATCTCCTGGTCTCTAGTGTTGTTAAACCACATTCTTTTAGGCGTTTTCATAACTAAGATCCCTCAGTTTTGGTATCATTTTAGTCGCTCTCCTCTGTACTCTTTCTAGCATATCTATGTCCTTCTTGCGGTATGGCCTCCACGCTTGTATACAATATTCTAAATGAGGCCTAACTATTGTTTTGTACAGCGGTATTATTAGTTCTTTTTCTTTATATACTATATTTCGCCTAATCAATCCAAGGATTTGATTTCCTTTTGAAGCTGCAATTCCACACTGCTCTGAAACCTTCATGTCAGCACTAATTGTCAGCCCTAAGTCTTTCTTTTACAGTAGTACTTAGTACAGTTCCCCCCATTGTATATTCTACATATTCGTTCCCATGTCCTGTGTGGAGGCATTTACATTTCCCAAAATTGAACAACATTTGCCACTTTTCAGACCATTTGATCAACCTGTCAAGATCATCTTGTAAATGCTGTCTATCACCATCACTTTCAATCCTTCTAAACACTTTTGTATCATCTGCAAATTTCAACACCTTGCTAGCTATATCATCGTCCAAATCGTTTATATATATTAAGAATAATATAGGTCCCAGTACTGATCCCTGTGGAACCCCACTCAAAACTGATTTCCAGTTTGAAGCCTCCCCATCAACAACTACCCTTTGTCTTCTGTCAATCAGCCATTTTTCTATCCAGTTAATTATACCATTTCCTATGCCATGGGCTTTTAGTTTAAGCAGTAATCTCTGATGTGGCACTTTGTCGAAAGCTTTTTGAAAATCTAAGTAGATGGTATCTACTGGTGATCCATCATCTACCCACTTAGTGATATCTTCAAAAAAACATAACATATTTGTTAAGCATGACCTCGCTTTTAGAAACCCATGTTGAGATGGGTTTATCAAGTTATGTTTAACAAGAAAATCCACCATGTGATCTTTAATTAGTCTTTCTAATAATTTACAAATCACTGATGTTAAACTCACTGGTCTATAGTTCTCTGACTTGTTTCTCGAACCTTTTTTAAATAACGGTATAATGTTTGCTTCTTTCCATTCTAAAGGAACCACTCCCTCTTCTAATGATAATACGCGGAGAGAGTTGAGAATTCTACAACACAGAAGGAGCAGAGTTGTGACACGGAGACTGAAGAAAGGAGACTGAGAGGAAGGAAGGTGACCGGTGTGAAGGAACAAGACATTGAGAAAACAGAGGGACGGAGGAAAAGTGTTCGGCAGAGGAAGAGAAAACGGGCCAGTGGGGATTTAACAAGATTTAACAAGATTGCCACCCAGAGAATTAACTCTAGGTGGCAGGTGGACAAGGAAGCCCTTTGGCTTATCGAGAGTCCGACCCTTTTATCTATTGTATCCCGCCCGTCTGAGGTATGTGTCGATTTTATTTTTAAACATATTCACGCTACTAGCACCCACACAATCAGCAGGTAATCTGTTCCATTCATTTACAGTCCTTTGTGAAAATGAAAACTTTCTTATATCCAATCTACTCTGCTCCTTTGCCAATGTAAGTTCATGTCCTCTAGTCCTTCTATCTTTCTTAACTGAGAAAAAAATATTTTTATCAATATTTTCATAACCCTTCAATATTTTAAACACTTCTATATGATCTCCTCTCAATCTCCTGGTCTCTAGTGTTGTTAAACCGCATTTTTTTAGGCGTATTTCGTAACTAAGATCCCTCAGTTTTGGTATCATTTTAGTTGCTCTCCTCTGCACTCTTTCTAGCATATCTATGTCCTTCCTGCGATATGGCCTCCACGCTTGAATACAATATTCTAAATGAGGCCTAACTATTGTTTTGTACAGCGGTATTATTAGCTCTTTTTCCTTATACGTTATGTTTCGCCTAATTAATCCAAGGATTTGATTTCCCTTTGAAGCTGCAATTCCGCACTGCTCTGAAACCTTCATATCAGCACTAATGGTTAACCCTAAGTCCTTTTCTTTTACAGTAGTACTTAGTACAGTACCCCCCATTGTATATTCTACTTCTTCGTTCCCATGTCCTGTGTGGAGGCATTTACATTTCCCAAAATTGAACAGCATTTGCCACTTTTCAGACCATTTGATCAACCTGTCAAGATCATCTTGTAAATGCTGTCTATCTCCATCACTTTTAATCCTTCTAAACACTTTTGTATCGTCCGCAAATTTCAACACCTTGCTTGTTATTTCATCATCCAAATCGTTGATATATGGGGAATAACGTCGGAAGTGACGTAATTGGTGCCAGATACAGATACTTTATTACCATTATTGACATAAAATACATGTGCTTGGTGTGAAAACATTCAGTCACATAAAACATACCACTATAAAAGATAAATAAATGAAAAAATTAAATCATTAAGTCTAAAATTGTCTAAAGATATTCATTAGCATTGATAGGTTGCGCTTAAAGTATCAGATAAAAGAAGTAAAAAACACATCTGGCAAAATTTACATTCCTTTGTCTCTATCTGTCACTAAACCCTATATTTAATACCAGAAAAGGCACCCACGGCACGGAGAAAGAAACTGTCTCGGAAGCGATTTGTCTTTGAACGGATATTTTTGAATAATAATCTGCCTGAAGGGAGTTTTTCTAACAGTTGGTGAGCGGGGTGTTTTGGTTCCGTAAAAATGTTGTGAGCTCTCTTCCTGGTTGTTTCACTGTGTATAGCTGACAGGGGTAAGTTCACAGCCGGCGATCTTTGATGCTGTTTTCACCACTCTGTCTAGCCTGACCTTTTGACGGTGGTTGATATTTCCAAATCACACACATATTATGTCGAATGTAAATACACTCTCAATAGCCGAGCGATAGAATTGAAGCAGATTTTTTATCCTCACCCTGAACTTCTTCAGTGGGCGCAGGAAGTAGAGTCTTTGCTGGGCCTTCTTCACGACTGCATCCGTGTTTTTCTCCCATCCTATTTCAGTAGAGATGACGGTGTCGATACATTTGAAGCAGTTCACTCTTTCGATTGCTTCGCCATTGGTTATAATGGGGGCAACCGGGAAATTCTTCTTTCACGTCACACCACGATACCAGCCTGTCCACTTCATGGCGGTACTCAGACTCATCGAACTGAGTTGATCACCAACAGTTCTTAGGTGTAAACTTCAACGGCTGTACGGAGGAATGTTGGCACACTGTCATTCGTGAAGAGTGAGCACAGGAGTGGGGAGAGGAACACAATCCTGTTGTAAGTAGTGTTATGGTTGTTACTTTAGCTCCTGTATATTCTACCACATAATCAGGTCTATTAAATCTTGTTTACAACTTATCGAAGTCTAAGTTACCCTATTATCACTCACTATATAAAATTTCTAAAATTCTTTAACTAACTAACTTTAAGCACAACTGCTACTCAATAAATGTTTACTGCAACTTTTTCAATGATCTTAAGGCAAGAATAATACTTATCAATCCAACAATTTCTACGATCTATCTCCGCCAAATACAGCCTCGAAAATGATGTAATACAATAAAAGAATGTTAAGTAATTTCAATGCAACTTGACTCAAAACTAGAGTATGCACGAATAGAGTACACTTTAATACTAAAATGATCTGACAACAGAAAACCAACACCTTCATCCCTACCAACTAAACGTGGTTGATAATAAAAATGGGTCAAGAGGCCCTGAAGTCCTTTGGACTAATACGTCTGTATGTGACCACGGCTGACCAAATGAGTGATAAGTCGGAAAAATTGTAACATTGTTTCAACAATTATGACTGCTACAAATTTTTTTGAAGTTATGGAGCATTGAAAATGGTAGGGGTTAAAAAGTGAAAATGAAGAAACCGGCTGTTGAAGTTTTATTTTATATATGCAAATGGATTGCATGGGAATATTACATGTATGACATTCAAATGTGGCACACTTTATGTATGTTATGTTGCAATGATACATTGGAAGTACAAATGTCTGCTACAAAAACTTTAAGTTATGCCAGATTATGTCTTTATGTATAAAGCTAAGAGGAGAGATTATTTGAGAGAAAAAGGTTGACTAAACAAAATACAAAATGGGTCAGCTGGACGGTGATAGTCCATTTGAACTTGAAGCCTTTGTTAAACTTTAGTCTCGACTTCACCGTCGGCGGTGTCCTGCTGCCAGAACTTCGAAGGTGTTACTCACCTAACTGACAGGTCTTTGTCAGTAAAAATAATGGGATGGAAATTTACATCAACGTTGTTTCCTGTATAAGTCATTTTGTGGGATATATTAGCATTAGCCGTGCCAATTCAAAAATTAGTACTATAATAATAGTAGTTTGTCAAAATGTAAAGAAACTCAAAGACAGTAGCAGCTTCGCCTTACGGGCTGGCTAAACCCATGGCTGGGCGGCCAGGCTCCAACTTTATAATGATCTCATTTAACTCCCTTCTCAACCACCATCCATATCTTAGTAATTAGTATACAATATACCAAAGCTATATATTTCCAACACCACAACATGTGTATTATTATTGGATAGTTAATTGAATAATATATCAGTTGAACGCAACTTGTAGTAGCAGAAAATGAAGCATACAAACGTTACACCGCAAACAATGACATGCATTCTTAAAATGTGATGCATTATACAAATTACCATTTACCAAGCTCAGTATGGTCAACATATTACATTCCAACAACACACTAAAATGTATCATTATGTAGATAATTCAATGCTCTTCAAAATAACACTTACTTGGAATTATAGACAATAATGAAACTACCATGCATCATTTTGTTTTGAACTTAGGTCAAGCTTCTGAGGAAACAGATACTGTATACAAATATCACACCGAGTGCTAATGGGTTAACAGGGGTCTAGTGCATGCTGTCTGTTGACACAAGCCTCTGCCAGTGACCAATTAAACATTAGTCACAGTTTCCATCAAACAATCGCAGCCAGAGAATCTTAGCTTCAGTGGGGTAGTGTAATAAACAATATTCTGCCAACCCAGACCAGGCAGAAACAGACAGAATGTGACGATTTAGCTTTTTGGCAGGCACTGGGGTGCCCTTAGAATGATCCAGTCAAATACAAATGTCTTGTGTACAGTGACACTAACCTACGTAACGTCTATGCAAAATTAGAGAAAAGTTACTGAACAGTTATTAAAAAAATGGGTCAAGTGGCCCTGAAGTCCTTAGGACTATATTGTGAGTTTGTAATTATTAATGCAATGTTTTATGGTGAATCATAGTTACAAATCATTAAGGGTTATGATGGAAGTAAAAATTGACATGTTTACTGGAGACTATATGCATGCCATTGAAGAAACACCTGGAAATAAAATATTCGCGTAGACCGTTTCGTGAAGATTGTATATATTAATTAATGTGTTATTACAAATACTGTACAATTTGATACCTATACTCTGCTATTTAGGCAGATTTCAATAGGTTGTAGAAACTTTGCAGGAGAGTTCGTGAGCTGCAATCTCGCATGTAGCACAGTTAAAGGTTGTTTAAGAAAATGTGCACACATTTTCTGTTCTTATTTTGCCCCAACCACCCTCCCCCAGAATGGAAAGAAGAAAGAGATGAACTATGATAAAACTGTATTTGTTCACAAGGTGCATATACATAGTCTGCATTTTGACTTAAAAAAACAGTAGCAATTAATGACATAATACTGATTGAATTGGAGTGAAGTAATAGCTGCAACATGTATAGTAAAAGATCTTAATAACATTCCCTATAACTTTGGCTACATAAGCTTTAACCTTTTCGAGTATACCTAAGTTATTTTATTTTATATATTATTTTATACCTTATTTTATTTTAATCCTAGATCATATCGTTACATTGCATTGATAATTATGTATATTGCTGTTTTAAAGTTTCTCATATTTTGTCATTGCAGTAGGGATTCCCATTACACATTATAATTACATCCCACATGGCAGGCAGTGAGCCTGCCATTGTCCAATACACAGGTTTACCGCTGGACACCCAACTCAGCAACACCAGTGATCAGGGCAAAGTCCACTATCCAATTATATATATATAAATCAGTGGCTGCAGGAGGCAGTAGTCTCCTGCAGTCGTAGAGAAATAGCAGGAAAATTTTGTATTTTTGGGGTCATGTGGTACCCTTAGAATGACTCAATCAACTACAGATTTCTTGTGTATAGTGGCAGTAACCTAAGATATATCTATGCAAAATTAGAAAAAAAATTAATGTACAGTTTTTGAAGAAAATAGGCAAAATTTTAAAATTTATCAATTTCGGGGGCCTTTTCTTAGAATGATTCAATCAAATACAGATTTATCGTGTATAATGACAGTACCCTAAGATGCAAAATTAGAGAAAACGTTGCTGAAAGGTTTCTGAGGTACGGCAGCTAACGGCGCACGGCGGACGCAGAGTAATGGCAATAGTCCTTTGGACCTTCGGCCCAAACGACTTGGTGGTGCAATGTCGGCCACACATGCAACAGTATGACTTGTTTTAAGACAAGTTTCCATGACCATTTACACAAAAAAACAGCAAATCAGTCAAAAATGCTGTCATGCCACATATAGAACGAATATTAGTTGTAGCAAATCTCATATTACGACTAGTAGCAAGTCCAGGATTATCACTGACATATCCTGCTAAAAGAAACAATACAGACAATTTAAAAGTAGGCCTAGTATTATTAACTTATAAAAGTATATAATTATACCAAACATGAAGACAAAATTGAAGTAGAATAGTGTATTCTGGTACGCTCTGGAAAAAACGCATTACAATTACTAGACATCAATTGTTTGCATAAAACTAAATATTGTTCCCTTAAGGCATCTGAGCAGGACAACAAGAAAACACCTAATAACAATAATGGAGACATAATTGTATCAGACTATTATCATATTCAGTAAACGTTAACAGAGCAAAACCATGTAACCACAATACATAGGTACACAAGCTTACCCATGGATAATAATTAACTATAAACAAATAATTATTTATTGTTCAAGCCAAAGTATCACTACATAATCAGAAAATGAAAGCAATAATTATATCATCCAAAATTGCATGCAAAGTCAGAACTAACCTTAATTACTGAACTCACGACGTTGTTTAAAAGGATATTAATAAAATGACAGAGTCAGAGATATTATAATGTTTTTACCTGGGGCAACACCAGGAGCTACGTCTCAGAACAGCCATGTTAGTAAAAACGCTTTAGGCTATTATATCCGTGTGTTAACCCAAGTAACGCTGCAATTTATAAATATAATAACAATATCAAGGATCAATTTGAACTACGCCTACGGTAACAGCTGAGGCTGTTAACGGTTAACGGGCTAAGTATTTAACCCATGATAAAAAAATTGTAATTCTGACCACATCGTCAAATAAATTATAATAGTAAACAGACGCAACAAAACAGTCATAGAAAATTACTCAGAACTTGCTATGCCTAATTTAACAAAGTTACAAACGGAATCAAACAATCGTTCACTAAAAGAAACAACTGCCCCGAAATCATAGCTACCAAATGGGCGACACTAGGGTAATTTAACGTTTTGAAATTATCACTTCAAAGTATTGCATCATCAAATTATTACTGGTTCATAATAATAATACTGTGAGCCATACAAATCACATAGCATTCCCCCTGCGTGGATTGGAACATGTTATTTCAGATGAATATTTCGTACAAACTGTGCCCCACTGGTGTAACATTTGTATGGTTTATCGCCTGTGTGGTTACGGATATAATAATGTGTCTACAAAGAACTATTTGTTGAGAACTGTGCCGCACAAGTATCACATTTCTAGGGTTTCTTCCCAATGTGGGCACGGACTGCTTTGTGAGAACGGTGCACTACATGTGTCACATTTAAAGTGTTTCTCACCAGTGTGGGTAGGAACATGTGCCGTCAAATGACCACTTTGTTTAAATTCTGCTCCACATGTGTCACATTTATAGGGTTTCTCCCCGTTGTGGATACGGGCATGTACCTTCAAATTACTACATGATGAGAACTGTGCCCCACAGGTGTCACATTTGTATGGTTTCTCCCCAGTGTGGGTAAGGACATGCCTCCTCAAATGACCACTTCGAGCAAATTTTGATCCACATGTGTCACATTTGTAGGGTTTCTCCCCGGTGTGGATACGGACATGTAGCTTCAACTTACTACATGATGAGAACTGTGTCCCACAGGCATCACATTTGTAGGGTTTCTCCCCCGTGTGGGTACGAACATGTAACTTCAAACTACCATTTTGAGCAAATTTTGCCCCACATGTGTAACATTTGTAGGTTTTATCCCCGGTGTGGATACGAACATGTATCTTCAAATTACAACATGATGACAACTGTGCCCCACAGGTATCACATTTGTAGGGTTTCTCCCCGGTGTGGATACGGACATGTAACTTCAAATTACCACTTTGAATAAAGTTTGCCCCACATGTTTCACATTTGTAGGGTTTCTCTCCAGTGTGGATACGAACATGTTTCTTCAAACTACCACCTCGAGTAAACTTTGCCCCACATGTGTCACATTTGTAGGGTTTCTCCCCATTGTGGATACGGATATGTGCCGTCAATTTACCACATGATGAGAAATGTGCCCCACAGGTATTACATTTGAAGGGTTTCTCCCCAGAGTGGATATGAACATGTTCCTTCAAATCATCGCGTTGCGAGAACTGTGCACTACTGGTGTCACATTTGATCCGTTTCTCAACGGTACCCGTGTTCATGTTAACAGACATATTGGAACTATTTATGTATCTACCTGTTTTCCACACATCACGTTTTCTATGGTTTAATACTTGTATCTTCAAAGCACTTACTGCACATACACACGTTTTATCTTTAGTGTGAGTGCATGTATGTAATAGTAAATTGTAACGCCATGTGCACCATACTTGAGGAGTTTCAACAATTCTTAGTGTTTACATAAATATTCAAAACACCATCCTGTTAATGTGTCACTTTTAAAGGTGTGTCGCAAGTGGCAGTGCGCACGTGTAGCTTTAAATTGCTCCCTGAAAAGAATGTCTTCAACGTGTGTCTCATTGAGAAGGTTTCTCAACTGTATGAGAAAGCAAATTAACCTTTACATTTGCTGCACAACTGTCACACTTGAATGGTTCCCCGCCACACGGAGTTGGTGTCTCTTTAAACACAAATATTATCCCACCATTGACTCAGTCACGTTTTCTTTTCTTTCTGAAGACAGAGGTGTTGACAGACAGTGGCGTGACTCGACATCCTACGTCGTGTTGGTACTTGACAGTTGTTGTTGTCAATGTGTACGAGTCTGTGCACCATTGTTAATTCGTTGTTGACACTTCTCTCACAAACAGTGTTCTGAAACAAAATTTAAGTAATTATTAATGGAGACAAAGTCAGTGTCTCAGACGTTTGAGTTTATCTAAATTCAATAGAAAATCTCACCTACATGTAATATTAAACTAACCATTCACTTTAGCAAGATTTAAGAAGACTGCCACCTAGTTAATTAACTCTAGATGGCAGGTGGACAATGAAGCCCTTTGGCTTATCGAGAGTCCAACTCTTTTATGTACGTCTATCTCGCCCTTCTGAGGTATATGTCGATTTTATTTTTTAAACATATTCACGTTACTAGCACCCACTCAGTCTGCAGATAATATGTTCTATTCATCTAGTCCTTTGTGAAAACGAGAACTTTCTGATATCTAATCAACACTGGCTGCTCCTTTACTAATGTAACTTCATGATCACTAGTCCTATCTTTCTTAACGGAGAACAAATATTTCTATCAATATGTTCATAACCATTGAATATTTTAAATACTTCTTTCTGGTCTCTCAATCTGCTGGTCTTTAATGTTATTAAACCACTTTCTTTTAGGCGTATGTCATAACTAAGATCCGTCAGTTTTTGTATCCTTTTAGTCGCTCTCCTGCGTACTCTTTCTAGCATATCTATGTCCTTCTTACGATATGACCTCCACGCTTGTATACAATATTCTAAATGATGCCTAATTATTGTTTTGTACAGCAGTACTATTAGTACTTTTTTCGTTATACGGTATATTTCGCCTAATTAATCCAAGGATTTGGTTTCCCATTGAAGCTGCAATTCCGCCCTCCTCTGAAACTTTCATATCAGCACTAATGGTTTATCCTAAATCAACTTAATTATTAATAAGAGGACACGTGTTTGTGGAGGTGTACACGTTTTCTATCTTGTCGCGAACACTTTGTGATTGTTTATGTATATGTATGTTTAATTTTTTTTATTCATTTATGTTATTTAACAGGACAGAGGAGTGTAACCCCCCATCACTATCTTCAGCCTTCTCCAATTGGTCATTGTTTAATGTTCAGTGGTATGGGAATGTAACAGCTGAATGCATCCCTGTGCCATGACCGGATAATCACGCATTCTCGTCTCCGTTGTAGACCGATAGTCATTATTTAGATGTACCATTAATCATACATGTCTTTCCTTTTTAGGTTTAATTTACAAAAATTGTTTTGCAGAGAAAACCATTACCCAAAAGGATTAAACTGATTTGATTAGATGTCTGGGTTTAGGGTTCACATTCGCCACCTATACTCCGTTGCCAGTGCATTAGAGACTTCGTTCATGTTCCAAATCCTTAACAGAGGATACTTGAGCTCGGTACACCCGTTTTCCTAAAATACACACGTACACATGTACGTACGTACACACGTACACACGTACACACAAACACACATACAAACATACATACACACATAAATACATACATACAAACATACACACATACACACATACGCACATACACACATAAGCACATACGCACATACGCACATACACACATACAAACATACACACGTACATACAAACATACATACATATCTACATATCTACACACATACATAAGTACACATATGCATACGCACACTTATACAATCATACAAACGTACACACGAACAATTCTGACATGTTGCACGTACACACGTACATACACTCCCCACACACACGCGCACTGATATAATCATACACATATTCAAACACATGTACATCGTCCAGTTTGTTTCTTCAGATCTCTCTATATTATGATTTTTCAATGTGCTTTCTACCATAACCTTTTGTGTCCTATTGTTTTAGTCCTCAGAGCTTGTCTGGCAGGAAATGATTTGATTCAGAGCATGTTGCAGTTGGTAGATCGCAGATCAATGATCCAATACAAAGTTAAAGTGCTTCTCTTTCTCCCTTGCAATCAACTTATTCAGAAGCATTGAACGATGCAATTTAGTTTATACGCAAAGAAAATGTTTACATAGGTATTCACCACTGGTTATTGATCACTACCTCATTCATTCTGCGGATTGAACTGTAGCAACGTGGAATGAAAGAACAACATAAGTTTCGATGCGAAACCAAGTGGATTCGAGCCCGGAATCTTACTATTGAGAATCGGACGCTCTTAAACCTGCACCACCGCGCTCGATAACAATGCGAGTGAGCATAGAAGGAGGTATGTGTTACTCTCGTAAATCGAGATGCTTCTCGATAGAAAATATCTGCCGGGGATCAACGGGTAAAGCGTTTTGCGCAGTACTAAGAACTTAATACTCTGATGTATAACAACTAATCTTTGCTTTTATTTGTGTGAGGAAATATTGTTTCAGTGCTCCAAACTTAGAGTATTAACATGTAGAATTGTACGTGTAAACGTTACCATCCTATCCACATCAAGTTGCCCTTTTCCTTCGTTTATGGAGCCTTCTGCTGCTCTTCTGACATGTTCCACAACCTCTTCACAACCACTGTCTCCTTCTTTCCGATATCTACTTCTCCATGATCATCCACTACGTCTAGATATATATCAGGCGCAGAGGTCCACTCCCTTCTTCTAATGTCCAGTTGTTCCCTTGGATCATTGATATCGGGTCTACTAATTGGCGATTTGTTTGAACTAAACGTAAAGGTAGTTGCAAGTATAGATACCCGTCAGAGGTTCGAGCTCCCGACACTTTCACGGTGTCTTCCTCAGCGTCCGACTGAATCGCTCGCGGTCTTCACAGCTGCGAAGACATTATGTTAGAGGGAGGCTACCGAAGGTCAACAGGAACACGGGATACAGACTTATGTAACACATGTATTGTAAAATTATAACGACTCCCGTAATGTATTCTTACATCATGTTTTATTTTTTAAGCAACCCTAAATCTGCTTTGTATAGATATGTGGTGTTTAAATAAGTTTGATTTGATTTGATTATGTGCTGTTGGAGGTCTCAAAAGGGTGCAGTTGTAGAATTGTTTTGGTAGTCTGTATTCGGTGCTCGTAAAACACCACCCTCAGTACAGTCAACAACGCTACGGCCTAGAACAGTTTAATCAAACACGCTATGTGTACAATATAAAACTATAGCCATGAGTTCAGGTGCCTTCAATCAAATATGAGAAAAGGTGTTTTTCCGTAACCCTGATAGCTTATGATTCGATAGGGTGGCAGAGATTTCCGTATTTTGTTACGCAAGGATTTTTACACAGTTTCATATTAAAGACGCATATTGTTATGTCGTAGGCCTACGGAAGCGGGATATGTTATCTTACAAGAGTAAGTAGTGGATGTAAATAAGACGATTGCTTACATGAAAATGCTTGGTATGTTATCATTAAAAATATACTATACCGGACTGGATGCCAATGCAAATATTTCTGAAGTGGCACACAGTGAGAAAAACGGGGAGACCGAGTCACAACAGTTGATAAGCAATGGTGGAGACCGGGCCACAATGATTCGGAGATTTACTTGTGCCGCATTTCTCGTCACATATCGGTTCATTTATTTAGTGGCAATAACAGTTGAACTTATTCTCTGTAAAATATGACTTTTCCAAACCTGCCAACTGCCACATTTTTTTTGCTGAAGGCTGTTTGAAAATAACAAAATCTTATTCACTCTGCCCCAGTACCGGAGCAGAGGGAATCACTGCCAGGGGCACAGTGCATCAAACGTTATATTATAATATATTATTTTCCGAACATTGTATTTATTTGACGGAAATAACCTATTTCGCTAACTGTAATATTAATATGGTTAAACATAATGATGCTCTGAGTAATAATTATAACAGTACTATGCTTACATTGCAACAGTGGTATGTGCCTAAAGGATGTAGGCAAACTTCGAAAAACAATTAATTTAATTCAATAGTTTTAGGCAAACGTATGCAAATAAAATGTAAATATAATGCTACAGGATTATGTTCTGAAATATAAAGATTGAAAGATTACAAAGGTAAAATAGTTATCATGTCTCGCATATTGAGCCGCTATACCCCGATTCACTGTCCCTCGAATGCATTCAATACGTACACGTGACATTTGTCTACAAATGACCATCTGCAGCGGAGAGAAGATATGTTCGTTAATTTCATGACAAATCCGTCTAATTACTAACATGTGTTTGGTTTCCTATTTATTGGTGATCCATATTAAATATATAAAAAAAACAATAGAGTCATGACATTTTACTTTTGATAGTAAAAAAAAACCTTTACCTTTCTATTCGCCACCAGCGAGATCTATCTCAAATGAAAAACATTAATTTACATGTCGATTGCGTAGAGCCATAAACTGATGTCAGCATCTTGCGATTCTCAAGAGTCAGTTCCTATGAATTTCCAATGATTCATTGTTCCCTTTGATCAACTGTGCCCCGGTCTCCGGAATACGTTGTAATTTTGTGGTATCCTTAAGAGCAATATTGTTAAAAAGAGAATTACACAGTGCAAGATGCTTGTAACAAGCGCTGTTGCAACAGTTGTTGCAACAGAAAGACGCAAATACCGACGAATACGTCGTAAATCACGAATATTATAATAACAACATCAAAAGACATAATTGCTTAGAGAAAACAGTCCTCGAAGGCAAAGTGGAGGGAAAGACAGGAAAGGAAAGACCAAGGAGAAGATGGGAGCAGGACATAAGCGACTGGTTGGAAGACGACATCGTGAGAGCAGGGAGACGAACGGCAGACAGAGCAGCGTATCGTGGGATCAGCTACGTCTCGCAGAGATATGCTGAACGGAAGAAGAAGAACTAAGCTACTCCAGATTCTTTAATACTTAGATCCACTGTTCAGATATGATAATGTGAAATAGTCTGCATCGGTTGACGAGCGAGGCGGAGACCCATACACTGAGGTGGTCTATACCTTAGGGGAGTATACGAGCATACACCTGTTCCGTATGCTAGTAAAAGGCCCATCCTTCATGTGGCGCTATGTACACACATACGCAGAAAACGGATTCTCTGAATATTCGGTAATGGCAGTTGTTATTACGTAAATGTTAACGTTGTATCTACAACGCAAACTTCGCCCGAATAGAACGTATCGGCACGCCTTAGAACAATCGCAGTGAATATGCGTAACGTCATAAAGAATAAATCTGCATACATCGAGAATACGGGAGAAACCCTAAAACTGTTGTGAACCGTTAACCGCGGGGAATTTTGGAAATACAAATTAAAATGATGTTACTCTTTCGACGGGGCACACAATAATCATAAAAGCTTGGTGTCCGTTAGGGAAGCTGTCTAAGAATGAACTGTTCAATTTAACCCAAACACAAATGTGCACAACCACACACACATGGACACACACGCACACACGAACGCGCGCGCACGCACGCAGATACACACATATACACACAACCATTCACACACGCATATCCACACTCACATGCACACGCATTCAAACACACACCCACATCGGATAGAAACCACTCTCTTATCAATATCTTAATTATTTACATATTCAAATTTCTGCCTCCATAAACAACCCAGCACTGACAATGTCAAAAACAAGTGTATGTAAAAGCAGTACTCGGTTCGGATAAGATAGGCTGAAAGAAACAACTGGGGTGCTCCATTGAGTATAATCATTGTTCGAGACGGTAAACCAGCATATATGGTTGTAGGTCATGGCACATTGCACACCAGTGAGTTCACTTAAAGGGTAATATTGGGACCAGCGGGGAAGTTTTACCCTTTTCTGTAATTTTTTTTATACTGATCAGATGTTTCATTTTTTTTATTCTGTATATGCAGTTCGCTTTACAACTTTACGGTGGTTTGACTAATAACGGACGACTACCGGTTTGCAAGATCGTGAATGTACGCATTTTAAACGATTGAGTACTGTTGAGTAACTATTTCGTGTTTTGACGTTGTCATTATACATATACCACAAGTAGTGCAATGTTGTTAATAATGGAATATTGGTAATGACGGATATACATTCTGTTAATATCTGAAACGGTTTTGGCAGATGCTCATCTAATTTTCGATAAAGCTCCTTTTCAGTACATTTGTGATCAAGCACCCACTAGCCGGAAACTACTAAGTCCGATGACCCGGTTCTTGGGTCATTGACGCATTGCCCTATTTCCACAATAGTACAACAATACGTTTGGTATTTGAGTTGATGAAAGGAGCAAAGTGGCGAAAAGTCTAGAGCTTCAGGCTCTCCATCGAGAGAGCCCGTGTTCGAATCCTATACTGCCGTGGCGAACTTAAGGCCCGTTCGTTCATTCTGTGTTGCTTCTGTTCACTCAGACGTACACATGAACACCTGAAAGTGGTGGATATTAGTCTACCAATATTTTTCGCGCATTAATTTCAGCATGGCTGAATGCTTCCCAGATAAATCGAGATATTGTTCGATTGAACAAGTCTACCAGGCAATAAAATGCATAACGCTTTGAGCGGTCGTAAGGACTATATAACAGTTATATTACATAGTTATATAACAACCTACCTTTACCTGTTTACGTGTATTAGGCAGGCATATAGTAGTCTGCCCGAGGATGATAGTGTTGGAAATTGCTCGCGGAGCTGTTGATCAGTTTTACCGGTGTCTTAATTTATTTATTTTGTTACGTCACAATTTCGAATCAACCACAACTAATTCCCTCTAACTGGTACAAGTTCATCCCAAACATATATATTTTAAGTCAGCGACGGGGAGGGGCAGGCTTATGCACCACCACCAGCTTCTGCAGCTGGAGCTCTATCTATCCATTTAATGACTAGCCCTACTTGATGCAGATCGTCTTGTTAGAGTCGTCACACGACACCATCCATTCCATATCAACAGTTCTTACCATAAACATTCAATTTGTTATTATCATAACAGTTCAATTCCCTCCCATTCATTTTAGCTATAACTGCTATGGAAATACATTTGTTTCTTCTGCAGTAGTAGCAGGGAAATTTCGGACTCATATGCCTGTATGGTAGAGAATCCTAACATTTGAAAAGACAAGTTGGTCCAAGGAAAAACTAATACGGCAGATAGAAGGAAGACGAATGATAGAAGAGGCTGAGGTGTTGTTCAGATGATCACGATGAGTAGCTAAAACAGGACAATATGGGCAGATGATTTGGTGCAGGTGGAGGAGAAAGCTGAGTCGATGATACAGCCAGGCGGCAGGAAAAGAATAGACCCCAACTAAAATGGAAGGTTTTAATAACGAGGCAGAAGAAAATGTCAAGTGGAGGTAGAAGGCTGCCAAAAGAGAAAATGGAAATTAATCACTGTTCAGGCAGTGGAGCAGTACACGAACTAGCCTCGTCCCTGTATAAAAGGGAGCTGCGTTGAAGAACACAATATGCTCCCCAAATGTCTACATTCATCTGACTATAATCAAGCTAGCTTACGTTTATGTGTTTCAATTGAACGTTTCTTCTTAGACGGAAACAAATGTAAGCCATTTTTCAGGGGTTAATCAACAACCCCAAGAGTAAAACGTGAGTCATTTATGTATTTGAAATATCCCATACGTGAAGGGTTCACGCCGTTTATAGCAACTTAAACGTAACATTCAACAGGTATAGAAACCACACACGTGCGGCGAATATTTCGGGAACCAAAATAAATACCTGCGAAAGTACAGAGAGAGTAAATGTGTAATGACAAGTTTAAACGTTGTCAGACTAGAAGATTAGTTGTAAGACTGGCACTCTGATTGTTGTACTACATGTAGGTTTACAGCCTGGCATATCGGTAAATGTAAAGTAAACATTAAGTTCTCATATTGCACAGTATCCAGCCTGTTGGACTGCTCAAATCGCATTACAATTTACTCCCTGGGAGACCTGTTCAATCACACATTACCGTGTCAAGTGTCTTTAAACACGTCTCTCTAAAGGAACACACATTTTGTCTTTCAGACGTTCTTCACGTTTACATCAAGAGACCTGTTCCACGCGACTTACTATCGCGTCTACTTCCGCAACATCACCATTCTCGTTCCTAAGGTAGGATGATTTCTTCACGTCAATGTCACAAGACCTGATCCAGGCGACTTACTATCGCGTCTACTTCCGCAACATCACCATTCTCGTTCCTAAGGTAGGATGATTGGTTCACGTCAAGGTCACAAGACCTGATCCAGGCGACTTACTATCGCGTCTACTTCCGCAATATCACCATTCTCGTTCCTAAGGTAGGATGATTGGTTCACGTCAATGTCACAAGACCTGATCCAGGCGACTTACTATCGCGTCTACTTCCGCAACATCACCATTCTCGTTCCTAAGGTAGGCTGACTGCTTCACGTCAATGTTCACCGGATGTGTGTGTGTGTGTGTGTGTGTGCGTGTGTGTGTGAGTGTGTGTGTGTGTGTCATTCGCCGATGCTCTCTTCTTTATTCCACTAGACCGGCTTGACGCTGGCCACAACATTGCTCCTCGATTTCTTGGTTTTTCATATTTTCCTTCAATTGTCTCGCATTGCCGTCTCCACTCCACGTCTCTCGGTCTTGTTCCCCACAACAAGGAGGATGATGTGGTGAAGGGGGAGGGGATGCAGGTGAACATTTTGTATGCGGCGACGTTTACAGTTTCGGAAACTCATCAAAAATATCCAGAATCACAGCCCTTGACATTCACTTAAACGGGAATACATGCCAAATGCAAAGGGGACACATAACAGAGGTACTTTCCAAATGCCTGGGGGTACGTAACTGGGGTACATTACTAATGCTTAGGGGACACGTAACAGGGGCACATTCTAAAGTCATAGGGGGCGCGCCAGTCTAGCGTAGGGATAGCCCAGCCAAATTCCAAGGGCCTGTGGATCCGCATAGGCATTGTGCAAGACAGAGTATTACGTTATGTTTTAGTTCAGTTTAAGAACTAAAAGTGTCTACTACTTTAAAACACAATGTTATATGGC
>CM034534.1:47093750-47258750 GCA_020002185.1 Paraescarpia echinospica | reverse complement strand
TCTCAGTAATTGTTGTTATTATGTAAATCAGTTATAATACATTGACATTCATAATTTTACTGGACAATTCAATTTTTTCATTTTATTGTAAAAAAAAGTTACATACATTGTGCATTTGTAAAACAAATGGTTAGTAATACTCTTGCCTCTTGTTGTTATTTCAGGAGAGAAGTGATGATGAATTGTCAGTTCAAGGTAGTCTGGACCTCAGAACAACTGCCGTACACATTGACGACAGTGATGACGATGATGATGCTGCAGTTCAAGTACCTGCTCCAGTACCCGCACCAGTACTCGCACCAGTACCCGCACCAGTACCCGCACCAGTACCCGCACCAGTACCCGCACCAGTACCCGCACCAGTACCCGCACCAGTACTCGCACCAGTACCCGCACCTGTACCCGCACCAGTACCCGCACCAGTACCCGCACCAGTACCCGCACCAGTACTCGCACCAGTACTCGCACCAGTACCCGCACCAGTACTCGCACCAGTACTCGCACCAGCTCTAGCACGGGGCCGTGGACGAGGCCGTGGACGAGGTCGTGGACGAGGTCGAGGACGAGGCCAGGTTGTTGAGCTACCTGCTGAGACAGACGCAGTGACAGTAGGCTGGCAGAAGACTGAAGACGTTGCGCCACCTAGTGCTCGTCCGTTCACTCTGACTGGTGGGCCTACAGAATGCTGTACGCCACAGCAGACCCGCCCTGGCACGCCGCATCTGCTGACGACATGCAAGCGTACGTGGGATAAACATTGCCATGGGCCGAAAATCCTGTACTCCAAAATCCGTACGTATCCAGTGTGATGCCAAAGAGACGGTATGAGAAGCTGTGTCAGTACCTACATTGCTCTCTGCCGAACGAGGAGGATGTTGGTGACAATCTGGCCAAAGTGAGGCCGATCATTACCCGCTGCAATGACCGCTTCAGCCAAGTGTTCTCTTCATCGCAGAACCTCAGTGTGGATGAGGCGATGATTGAATATAATGGTCGCCTCAGCTGGAAGCAGTACATTCCACTGAAACCAGTGAAGTGAGGAATTAAGCTGTGGTGTTTGTGCGACTCCGCCACCGGATGCTGCATGCGGTTCCAGGTCTACACCGGTGCAGGGAACAACAATGCCCAAGGCATGGATCTTGGCTACCGTGTTGTCATGGGGCTGATGGAGCCTTACCTGAACACCAACCGCCATGTGTTTGCTGACAATTACTTCACGTCGGTGCACCAGGCCTAAGCACTTCTGCGTGACAACACAAAATACCTGTGTGGTACAACTCGCGCGAACCGCAAGGAATTTTCCAACACACTTGGGGAGAAGTACCTTCGACAAGGGGAAATCCATAAAGTGGACCAATAGGAACGGCTTCATGCTTGTGAAGTGGCATGACAAGCGTGACGTCTGTCTAGTTGCCACAGACGATGATGGCAAAGATGCAGTCAAGGACGTACGTCGCAAAGGCCAGCAGATTGAGCTGGCAGTGCCGCATGTTGTACAGCGGTACAATGCATCGATGGGTGGTGTTGATCGGCTGGACCAGCTGCGGTCGTACTTGCCAATCGGTCGTTCAGGGCGACGATGGTGGATGTACCTTTTATGGGGCTTCTTGAACATCGCTGTCGTGAACGCCTACATCATGTGGAAGGCGAGCAACCGGCCACTGCCTGGAAATAAACGTCTACATGGACTGAAATTCTTGAAGGCAGAACTCGTCCAAAATCTCTGCGACAACGCCATCGCCTTGCTGAATCGACGCGTGGCACCACCAACACAGCAGTCAGAAGCGCTCTAAACAGTGGAGGAAATTGCGGTGTCAGGCCACTCACTTGTTCGACTTGATGGCTGCAAACGAGAGTGCCAGTCCTGTCGTAGACAAGGCCTGATGACGACATCAGGCCGATCTGTGGAAACTTGTTTCGGGTGCCTAACTTGCAATGTGCACCTTTGCAAGAAGGGCACTTGCTTCATGGACCACCATACATAGGTGCTCTTGTGTCCTGTGCATCGTATGTTGGTGAAGACTTGCATTTAGGCGCCAGTTGTGTTGTTTATGTGCAAATAAATATACCAAACCATGTTCATTATTTGCAGTTCGTCGCGCAAATAAAAAATAAAAAAATCATTGTTATCTCTGTTTGTATATATATATATATATACATATATATATAGATACAGAGATAACAATGATTTATATATATACAAGAATATATATATATATATATTAATGAATATATATATATATATATATATACATGTATATATATATATATATATATATATTGACACCATGACACTGACACTGTTTAGAAATACAGATAACCGTACATGCTATATTTACCAAGTTGTTTTGAGCTGTAATGGCGTATTTTTTTTTTTATATAAAAAATATACTAGCCGACAGAATGTAACATATTTGATATCACTGGATATATATTTTATTGTACTTTGGAAGAAAACCAACTTCCAGCTGTAAAATGTTGACTTGGAATAAATTACAAGGCAAAACATGTCTTCTCCAACAAAAAATCAGTGTTCCGTAATTGTTCTTTTATTACTTTGAAATAGTTTAGTGACATAATGACATATCTTACATAAATATGTAGGTAATTGAGGGGACCCATCATATAATTTATAGGACTACATAACGAAGTATCTGAAAATCGCATTTCATATACACCTCTCATCCTGACTTTCCGGACTGTCACAATGTCCAATAGTTTCCTATCACAACCCTCTTGTACAACATAACAAAGGTATATACTTCCATCACACCACAACATATGTATTATCATTGGATAGGTAATTTAATAGTCTTTCACATGGATGCAACTTGTATCAGAAGAAAGTGAAGCATAAAAAAGTTACACCGCAAACAATGACATGCAATCTCAAAATGTGTATCATTAACAAAATATCCAATTGCCAAGCACTGTATGGTCAACATATTTAATGGCAATAACATATTAAAAGGTACAATCATGTATACAATTCAATGCTCTTCAAAATAACACTTACTTGCAATTATAGAAAACTAACTTGCGTCATATTTTTCGGAATAACATGCTGAGTGCTAATGGGTTAAGAGTATTGTGTATAACACATTAATCAGCGAACAAGGAATCAACTCATACATCCCTGTGTGCTTACGTGCATGTGTCACACATGAATGCGTGCGTATATACGCACGCACAGACACGACACTCGATTGCACATTCGTACAAACAATTCAATTTTTTCGGAATCTAGGTAAAGCTTCTGAGGAACCGGGTACTCTATCAAAATAACATGCTGAGTGCTAATGAGAGTATTGTGTATAACACATTAATCAGCGAACAAACAATCAACTCATACATCCCTGTGTGCTTACGTGAATGTGTCACACATGAATGCGTGCGTATATACGCACGCACAGACACGACACTCGATTGCACATTCGTACAAACAATTCAATTTTTTCGGAATCTAGGTAAAGCTTCTGAGGAACCGGGTACTCTATCAAAATAACATGCTGAGTGCTAATGAGAGTATTGTGTATAACACATTAATCAGCGAACAAACAATCAACTCATACATCCCTGTGTGCTTACGTGAATGTGTCACACATGAATGCGTGCGTATATACGCACGCACAGACACGACACTCGATTGCACATTCGTACAAACAATTCAATTTTTTCGGAATCTAGGTAAAGCTTCTGAGGAACCGGGTACTCTATCAAAATAACATGCTGAGTGCTAATGAGAGTATTGTGTATAACACATTAATCAGCGAACAAACAATCAACTCATACATCCCTGTGTGCTTACGTGAATGTGTCACACATGAATGCGTGCGTATATACGCACGCACGTACAGACACGACACTCGATTGCACAATTTAATATTGTTTCGCAGGATTTAGAAGCTTGGTTAAGTGCTTCCTTATAAAGGTTGTAGTCTTCATCATTTCCAGTGCGTCTATATGACTTCCACATCATTTGTTTGTACTTAATTTTTCTTCTGGCTTCTTCCGATAAGTGTTTCTCTTTGGACTGTTTCCCTTGTTTTGTTAAGGGAACACATTTATGGACGATGCACTCAATTTCACTCCTTAAGGTATTCCAACATTCTGTTGCAGTCTTATTCTACAGTGTGTTATTCCAGCCTATGTTTGTTAAATATTTCCTAATGTCCTTATATTTTGCTTTGCGGAAATTTATGCTGTCCTGCCTTTTACTATTCCTTTCTGATTTTACTTTGATGATAAAATGTATCTGGTTATGATTACTACTCCCCGGTGGCTCACATATCTATCTTGACTTTGTCAACTAAATCATTCTGTGATGGCAAAATTATGTCTAACACATTTTCTCCCCTGGTAGGTTCTAGCACATGTTGAGAAAGGAAACTACATTGTACTAAAATGGTGGTCCTCACTCCCTGAACTCTGTAGACATTTCCATAGTGTAACTAATCGCTAACGTCGAGCTTCCTGTAACTATGTTACACAAAACTTCTCTTTCTAATTTTATTTCATAAGCATGAATAGATTCTTTAATATATAAAATAACTCAACCTCCCTTTCTTCTTATTCTCTCTTTCTTACATATAATGATTCAAATTTTTTTTTTTTAATATAGTGCATATAGGAATATTTGTAAACATGAAAAGCGCGATTTACACTCAGTCCCAATTCGATATTTTATATATCGGTGTTAGTCCACGATTCAGTTAGACCTATTATGTGACAGTCAATATCTTCTACCATAACGTTTAGTTCACTTATTTTGTTTGCTATGCTCCTAGCATTTAAACAAACGCTTCTGAACAATTTTCCACGCTGTTTCTTGCTGATTTATTTGTGCTATCTTTATCTATGCCTCCAATTTCATGCTCCCTCTGCGCGTTTGTTTAAATAAATGCAACACTACGGCTAGTATGACAACGTGCCTGCTAATCTGACAACGTGCGTGTTATGGCGACGATGTGTATGCCAGCGTGTCCACGCTAACTCGTTATTTAGACAAAGTGTCAGTTGCAAAGGTGTCAAAGCGCGACGTGGATGTTTACTTCTTCATATTATGAGCTAACTAGCGTCACGCACTTCGACTCAATTTGAGTGTTTCGATACAACACAATTGCACGTAGCTGATTTCAATTAAAAATAGAAACTATGTGAAATATCATAGGCGTAAGGCCTACGTCAGATTTGTTTCGTAAAGGTTTTTTCTTTGTCAACACGCCATCAAGTCGGGAAATGTGTTCTGCTGCGTTCCAATCACCTCATGTTTATCACAAATACGACTTCGTGACGCCTACGTTAATAAATTACGTATATTTATCAGAGGTGAACTCAAACTGTAGCTGAACTGTCAAGTTCACCAAGTCGTATTCACGGCAAACACGGCATTCAACAAGGTTTTTGGTAATATATCACACAACTGCCTTCCAAGGAATTGGTAATAGATGTCATGTGGACAAGGAAGCCGTTGATTTATCTATCTGTGTCCCGCCATTCTGGGACATGACTGAAACGCAGCATTACCGTCCCATTAGTAGATAGTAAGGGCTGTTGGGCCTCAAAATCCTACTTATAAAAAAGAATTTAATGACCACTAAACGATCGGGCACACTGCTGACGTAAGCACTAATGCGAGACTAGTCCTATGTATAAAAAAAGATCAAAGGCTTTTTGTTTGACACTAATGAGTTTGGGAAACCTACTTATAAAAAACGTGATTGATGAGCGATGTAATTTGATACTAATTGGATGATTGACAGTACCCCTACACAAGAGATGCCACCTAGCGGTGAGTGCAGAGAGTATTTTAGTCCTAGCGATCAACGCCGTACCTAGAGCGTGCTGACGTAAGCAATAATGCGTTTATCGCGCTATCCACGCTAAAACCATGCAACGTTTAGTTTCGTACTTTTAACGTAGTCCTCAACGTCGTACCTGCTGACGTAAGCAATAATGCGTTTGTAGATTCGTTGTATGCCACCTAGCGGTGAGATATAACCGGGGTAAAACCCTGCATAATCGTTGGCGACGGTCTTAGGAGAGTGTTCGCCTAGGGATCGAAAGGTTCCGGGTTTGAACCCTAGTCGCAACTTTTTAGTGTCTAGCGATGGTATATAAGCGATGGCGGTAGCGGGTGATCGGTAGTCGGTACGATGTCGTCGCCTATAAGGTTTGGTGGATCGCGGTCGTTCTTGTCGAATATGTATATGCGTCGCGTGTCGGCGTTCGGTCGGGGCTTTCGATCCGTCGAGCACGCCTAGCAGTATAGGAAAGCGATATTCTACGAGGACGTGGAATGTGCCGAAATAATCAAAAGTTCGCAAAGCTCTTATGCAGCGAAACGACGCAGTTACGACATTCGACTAAAGAGAATGAGAAACAAATGGACCGACGTTAGGGAGAAATGTATGAGGATGTTGTTGAGGAGGAAGTTTGACGGATCGAGCGATTTGAAGGCTGCACTGTTGGCGACCGGGGACGCCGAATTGGTGGAATGGATAGCGAGTAAGGAGGGTTTCTGGGGTAGCGGAATCGCGGGCGATGTGGGGAAGAACATGCTCAATAAACTGTTGATGGAGTTGCGCGATGAGTATAAAGACGAGTAAAAAAGTGTTCGTCGTTCAGTCGTTAAAAATGAACGGACCGTCGTTGAAGCATCCTTTTACGTGTATAGTAGCCGGTCCTAAGGGATGCGGTAAGACGACGTTCGTCGAGCGTTTGATATGTTACGACACTATGATCGATCCGCCGCCGGAGAAAATCCTGTGGTGTTACGGACAGTGGCAGAGCGGCTACGCGTCTATGTCTTCGAAAATAGAGTTCGTAGACGGCCTGCCGGATTCGAAACGTTTAGACGGTAAAGCGAGAACGCTTCTAGTACTCGACGACCTCATGGAGGAGACCGATAGCCGGGTGACGGTACTATTTACTAAAAAAAGTCATCATTGTAATACGTCGTTCGTACAATTGCGACAGAACATGTTTCCGAAAGGGAAAGAAAACCGTACAATCAGCCTGAACGCTCAATACATAGTGCTATTCAAGAGCCCTCGTGACGCGGGTCAAGTAGGTCACCTAGCGAAACAGATGTACCCGGGAAAGGTCAACTACGTGATAGAGACTTTCAAAGACGCGACGTCGTCGGCGTACGGCTATCTATTCATGGATCTGAAACAGGAAACGGAAGAGGACATGCGCCTGCGTACGTGCATATTTCCGGACGATCGCCTTCAGTACGTGTACGTACGGAAGGGCGGCGGTGGTCGCGGTGGCGTCGGCGGACTATAAGAAGAGAGAGACGACGGGGCGTACGTTTATTAGTCGCTATGAAGGCGCGCGTGACGGGAGCGAAGAGACGGCCGAAGGTGGCGGGACCGACGAATCAAATAAAGAGACACATCGTCGCCCTGCAGCTGTTGGAGAGACATAGGCGGAACATCGCTCTGCGAAAAGCCCTACTCGCCAACGCGGACACCGGTCTCATTTGTTGTCTGTGCGATTGCGCGTACAACATTCTGAAAGGGAACGTGAAGTTGTCGCCGAAACAGAAACGCGTATTGTCGAAATACCGGGATCACCTGCGTAAACTCGTCGACAAACACGTCACGCGTAAGCAGAAGCGTGTCATCTTGCAAAATGGTGCGGGTGGTTTTCTGACGGCCCTGCTAGCGCCGTTAGCGAGTACCGTTATCCTGCCGCTGCTCAGTCAGGTGTCCGGCGGAGCCGGCGGCAGCGGGTGATTGATGCAGTACGCGAAGAAGATGGCGTTGGTCGATCCACGATTGGTGGAAAGCCTTCTGCCACGCATCGATCAGTCGTCGAGCACGCCTCGATCACGTGTGCTGAATAGCCTTAACAGCGACATGAAGGACATTCTAGAACGTTCGGATTTATCGGAACGAGAAAAGGTAGCGTCGTACAATCAACTGCTGAGTCGGTACAATACGATAGAGGCGGCTCGAGCGGCGCAACCGGTACGCGTGTCGGTGGTGAACAGCGGCGAGACACCCGCGGTACCGGTGGCGCCAGCAGCGGCGGCGACGGTGGCGCCACCATCGTCGGAGGTGATAGAGCGCGAAATCATAGCCAGTATGCCGAAAACGTTGAAAGAGAAGACGAGACTGCTTATCGAAAAAATGAAAGTAGATCCGTTGTCTCGATGGAACGAACGCGGTGAATTCGTGTACGACGGTAAAACGATCGCCGGGAGTAATATGGTCGATCTAGTAAACGATCTCATGCGAACGAGATCGAAGAAGACGGCGCCCGTAGGATGGCGGGAGTTCGGATTACACATGAAGGATATGAATATCCCTATGGAATTCGTAGGCAACCCGCGCTATCGATCGTACGTAGAGCGACGCCAGAAGCATCTACTAGAAGAGGCGATGATGATGCCGACGACGTCTAGTTCATCAGCAGTGCCGTCGGAGCGGAGACGTCATCGGATGCGAGGCGAGCCTAAACGCAGACAACGATCCTCTTCGTTGGGCGTCACGGCGAGGGATACGTTGTCGTGATGACGTCACGACGCGCGATCATCATCGTCGTCGTCGTCGGCTTCACCATCGCGCTAATCACACTCTATATCATCGTATCATCATCGTCGTCGTCGTCATGGTGTCCGGGTGGAGTCGTCGTCCAAAACGAAAGCCTCGACAGCAACGAAATGTCGACGTCGACGACGACGACGAGCTGAATAACGCGTACTTCGATCTGAAACGGGTGGGGAGTTACGGAGGCGTCGACGCGTTGCACCGGGCGTCGAAGCTCCGACGTCCGGCCGTCGAGAGGTGGCTAGCGTCGCAGGACGCCTATACCCTACACAAACCGGTTAGACGTCATTTCAAACGACGTCGCGTCATCGTGGGCGGTCGAAACCAGCAGTGGCAAGCCGATCTGGTCGACTTGACTAGACTGAAAACGCACAACGACGGTATAACATTCCTATTGACGGTGATCGATGTGTTTTCGAAGCGGGCGTGGTGCGTTCCGTTGAAGAATAAGTCCGGCGCGTCGCTCGTCGCGGCCTTCGAGCGCCTGCTGAACGACGACGAGACGCCGCACACGATGCAGACCGATAAGGGGAGCGAGTTTTTGAACCGACCCCTGCAAACGTTGCTAAAGAGTCGCGGCGTTCATAATTTCGTGACGCATAACGAGGAGACCAAAGCGAGCGTCGTGGAACGGTTTAATCGAACATTGAAGACGCGTATGTGGCGCTATTTTACGAAACACGAAACGCTGCGCGTAGAGGCGTTACCGGACTTCGTGCGATCGGACCGAGCATCGGTAGGAACTGTCGAGACGTCAGGAGGCCGTATGGCAACGACTGTACGGTTGTGGCGGCGACGTCGATCGACGACGACGAAAACCGAAACTACGCGTGGGAGATCGCGTACGTATCAGCAAGACGAGGGGTCATTTAAAAAAAGGATACATGGCTAACTGGAGCGAGGAGCTGTTCACCGTCGTAGAGGTGCACCCGTCCGAACCGCCCGTTTATCGCCTGAAGGACGACGCCGAGACGCCGATAGAGGGCACCTTCTACGAACCGGAACTACAACACGTAGTCGTTCCGAAAGACAAATTATATCGCGTGGAGGCGGTTCTACGGTGTTGTCGGCGTCGTGGCGGCGGTTCGGAGGCGCTCGTAAAATGGAGCGGATATCCGGCCTCATTCAACAGCTGGATCGACGCCGAGTCGCTCGTGGACCTATGAATCGTTGGATGCGTCACACCGGCTGCTGGCGACTGCACGAGGCGGGACTATGCAACGGATCTTCGTTCTTACCGTATAAAGGTCCCTGCTGCATCGACAGCGCGCAGTGGCGCGACGATGTGCGACGACGACGAAACTACCTCAAGTGGCGAGCGTCGAACGAACGCCGACGAATCATCCGTCGTCGACGACGAGCACGACGCGGACTCCATCGACGCTACAACAACTGCCGCCGAACCCGTTCCATGGCAAATCTGCGGCAACGAATGCCCTAAGGCCGAAATCGTGTTCCTCTATCAGGTCGTCGTCCTGTACTTCGTCATCGCCGTTAGTATATACAATCTGACGAAAGGTCAAGGTGACTCCAACCTGTGGACGGCGCTGTTGAGCAGCTGACTCGGTTACCTGCTCCCGAGTTCGTCTATGAGTGTCGGCGGTGGCGAACGTCGACGACAACACGATGGCGGTCTCGTCTGATTTTTACCTGACGCTGCCGAGCAACGCGTCTATGAAACGTCACCCCGAAAATACGTTGACGCACTACGTCACGACGTTGCCGCGACGTTTCGACCTGTCGGGGGAGTGGGAATGCGGCGCGGTGTCGGTACAGTATCCGCACACGTGGTACAACGTGAGAGAGAAGGACGCCTACTTCTATATGACTTGCGCGGCGGGCGAACTGGGTGTTTACACGCAGATAGACAAAGACGGTTCGACCGTGCTGATATATCGTCAGACGACGATTCCTCACGGTTTCTACAACAACGTTTATACGTTATTGCACAAGATCAACGAGGCGCTAGATAAATTACACACCGATAAGGTCAAGGCCGTGCTAGAATACTGCGCCGTCTCTAACCAATTTACGCTACGTATGTCGGCGGGTGTCGAATTTATCATACCACATTCGAGCCGTCTGAACTACGTGCTAGGTTTCCATACCCACACGATCATGAGTTCGTCCGCGTTCGATCCCGCGCCGGCGGTGAGGCCCGTCATCAGCACGTCGCCCGCCGCGTACACGTTCGAGTACGTAGGTCGCAATACGGAGAAAATGTCGGCGGGCATCGAGAGTCTGTACGTGTACACGGATCTCGTGGAACCGCGCGTCGTCGGTGACGTGTACGCGCCGCTCCTTCGAAACATCGCCGTCCGCGGTGAGAACGGTGACGTCGTTTCGGAATCGTTCGATCGCGTGCAATACGTGAAGCTGCTGCGGAATCAATTCGACGAGATTGAAGTCGATATAAGAGACGATCACGGCCAACCGATACCATTCGAACAGGGGAAGGTGGTGACGACGCTTCACTTCAGACGCTGTAAATCGAAATTGTTTTAACATGCCGTCGTCGAAGAACCCGTACCTGGACTACTACGTTCGTCAGGTCGGCGGACAACTGCCCGTCTTCGTCGGCGCTCGGGGTCAACGAGGTCACGGTCTGGGTAATCTCTTCGGGAGTCTGTTTCGAAGAGCCATGCCGCTTATCAAGAGAGGCGCGATGGCGTTGGGAAAACGCGCGCTCAACACCGGCATGCACGTGGCGCGCGACGTCGTCGCCGGCGGCAATCTGAAACAGTCGCTAAAAAGGCGCGCGAAGGAGGCCGGCGCCGATCTTCTCGACGGCCTATTGAATCCGCAGGCACCAAAGAAGAAACAGAAGAGAAAGAAACAAACGTAGCAGCAGCGCCGTCCCCGCGGCGGCGGCGTCGGCGTAAAGAGAGCGCGCTTAGCGGCGACGGCCGTCAGTAGGCGGAAAAGAACGCGTCGAACGGACATATTCGACGAGTAACGACGACGATGGAGCGCGCACTCGAGAACGGTCAGTGGACCGTCTACCAGCCGCTGACGACGAATCTCGGCGCCCCTATCGAGTTCCCGGGTTCGGGCTATACGGATCTTCGAGTGTACGTGCGCTTCATAGTGACGCGTGGAGGAGACGATACCGATCTGACGGCCGCCGCCGCGGTAGTGCCGGTCAACTATTTTCTGCATACGATGTTCAGTCAAGTCGACGCGTCGCTGAACAACGTCCTCGTGTCGCCGTCGACCAATACGTACGCGTACCGCGCCTGCGGAAGAAAAAAACGCAGCAGCAGCGGCGCCGCGGCAGCGGCATAAAGAGGGCGCGCCTAGCGGCGACGGTCGTCAGTAGGCGGAAGACGTCGAACGGACGACAACGATGGCGTTCGTGAACGGCTCGACGTGCGAGGGCATGAAGGCCGAACTGGAGCTGTTCAGCGGACCGGTGACGCAGACGAGCATCGAGAGTAGTCATTGGACCGTCTACCAGCCGCTGACGACTCTCGACGCCGGCGGCCCTATCGAGTTCCTCGTGCCGGGTTCGGGCGAAGACTATACGGACCTGCCGAGCTTTCAACTGTACGTACGCTTGAAAGTGACGCGGGGGGACGGTACCGATCTGGCGGCGGCCGCCGCGGTGGCGCCGGTCAACAATTTCCTGCATTCGATGATCAGTCAAATCGACGTGTCGCTGAACAACATCCTCGTGACGCCGTCGACCAATACGTACGCGTACCGAGCCTACCTCGAGACGTTGCTTAGTTACGGTAGCGACGCGAAACGTTCGCATCTCACGGGTTCGTTGTGGTACAAAGACACCGCCGGACGGATGGACACGCTCGGCAACGGCAACGTCGGTTTCGAGGCGCGACGCCTCGCGACGGCCGATAGCAACGAGGTGGAGATGATGGGACGCCTGCACATCGACGCGTTTATGCTAAACAGACAACTACCGAACGGCGTCGAAACGAAAGTGCGCATAGTGCGCTCGAAGGACGCCTTCGCGCTGATGGGCACGGAAGCCGTACCGGGGTGGCGCGTCGTGCTGCAGGCGATTCGACTGCACGTGCGAAAAGTGAAGTTGAACCCGGCCGTCCAGATGGGACATGTCAAAGCGTGGGGGTTGGGAACGGCTAAGTTTCCGATGCGCCGCGTCGACTGCAAATCGTTCTCGATAACGGCGGGTACGCTATCGCACACGCACGAGAACCTGTACATGGGCGCGATTCCGAAACGCCTCTTCCTGATGATGATCGATAACGTCGCCTACAACGGCGACTACACTAGAAATCCGTTCGACGCGCGTCACAGCGACATAAACTTCCTGACGCTCGTCGTCGACGGACGTCAGGTGCCGAGCAAGCTGCTGCAGCCGGACTTCCCGCACAACCGGTACGTGCGGAGCTACATGAATCTCTTCGAGGCGACCGGAAAGGCGTTCGAGGAAGAGGGGAACGACGTATCGCGCACGGACTTCGGCGCCGGCTACACCATCTTCGGTTTCGATCTGACCCCCGACTGTTGCGACGGCGACCATTTCAACGTCGTGCGTCAGGGGAGCGTGGGCGTCGAAATGCATTTCGGGACGCCGCTACCGCTTCCGGTGAACGTCGTCGTGTACGCGGAATTCGAGACGGTGATGGAGATCGACCGGAACCGGAACGTAGTGTACGACTGGTAACTATGGATACGTTTCAACTGATGCGCCGTCTGGAACTCGATACGTACGCTAAACGTATCGTCGTCGGCGTCGTGCCTAAAGACGCGCTACTTACCGCCGCCGCCGCCGCCGCCGCCACCTACCCGACGGCCTTCGTGTGCAACACCGATGACGGCGGCGAACCGGGACAGCACTGGGTGGCCGTCTACGTCGGCGCCGACCGACGAGGCGAGTACTTCGATTCGTACGGACTGCCGCCGCTGCACGCCGACTTCCGCGCCTTCCTGCGCCGTCACTGCGGCGACGCGTGGACGTACAACGACAAGCGGCTGCAGAGCGTCATCTCTAACGTGTGCGGACAATATTGCGTCGCCTACCTTCTCCTCCGATGTCGCGCGATGCCGTTGACGACGGTCCAGAACCTATTCGGCACTAATCGGGTGAACAGTGACTGTCTCGTATACGATTTATTAAAACCTCATCATTAATTGCTTCGCTTTTACGTGTATAATAGAAATAAAAACAAACAAATGATCACGTATACAATTGTTGGTGTTTATTATTACCCACACATACATACATACAGAAAAAAACACTAGGGGGGGTGGTGGGGGTTAGGTTAGTAGTAGTAGTAGACGAGTTAGACGAGTGTTTACGAGTTAGACGAGTATCGGCGCCGTGGTGACGCCGTCGTCGAGCACGCGGCGTTTAGCGTAGAAGTAGCTCAACGCCGCGCGCTCTTGAACGTACGTCAACACGGTCGAGTCTTTCACTTGGAAACCGCGGTTTCAGACGACGCCGTTGCGACGGTCGCGCAGTACGGCGAGGAAGGTGTGCTCGTCGATGTCGGCGTTCTGTCGCTTGCTCAGTCCCTTCGTGCTGTACTTCGGACCGGTGGTGCCGCCGAAGCAGTAGTAGGTTTTGCTGCACAGCGCCACGATTCCGTCGACGCGCCACTCTTTGAAGAGGCCCGGCGTTCGACGATCGAACAGGCGTCGGCGCGCGCAGCAGGCCGACGCGCCGTCCCACGCTAGTCCGGGGACGCGCCGTCGTACGTAGGCGTCCACGTGCGCGTCGCAGCTTTCGGCCGGAAACCAGAGCGAACGATTCCGGAAGTAGTGTTCGCGACGTTCTTCCGGTACGAGCGCGTCGACGTAACGTCCGGCTAGGGCTATGTACGCCGAATCGGTGTCCATTGCGCAGTACTGGAAGAGCGGACGGGGAATGTAGGCGTCGACGAAATCGTAATAAAATTCCAGCATTCTCAATTTTGCGTACTGCAATACGAAATAGCCGATATGTATCGGCAGGCCGTAGACGATTTTACGCTTATTCAGCGCCACCTCGTACAGCGCGTCGTCGACGACGACGTCCAGTTGCCGGAAGCGCCGATTGTTGACGAGCATCGACGCGCCGACCGGCGTCGCGTACTTGATTTCCGGGTGCCGATCGACGCGCGTAATCGTTTTCCCGTAGGAACTGTTCCCGAGAAGTTTAAAGGTATCGGCGATGATCGATTTGTCGGGATCCATATCGCCCTCGCGGCGCGCCGTCGAAACCGCGTCGCCGAAGCGGCGAAAGCACGCTATCGGCGCGTACTCGACGATCTGATAGACGCGCTCGACGACGAGCCCGTGCGCCAGATACCAGCGTAGGAGCGGCGACGCGAGCACGATCGCCGCGCCGAAGAAGCTACCGACGAGCGTGCGTTGAGGTCGCGTGAGGAGATCGTGCGACTCGGCGTTGTCGCGCATGAACGGGCTGAGATCGTCGCGCACGATATCGACGTTCTTGAATACCGGCTGCATCTCGGCGAACTTGTCGCGCAGCACTTCTAGTACGGCGATATCGCACTGCACGAGGCCGAACAGAGAGCCGTCGCGCACCGCCTCCAGTATCGTCGAGAGCATAATGGCGGCGGTCGATTGCCATCGTGATGCGTCGGGCGGCGTCGGCACCGCCGGCGGTTGCACGGCGTGCCACTGCCACTCCCACATTTCGACGACTTCGTCGACGAAACGGCGCAGGTAGGCGGTCACGGCGATCGTCGCGGCGTACAGCGTCGTCATCGGTTGACCGTTGACGGCGTTCGTCGTCACGTGCGCCTGACACGTCGGGCAGCCGTGAAAATAGCAGCCGTGAAATTGATACGCCGTTCGCGTGGCGGCGCACCAGCCGTCGACTCGGTGCTTTCCGATGCGCTTCTCGCGTCCATTCAACTGGTGACGTATACGCGCGCCGGTTTCCGTCTCCACTCGCGTCAACCACTCCACGGCCATACGGCCGTAGCGGTGCACGCGTTCCGCTCGAAAGGCGTTCTCAGCGCGTCGGCGCGTGTACCAGCCCGTCGGCATCTCCTGCATTATCGCCCATAGATAGAGGCCGTTTGCGTCGAAGCCTACTATCGATCGGCACGGCGCGTCGCCGCCACGAATCGACGTCACGTTGGCCTCGTGGTGGAGCGCGAAGATTATCGACCGGCCGCCGACGATCTGCGCCTGCAGCAGACGGTGCAGATCTTTGTTCGGCTCGTTGAAGAGCGAGAAATGGATCGACTTCGGCAGGTCGTTGAACAGGTACAACAACGTCAACCCCGGTACGCTGATGGCGTCCTTGAACATGTCGATACGTCGGCGCCGATAGAAGGCGAACTGGCGATCGACGGCCTCGAGAAACGGCGCCACGTCACGATTGTTATACCACACAAGAAAATCGCGCATCGACGTCATGCCCTCGTCGCGCCACGCCATCGCGCAAATCTTGTACGCCTCCGCGGAGATTCCCTCGCGTTTCAGCTGGCTGTAGAAAGCTTCGCGCGACGGCAGGGCGGTTTCGTCCAGACGCGTCAACGCGTCGATGTGCTCGTACGGAAAGTAGCCCTTCGTTGCCGAGCAACCGTACGCTTTCAGAAAGCGATCGTAGCTAACGCCGGGCGCGAGGTAATTCGTTATGTCCAGGAACTTCAAAGTCGTCGTCGACAGGCACATGTAATTGTTCTGACGTTTAATGGTAAACGCCGACGACGTGTGCTGCGCGTCGTCGGTTATGAGCAGGGGGGTCAAGTACTTTTTGACGACGTTCAGGTCGTACTTACCCGAATTGAATCCCAATACGGGCATTTGACGAAGGTACGTCCACAGCCGGTCGGCGAGAATGGCGTACGGTGACGCGTCGGCGTCGTCGTCGTCGCATCGTCGTCGCCGCAAGTCGGCGTCGAGCGCGTCGAGCGCCTCGAAGGTCGCGTCTTAGCTTCCAGGTCGTCGATGAGGCGACGCGCGAGTTCCGACGAATCGCCGGTCGTGACGTAACAGCGCGCCGCTTCGTGACCGGGCACGTTCGACGCGACGCTCACGCTGAGCAGTTTGTGTCGCGCGATCCAACGGCATTTGTCGCTATCCGTCGGCAGATCGTTATCGGCGAAATAGCACTCGAAATCGAACGTCGCGCGGTACGGGTAGTAGCGCAGGTCGTCGTCGCCGACGTCGATGCCTTCGTCGACGAGCCGTTCGAATACGGACGCCGTCGGTCGGTAGACGCCGCCGGGGCACACGTGACGAACGAACGCCGCCTTCGCACGTCGCTTCGTGACGTCGTAAATGGTACGCGCTCCGCCAGAGGACGCTGCCGCATTTCCCGCACTTGTACGTTTGCGTGTACGCGCGCTGATCGCTTATGTACGAGAAGTGCGACTCGTACAGGTTGACGTTCAGCGTCGTGGGGTGCGCTTCGTGCGATCGACGGACTAGTTCGGCGACGTCGTTCGTCAGTCGACGATAGACGACGACGTTGATGCCGAAAACCGTCTCCACGCGATCCATTTCGTTCAGGCGCACGCCGTTCGAGGCCGACGTGCGCGTGTCGCGACAATACCGCGCGTGCAGACGTTTAGCGACTTTCGTTAAACGGCTCGTACCGATGTGGCGGTCACTTTCGCCTCGTCGGTGACCTTGCAGGTGGAGTCCGATGCATCGGAAGAGACACAGATGGTCGTCGTAGGGCGTGCCTCGATGATCTTTCGTCAACGTCACGATGGCCTTGTTGAGGCGCACGTAGGCGGGAAGCGTCGTCACGCCAACGCAGCCGATTGGATGATTGATGATGACGTTCACGAAGCAGGTGGCGTTAGTTACGAGCTCGACGATCCATCCCGAGTCGGGGCGCTGCGCGATGGCGTACTGCAGTACGTCGGTCGTGCGCACGGCGTCGAGGAATCGTTCGAATGAACGGCTATCGGTGACTAGGGCGGGTGTTTCGAGGAGTCGACCACAACAGCTACACGAAGAATGAAAATATCGGTACCGACCCGACACCTTGTGGCGTAATACAAAACCATAGCTTACGTTAATTTTAAACGCGTTCTTTTGCGCGCGAAACATTTCCCTCAGACGAGGTTCGAGCACGCGCGTACACGTACAGGCGGTCATACGATAGTTGTAACGCGACTGTATGACACCGCGCGCCACCGACGTCTCTATGCTACGCCGGTGCTCGTCTACGACACGCTGTAGATCGTCGGGCGACGGCGGCGCCCTAGCGGCCTCTTCCTCCACCACTGATTCATTACTACTAGGAGGTGGTGGCGGCGAACACAGCAGCCTCAGATGTCGTAGCATAGCGTAACGCGTGGTGAATAGCGTGCCACACTTTGGACACTCTCGACGTTTTACGCAGAGCGCTTCGTCGCCGCAACTTTTCGAACTCTTTACGTGTAGTTTGAACGTCGCCTGCTTCGCGAAATAGTGCCCACATTTCGGACATTGCCATCTAGTAGGTGGTGGTGGCATTCTCTCTAATGATATTTTTTCGAACGTCGCTATTTATAAAGGCGACGGTGACGGTGGCGGTGGTGGTGGTGGTGGTAAGTACACCCTAGCGGGAAGAGCAGTATTTTTTCTAAATAGCGGTGGAATGTGGTGACGATTTTTCTAACTAGGACTAGCGGTAATTTTTCTAACTGTAGCGGAGCGCACTACACCCTAGCGGGAAGAGCGGTAATTTTTCTAACTAGCGGCGGAATGTGGTGACGGTTTTTCTAACTAGGACTAGCGGTAATTTTTTCTAACTGTAGCAGTGGAATGTGATGGTTCTTCTAAAGTGCGGTAACTAGCGGGATGGTGGTACGACTAGCGGTAATTTTTCTAATTAGGTAACTCGGAAACGGAAAGTACATTTTCAACATTTTATTCGGTATTCTTACAATATTCAATCGTGAAGCCTTTGTTTCAATAGCAAGCAAATAATAAAATGTTCTCTATTCTACTAGTGTTCGTTCATTCCAGTCCGCTCCGGCGTTGCACGTACGTGTGCACGGCCGACTCGAGTTGCACGCGATTCATATAATCGCGCCAATTTGTTCCCAACAACCAGTTCGACACAAACTGCACCAAATACAATTCTCCTGCACGGCCCGTTTGCGGCTGCTGTTCACCGGAAGAAGTCGACACCGTAGTCTCGTGTAGAATATGCACTAGTCTCGTGAAACAGGGGATGAGCGATCGACGCAGGAACGTTTCCATGACGCTGTTGAAATAGCGCGTCACAATACAGCCCGCATTATCGAAACGTTGCATATATACCCGATTCGGCCGTCCCGCGCGATAGCCGGGCATGTGAACGTAGGGACAGCCTTCATTCGGCTCACATACCCCGCAATGATCCCGCGCCTTCTCCAGAATCATTTCGCCGAGACTCTCGGCGACGAGATCCATCGCCAGTCGTTCGTAACGCCCGACCAACTGACTCCGGCTCGGCACGACCAGTTGCCGTTGACACGTCCCCAGCTCCTCCGATACCCTCCAGTACAGCGAGCACGTCGGTCCCATCGTCCCCAGGCTGTCGTTATACGTCGGTGGAGGGGGGCGCGTTCGGTTCGACCAGCCCAGCGCCTCCTCGATGATCGTCTCCAATACGTGAGCGTCACGTACTCCTCCGCCACTACCCTACAGCACAAAGCAGTTCTACTTTTTACGAATCACCATCAGGAACGCGTGTAGGAAGTCGCTCATACACTCACGTCTGGTGTGTTGCATCAGAGTGTCCTACAAACACATTATTATGATTAGTCCGCCTTCTTGTCCTCATCCTTCTTTATCGACGACCCCTGCACACCCCGTTCCAAAAACGTTCTTACGAACGAGGCAAACTCGTTGTACTGAGCGCAAATACTTTCGTTGTTTGCAAGCATTTTTTCCAGTACGCAGCGCACTTCCTAAAGCATATAAAAGTACAACTGTTAGTACATCAAACTACTACACAATAGGCTCGCTTCGTAGGCCAACCAAAACGCTCTTATATACTGCTCGGCCGCCTCGGCTAATAGTTCAAAGCTCTCCGCACTTAGTGCCAGACCACGACGATCTCTCATTCGTTGTCGTTCGTTGGCATGCGTCAATAAATCTACCAGTAGCTGCCAATTTTCCTCCTCCTACAAAAAACACAAGACAACATTAGTCATCGTCGACGTATCTCTTTAGTGCGCGGACTGTATACGAGGGGTTACCGTTCCAACTCGTCTTCCGCACAATAATCTCCACTTCAGTACCGGCTAACTCGAGCACGGTATCGCGGAGATCCTCCTCGTTCAATGCCGTCAAGTACTCGGCCGTGCACTCGACGAGATTAGACATTTGGCTATCGAACAACGTAAGCCAAAGCTCGTCTTCTTCCTCCTCGCCGTCCTTCACCATCACACGCAACGCGAAGAAATATTTCGGTACAAACACTTCACCGTGCGTTCGACATATCAGGGTCCCGTCTTTGCTTGTCTGCAATTTCCGGCGACAACGGGAACATCCTAAATAGGTGGTGCCGGGCTCGCCTTTATACGAGACGGCATCGATCGTAACGGGCGACAGGAGTTTATACACACCGTTGACAGCGCACTTCAGATGTCTCAGACTCACCACTGTGGCGCGTGTCGACGCCGACGATTCACGCTCCATAGAACCGCTCCGGGACAGGACCGGGGGCTGTTCGGCCGTTTCGTCGGGCTGCTCCAAGTGCGCCTCTTCGGCGCTCCGTTTTCGGCCGACCGTCAACGGGGCCGCGATGAGCGCAACGGGCCACTTAACGGGTGGTGACACCCCCGTTGACAAGGCTGCAATCAGTGCCGAAGATTGACTGCTGGCCGCTGCCGCCACCTTCATCGACTGCTTTCGCGGCGTCTTCGGCTTTTTCGGTTGTTGTTGTTGACTTTCATCCGCCATGTTGCGGAAGAACGTCTGCTGCTTGCTGCTCTGCTGTTGTAGAAAGAATACACGTTAGAAGTTCAGCGTCATACAATATAGCTTTTTCTCAACCGTTTTATACCTTTTCCAAATAACACGCATGCGCACTTCACGCTAATACGTCATCTTACTCAATTATCAGCGTGCGTGCCTCGTACATTTCAGACATTTTGTTTTCGGAAAAAAGTATCCGGTCACGTCAGTACATTCGCCGTTAAATCTCTCCTTACATCGATTTTCTCTAATATCGATGCACCTCGCGTTTCCTGACTCCACAGAGAATCTATACAACGTTTAGTTTCGTGCTTTTAACGTTTCGTTTATTGTTTTTGAAATGTCATTGTCTACACTATAACGCGCATGCGCACTTCACACTTATACCCTTATCTTTTTCAATTATAGACGTGCATACTTCATCCATCCCAGGCATTTTGTTTTCGGAAAAAAGTTAGCGTTCACGTCAGTGCATTCATTGTCAAATGTGACTTTTACAGCGAATTTCTCTAATATCTATGCATCTCGTGTTTCCTGACCCCCAGCGATCTTATACAACGTTTAATTTCGCGCTTTTAACGTTTCATTTATCGTTTGTAAAAATCCATTGTTCTCCGTTCACATTCCAACTCGTTAAGTCACGCGCAACAGATGTCACACATGTGCGCTTAACGCATTCCGCCTAGTCTACCGAGGAATTTGTTTTAGGAAAAAAGTTAGCGTTCACGTCAGTGCATTCATTGTCAAATGTGACTTTTACAGCGAATTTCTCTAATATCTATGCATCTCGTGTTTCCTGACCCCCCAGTGATCGTATACAACGTTTCATTTCGTGCTTTTAACGTTTCGTTTATCGTTTGTAAAAATCCTTTGTTCTCCGTTCATATGTCAATCAAAATAAGCCGTAGTGTCATGCGCCGCCGCCGTTTTTCGACGCGCACATTTCATACACACTTTTACAAACACGAGCGCACGACGTCTCCACATACATCGCTCCACCATCTAACATGGCCACGTCCACAACAACACCACGGTAAGACAGCGTACATTTTATTTAAACAGTGCTTACTATACGCAATAGCATTAAACATGCATGCATTTTATTTAAACGCACGTTTTTATTGTTGTAACATGCATTTTATTTAAACAGTGCTTACTATACGCAATAGCATGTATTTTATTTTAAACATGCATGCATTTTATTTAAATACATGTTTTTATTGTTGTAACATGCATGCATTTTATTTAAATACACGTTTTTACTAGTACGCATTAAATTGCATGTATTTTACCGTTTAAACATGCATGCATTTTATTTATAAGTGCGTGCATACATGCATGCATTTTATTTAAATGCACGTTTTTACTAGTGATTTTAAACATGCATGCATTTTATTTAAATGCACGTTTTTACTGTTGTATTTAAATGCACGTTTTTACTACAGTATTACGCATTAAATTGCATGTATTTTACCGTTTAAACATGCATGCATGCATTTTATTTAAATGCACTACAGTTGTTGTAACATACCGTTTAAACATGCATGCATTTTATTTAAATGCACGTTTTTACTAGTACGCATTAAATTGCATGTATTTACCGTTTAAACATGCATGCATTTTATTTATAAGCGCGTGCATATCGTTCATTTTACTATTGTCTCATTCATCGTTTAAACATTTCATTTTATTTCATTGTTTATTATTTCATAGACCGATCCAACTGCTTACAAGCAGCGACGAATCGTCGGCTCGTAGACCGATCGAACTGCCCCACGCGTCGACGACGTCGACCCAGCCGACTTGTGCGGTCGTGCCGTCCGTCCGCGTACCTTCACCACCTCCCACGCCCGATGTCACGTCGACTGACAGCTCCGACGATGACGACATAGCCGATCTGGCACGAGTGTTTCTAATCATACAACCAAACGGACTATGGAGAACAATACCTTCCGACCTATATCCCCGGGAAGGCTTCGGTTCCCCACCGGAGCACCTCGTTGGCGCCGCCTATCAATATTCAGCGCCCGCCGTCTATCATCCACAGTAAATATTCAGTCACTACTCACGTTTTCACGCGTCTATTTTCAATGCATAAACACCCTACTGAACGTTAGTGTATTTATGCATTTGATTGTCATTGTAATCCCACGACTAGATGTATTTAAACGCATTGGTTTCGTTTTAGTCCCTCCACCAGAACAACGTTGTTTACCGTTAGCCAGCTATGCTGTCATCCAGGGGTCAAAGTCCACTAGAGCAGCAGCCGGCGGCGGCCCCTTATCGCTGCAGCAGCAGCGGTCGTCGCTCTTGCTGTCAACATCACATACGGGGACATCTCAACGTTTATACAATGGTTTTAACATACAATGGTTTTAGCGTGGTTAGCGTATTGCTTACGTCAGCACACGACTCGATTCCTACCCCAGTTATAGGTGGTCCATCAAAAACGAAAGTACGAAACTTAACTTATATACTTTAGCGTGGTTATTAAGTACGAAACTAAACTTATATACTTTAGCGTGGTTATTACATAAAGTACGAAACTAAACTTATATACTTTAGCGTGGTTATTAAACGCATTATTGCTTACGTCAGCACGCTCTAGGTACGGCGTTGATCGCTAGGACTAAAATACTCTCTGCACTCACCGCTAGGTGGCATCTCTAGTGGTACTGTCAATCATCCAATTAGTATCAAATTACATCGCTCATCAATCACGTTTTTTATAAGTAGGTTTCCGAAACTCATTAGTGTCAAAAAAAAAGCCTTTGATCTTTTTTTATACATAGGACTAGTCTCGCATTATTGCTTACGTCAGCAGTGTGCCCGATCGTTTAGTGGTCATTAAATTATTTTTTATAAGTAGGATTTTGAGGCCCAACAGCCCTCACTATCTACTCCCATTGCGTTGCGTTGCGTTTATATTTACGTATTTGGGTTGTTGCATAGGCTCTCCGTCGGAGGGCGTTTCGCATCTCCCGCTGTCACGCATCGCTGTCTCCCACCCCCTAAAATAAGAATTTTCAACAAACCCTTATATCGGCAAGTTGAATATTGACATCTTCCGGACATTACGCTCCAAGCTGTGGATTGTTTGAGCCACCGCAAACACCCATATTCCATATATCGAGGGCTGATTCCCGACGGCGCTGTGTTCTCTATGCACATGTAAGTTTACCTGAATTAAAATATTGTTCCTCAATATCATCTTGCAACTTCTGTTGGAATCGGCGTCGATCGGGCCAGACCAGTCCGTCAACAGTAAAGTTAGCATTGACTCGAGTGTTGGCCGATACACTGAATTCATTTTTACATACACCGGGATCACGTTCAGTTTAGACGTCCTCGTGATGTCATCGACTGGAGTCAACTACACTGTCGTTGGTCAACGTGGTAACAGAAGCGATGTCACGAAGCAATTGACAATATCGTTTGATGAAACGCAGGTGACGTGTTTCTCTTACTACATCAGAATTTGTAGAGCAACACGTAGCCCTATTTCATTTCATTGTGAAACTAAATCGCGCTTTCATGTTTACAAATATTCCTATATGCACTATATTATAAAAACGAATTTTCGAATCATTAACAGTCCACCTCTGCATCAACATAACGTCACTTTTGCAGGGTTTTTTTTATGCGCAATGGTGTCTTTGTATTGGTTTTAAGTTTATACATTACATATGTAAGCGATCTCCATATAGGTTTAACCTATGAAAATCGCGTATACAATTAATGCAATATGTTCTCGATTAATCCGTGCACATTTACTACCAACGTGCTGTTATAATAATTCTGAAATAAAACAACTAATATTGATTATTTACCTCGCGGTAACAACAAACAACCAATGCACTCAGTGAAACAGGTTTTCAGCAAAAGGAAGATTTCGTTTATGTTTTTGGTGCCTTGCTTACTTGCCGTTGATTATTCTAAAAACTGGGCATGGAAGCAGTTATTCGTATTGTTTTATATCGCACTGATCCAAATAAACATACCAGTTTCAGTCATGGTCAAAGATACTCTGACCGTAACAGTACGAATTGTTGCCGCAATTTGAACACTGTGGTGCGATGTTCCAATCGGACCAGACCGGTCAAGCAACCAAAATGTTAAAGTTCTGTTACGATTTAATCGTACTAAATGGGTATTAATGTTAAGGCCGATATATAAGCGAGAGTCGCAACATACACATGGAAGTGTGTGTACCGCCAATGTCACATTTTATTTCGTTACGCCTTGGTACCTCCATATTATGTCAATGTGTATGTGTTGTTTCGTGTCTTTGCCCAGGATGGACAGTGAACTGTCGTGTTGAGAAACCATGGCCAGTCGACAACTGTGACCCAACTACACGTCACGTCCAAGGCTCCGTCTGACGACAGTTTCCCGATCACAACAAGGGCGTTTCTCAGTCACCAACGAATCAACTTCACTGGTATGATTAGTATGGGCGGTAGTCGAATATATTTTTTTTCACCCCACGAAACGAATATCATTGCGTGTTAGTGTATGGTGAATTAGTCGTCACCACGTACCTACTGTGGCGCCACCTTTTAATTGAAACATATATTAATGTACATTGACGCAATCATTGGATATATCAGAACAGGGCAGCGTGATGGCTATAGGCGGTGGTTTGGGTTCCAACTTGGGTCGTTCAGTCTTGTTTCACATGCACCGTTGGGTGGCGCACTTTACGTTGAACAACTGTACCGCCAGTGGGTGTTGCGAACAATGGGACCACCTATCTCTACCTATCTTAGCGATAGTGATATCCGGTCAGGTTCTCTGGCATCCATTCACAGTTGTGCAATTCATATGATACATACATACTAATGTTATCATTATTCTCCATTTCAGTCATGCTTGCCATCTTCGAGACAACATTAACGTATGTAATTCTCACCCTTGTGGAATCGTATTCCATGTTCCAACAAACGTGCATATCCGTTTGAATATTTTATTACCAATGTTGGGCGAGGTCAGTGAATGTGCGTATCCATTCAGTTATACCCTTGTGGAATTGTATTACATGCAAAAACAAACGTGCGTATCCGTGTAATTTGCTTAGCATTGCGATGTGAGGTCAGTGAATGTGCGTATCCATTCATCTTCACCCCACGATTTCACGGGCTTGGACTATATTCATCGTCCCAGTAGCGGTTTAATTACATCTGACATCTTGGCAGTCATTAACTAAATTCAGTACGTCACAAGAACTTCATTCATGACAGGATGACAGATGTGTATCAGCATGAGTAGTCATTGAATCACAAGTATATCAATACACTCTGTACGGCATATATAATTATGCTTACATAGTTTTGTCATGTATTATATCTTTCATAGTTGGAATTGCACCTCTTTGCGGTCTGTTTTGGGTTATCGTTCCAGATTTGAAATGCCACCAAGGAAGCGACAGATTGCGCCACCTGGTGGGGGCACGCAGCCGCGACAGAAGCGCCAAACTGTTGTCGCCTCTGCAGTGGGAGGACCGGACGTGACAGCTGTCGCAAGCAGCCGTCCTGTGACACGTCGCCATGGAGCCATCAGCGCTACTGTCACCAACGCTTCCGAGCCAGATCCCATCGTTGCTGCGGCAGACGCCATTGCGACAGCAGTGATTGCAACAATGGAAGCGTCCGGTAGATTTCTGCCAGCCCAAAACACGACTGTGGACAGGAACTTCCTCTGGACAGTGAGCTTGTTCATCCAGTCGAAGAAATATACTCGGTTCAGCCATTAGAGTCTGTTAGTGGTAGAACCGATGACGTTATGCATGTGCTACGGAGTGAATTTCCACCCCAATCAACAAGTTACAATGTCATAAGCCGACCACTGGGGGGCAATCTTCCTATTGAAGTGAAGCAAAATATTTGGAAGGGAGACTTCATTAATATCCGCATGTTGCTCAATGATCAAGATCTAGAGGAATACTAAAACCAGCGGTTATCGCTGGAAATTACCAATATTGGTTCACAACAGGCTTTGACCATGGCAAAAGCCTGTTCCAGTAAACAAATTACATCTTATAGCAAGTGGTTATCTGCATTTACCGTTTATGCGGCTGTTCTCGCCGAACGCTTTCCAAACCATGCTCCAGGTTTGTTGAAGCACATCTCTGACATCGGGGAGATGGAGCGTCGGTTTGGGGGCATAGCCTAAAGAATTTATGATGAGTCTTTCCGTATGGAAAAGAAAACGCACCGGGTGGAATTTGGGCAGATTCACTGGGATCTCCGCTTTCGCAGCCTTGAGCAACCCACACAGGCCAGGCGAAACTCCTTTCGTAGCCCGAACTCCCGCAGCCCAATCATCCGGGGTTTGCCCTCCAGGGCTGGGCGTTACATTAATGGACATTGCTTCAGTTTAGAACAATCAGGCTCCTGACGCAAACCGACCTGTCCATACAAGCACGCATGTGCCCGATGCTCTGGCAGCCACCAAACACGCAACTGTGGCAGACGAACACCCATTGACGAAGATGTCCGTCTCCCAGCCCAGATACAAGCTCCCAACGCCAATCAAAAGGGACGTGCTGGCTGACTACCTGCTAAATTATGATGAGCAGGAAACAACCAATCTTCTCAAAGGGTTCACACTGGGGTTCTCCCTTCAATATGACGGTCCACAATACTTACGTATGTTTGGGAATCATCAATCTGTCCTCCGGGCTGATTTTATAGTTGACAGTAAACTATCGGAATAAATTTTTCTAGTACGAGTAGCAAGCCCCTTTATTTAGCTTCCATTCGCAAATTTCCAATCATCCCCCCTGGTTTAATACCGAAACATGACCCAGGTAAATTCAGGCTGATTCATGACTTGTCCTTCCCACGAGGTGACTCCATCAATTTCCATACATCTAAATTATTCACTACTGTTCAATATGAAACCCTAGACAGAGTGGTAGAACTTGTGCTAGAATGTGGTCAGGGTTGTCTCATAGCTAAAGCAGACATTAAAGATGCATTCCGGCTAATCCCAAATAAACCTCAAGATTACCATCTGTTGGGAATGACATGGAAAGGGCAATTCTATCACGACAAAGTTCTACCGATGGGTTCTGCGATTATCGGTCAGACATTCGAGCGTTTCAGTCGGGCCGTGCAATGGGTGTTACAGCACCACTTTGCTGTTAGCAGTGTTACACATTTGCTCGACGATTTCATATTTGTGAATGCCAAGGATTCGGTCTGTCGCAGTTACCTTCGCTCTTTCGAGCAGCTGTCGGAGAATCTAGGTATCCCTCTCAACAAGGAAAAGCGATGTTTGCCCTCGACCTGCCAGACTGTGTATGACATTAAAGTTGACACCCAAAAGTTGGAGCTCAGGTTACCGGCGGACAAAATAGCTAGGGCAACTACGTTAGGGAATCGTCTAGCGAGGCGTCGTGCAGTCACCTTGCGGGACTTACAATCGCTAATCGGTCTTTTACATTTTGTTTGTCTTGCCGTATCGTGCGGAAGAGGATTTTTCAGAAGGTTAATAAATCTAACCCTGGGAATCAGCCGTCCGCATCATTATGTCACATTGAACCGTGACGCCCGAGCAGACTTGCAAGCTTGGCACACTTTCTTACCCTCATTTAATGGGAAATGTATGTTCTTGGACCAAACGTTTTTGTCCTCTCAAGCTATCAAACTATACACTGATGCGTCTAGTGACATGGGTTTTGCAGCTGTATTTGGCAAAAGGTGGGTAGCTGGGAAATGGCACAGATCGTTTCATCGTCTGACAGCTGTACCCGTTAGTGTTGGTTACTGGGATGTTTGGTTGATATCTAGCTAACCACTGCACTCTCTTCATGACTGACAACGCTTGGGTTGTCGAGATAGTCAAAAAGTTGAGTTCCAGAAATCAGCGAATCATGAAGCTGGTGCGAGTGTTAGTGCTATTCTGTTTGAAGTATAACATTTTATTCTGTTGTCAACATGTTCCAAGTTTTCAGAATATCATTGCAGATCACCTGTCTCGCTTTCAGATAGACGACGCAAAGCGTGCAGTAGGGTGGCTAGAAGCCGAACCAACAGTAATGTCACAGTCACTGAGGCCCGAAATGCTGCTAGATTAGAACACGATTTGATTAGGTCATCATTGGCACCAACTACGCGAGCTTCATACCGTTACAGTCTCGTGTGCACGTGTGTGTGTGCGTATGCGCGTGCGTACGTGTGTTTGTGAATGTGTGCGTGCGTGTGTTTTTTTGCATTTTTAATAATGCTCAAAATTGCCTCGAAAAAGTAGGTGACTAGGCCTATTGCCTTTTATCCTGGTAACAAAAGGCGAGCACCTTCTCTAAGCAGAGTGTTACAAGGACTTCCCGTGGTGCTGATGTTACAGTCATGAATGACCTCGTAACGGATTGTGATGTTGCAGGGTTTTTTATGGCGACGTTGTCTCTGCCATTGTCGTCTCGTTCACCATCATCATCCTCGTCTTGTGTTGGCTCTTCCGAGGATACTTCTGCAGGAGCAAGTCGGTCAGCGTGAAAGACAACCAGTTTGACGAATTTGACGGTTACAAGACGTACCCAGCTTAGTGCGATAACACTAGGTCTTCCTGCTATTTCATTTCAGTGCTTTGCTGTAATCAGTTCAAGGAATCGGTAAAATGTCGGCAGTGATATCAAAAACGGAATACAAAGTTGGGAAATCCTGCTTGTACAATGACATATCCATGGCCTAAAGCTATTAATTTTTACTTGAGTTCATAATAATCTGTGGCATAGTTCACAATAATCTGTGTAGTAGTACCAAACATGCAACGAACATTTAATGTATTATTGAATAGACTATACGGCAACGCCGCAGGCGACGAGCCTATACACATCGCCGATTAAGACAGTCGAACGAGACTTGTCGTCATCCGAATGCCTGCCTACAGTTTAACTACCAAATGGGTCATTCTCCCAATTCGGTACATATTGGAGTCCCAGAAACGTATGGTGCATTTTCGGTGTCCTGCATATACCAAGTTATTCATCAGTTATGGGTATACATGTATGTTATCTTTATTAATTTATGTATTGTACAATAATTTTGTAATTTGTGTTAATGAAAAACTAAGTATTATATGATGTGGGTGGCAAAATTGTCATGTCCCTGAATTTATATCTGTGTCCTACGGTGGCAGCAACACGTTTAATGGTAATATTGTTTGATAATCATCACCATCTAGTAAAATATCCCAAAAATATCTGACTTGGATCTATATAGGCATATTAGTTATATATTTATTAAATGTCAAGCCATTTTCATATGTCCCCAAACAATGGGTCAACTCTGTTACTCTATAGTAATTTAACTACGGAAGAAGCCCAGATCATTGTACAGTACCGCATTGAGCACCAGGTGGCAGCACACTACGACTTCCTTAAATGGAGAGAAGGTATGTGCTTTTGTCTGTCTTAATATTGATTAAAATACACTTTTTTAGTATCACATGCAATAATGTAATTATAATTTGTCAACACTGTTATCCAAATATAAGTATTATGTAACCATCATACCAAAGCACTACTCACTCTTGTTATGGCAATGCACTGCACTGTGGCGGGAAACAGTGATTTAGTGATAATATGGCTGCATGAACTGCTGTATTAGATGCATTGCATCATGGTTGTCAACCCTGTTACTGTCAACTCTGTAACCTATTCATGGTAACAGTGTTGACTTGATGGTAACAGGGTTGACATCAGTATGCCATTATCATGGTTTATGATATAGTCTATCTACGAATGCTTGCCATTTTTTAAGTTCATTCGTATTTAGACAAATCTAAAATGAACGGTGTTCTTTCACTTTGTTCACAATGACAACCGTGCCATTGTCTGCAGTTGAAAAACAAAGGCGGTATCGTGCTCGACGGGATGCGAATCCAGAACGGAGACAAATATATCTAAAAAAAGAGCGGCTGGCATAGGAAAAGAAGAAATCAATTGGAAAAGTGAAACAGATTAGTGAATTGTCAGAAAGAACCAAGCGCAGTGTATGGAAGCGGTGGCGAGATGCACAGAGGAGGTCAAGGGGAAAAGATAAAGAGGCGCATCTAACACCTCCAGCTTCTCCCCATGCAGCAAATGAACCATCAAATTCATCAGATTCAAGGTAAATGTGTGTGTGTGTGTGTGTGTGTGTGTGTGTGTGTGTGTGTGTGTGTGTGTAATATAATATACACCAGTGACACCAGATACACACTCGTACATACACGTACACACTTGTTCGCTTCTCGTTATATTGTATTACCTCTGTTTTTAAAAACATTGTTTTATTCGCTCCATGTCTTTCTAGAATGCAGTGCTAATGTGTCCTCCATTTGCAGACAGCGGAAGCAAGCCCAGAAAAGGCGTAGTCGACTGGCTTCAAAATGTTACCGAGATTTGGAAAATTAAAGGAAGGCCATTATCAAGCAAGAACTGTTGATCGCAAAATACAAAAAGCGTTACAAACGGGCTCGACAAGCTGTTCTGGATGGCAAAAAGAATACACCACGAACCAAAACGAGTGCACTGTTAAGACACCTGTTCCGAAGCATGTCAGAAAGACGTTAGAGTTTCACCATGCCCTAACAAACGACTTGAAGGATACCTACAGACAAGTCACATCCGAGAGGGGACGCCAGCAGTGTTTGAAAATAGTGACGGGAAGAATTGTCAAGCGGTACCGGATGCAGCGATTGGTCCAAGACGTATTAGGATTTTCAAGAAAAAGGTGGTACAGCTACAACGGTACAAAAAACAAAGACAAAAGGTACACATTTGAGCGGCAAAGGAAAGCTAATGCTGCAGGAGAAGCGTTGAAGACATCCGTAATGGACTTCCTGTGCAGAGATGACAACAGTCGCGTCACACCAGGCAAGAAACAGGCGATCACACGAAACAAAAGGAAGCTGCAGAAACGACTCCTCACTGATTCTCTATTGAACGTGCACCGAAAGTTTCTTGCCGAGTATTCAGACAGGATGATCTCCTACTCCCTGTTCTGCAAACTACGCCCATTCTGGGTAGTGCATCCCTCATTGGATGATCGCGATACGTGCCTTTGTAAGACACATGGGAAACTTGCCTTTATGGCAAATAAGCTCTACCATGTGGACATTCTGCAAACAAAGAACATAGAGCAGTTAGCTGACAGCATCAGCTGTGATCCGGCATTGAAAGCTTGCATGTACGGTGAATGCCAGACTTGTAAATACGCTATTCCAGATGTCAACCAGTTTGATCAAGAAGATGAGGTAAGCTACACCCAGTGGCGTACCGTTGCTGAGCCTCTTGACAATGAACGCACGTTCAATGTCACCAAGAAAGTGGAAGAAACAGCAACAAAGCGAACTCTGCTAGAGCGATTCCAAAATAGCCTAAGCAAGTACAGAAGGCACGTATACACGATCAGGCACCAGTTTTTGGTTTGCCGACAGCTGCGAAGAAATCTGTCACCTACTGAATGTGTGAGTCACGTAGACTTTTCTGAGAACTTCTGTTGTAAGTTCGGAAGTGAGATCCAGTTTGTCCATTTCGGTGGATCACACAAGCAAGTGACGCAACACACGGGCGTTCTGTATGTAGGAGATGTGGATCAACCGATCCCATTCTGCACATTGTCCCCGTCCAACCGACATGATCCGACTGCAATTTGGACATACCTTGCGCCACTTTTTCATTACATGCAAGTGAGTCATCCAGACATCGAGATCCAGCATTTCTTCAGTGATGGTCCGACGTCCCAGTACAGACAGAAGATAAATGTCTTCCTATTCAGCACAAGGATTTTCGACATGGGCTACCCATCAGGGTCATGGAACTTCTGGGAGGCAAGTCACGGAAAGGGGACCCCGAATGGCATCGGGGGTGCCATCAAGCGAAAGGCCGACAGATTAATCAGCCTAGGGCATGACATCCCTGACGCAGCCCATCTATACAGGGCACTGATCCCGGAAACAACGATCAAGCTCTTCATCGTAGAGGCAGATGACGTGGAAGAAGCAGCCGTCCCTGAGAACGTACCAGCGGTGCAAGGAACCATGAAGCTACACCAAGTCATCACACTGGTTCGTGGCACGATCAAATATCGCGATGTCAGCTGTTGTTGCAACAACCCTGAAGCACTGAATTGCATGTGCTACGACGTCAAGGAATTTACCTTCCCTACCAGAGTGCAGCCAGTTGTCCCTGCCAAGCCTCCAGTCACAGACCAATGGGTTCCTCTTGCGCTGCCTGCTGCTGATGTACAACTTGTCACACAAGTACAACAGACTAGTTCTGCGAAGCCTGCCGTTCCTACACAGCTGTCACTGCATCCCGACTTAGTTCCAGTAGAACAAATTGAAGAACTACATGAACTTCAGGGGAAATGGTGCGTTGTGAAGTATCAGGGAAACATCTATCCTGATATTGTCACTGACATCGATGACGTGGACATTGAAGTCAAATGCATGAACAGCGTGGGTCCGAACCGGTTTTTCTGGCCACATTATCGGGATGATGTTTGGTGGTGCACAGTTGAAGATGTCCTGTTTCTCATCCCTGAACCGGAGAAAGTTGGGAGTAGGCACTTCCTGGTTCTGCCACATCTCTGGGAGCTCATTCAACAGTATTTACACTCTGCTTGACTCTGAGATTAGGGACGGCTGCATAGACATCTACTCTTGTTTGTGCTATGGTGCATGTTTATGGGTACAACATTTCATAATCTATGCTACCTATATAGTTATAATATGATAGCAATGATGGTGTGTGATTGTGCGCTCTAGCTATAACTCCACTAGAATACAACAATCCATAGTATTATATGTTAAACGTAACCATTGTTTACACTTTTATTATTTTAGTGTCAACTCTGTTACTGCCAATTAAGTCAACTCTGTTGCCGGTACTACCAATGTATAAACACTCGATTAGCACTTATGGTGTATGCTTTTGTGCACTATATATAACTACACTAGATTGCAACAGTTCATGGTTTTATACGTCTTATTTAGCTATTGATTACGATTGTGTTATTTTAATGTCAACTCTGTTACAGCCAAGTCAACTATGTTACTGTTAAGTCAACTCTGTTACTATCATTAATAATGTGTAAACATATTCACGTAATACATGTATGGCAATTGTTGTTACATATCCATATGTGTATAGTGTCACGTTTCTGAACAGTGAAATATAGTGCGTATTGCTTGGCAGGGTCACATTGAATCACGATGTTTCATCTTTCTGTTTGTTTTCATCTTTTTTTCATAATATTTGCTGATGACACTAGTCTGTTTATAAATGGTGATCATTTGGATGATATAACTAACAAAATGAATGTTGAATAAAAAAAATTATAATTTGGCTAAATGCCAACAAACTATCTTTAAACATTAATAAGACCCAATACATGATATTTAAAACACCTAACAGAAAACATACAAAACCAACAACACTTAAAATTAATAATAATGCTATTAAACTAGTATCTTCTACGACATTTCTTGGTGTGACTATTGATAGCAAACTCAACTGGGCTGAACACATTAACAAAGTTAAATGTAAACTTTCTAAAGGTGTTGGCATTCTCAACAAAGCCAGAAGATTATTAACTAGATCATGTTTGGTCACCTTGTATTACTCATTTTTATTCCCTCACTTGACATATTGTATTGAAGTATGGGGAGGTGCATTTGACTCATATTGTTCAAGTATTATTAAGATTCAAAAGAAAGTAGTGAGAATGCTTGTCTCAGCTAATAGATTAGCTCATACAAAACCTATCTTTAAATTACTAAATCTATTAACTTTCAGACAATTGTATATTTATGTATAAATACAAGATGGTTTTTTTACCAACAATCTTTGAAAATATGTTTACACTTAATCAAGATGTCCATAGTTATAACACAAGACAATCTGCACAAATTCCTATACCCAAGGCTACTTTAGAAATAAGACTTCGTGCTATAAGAAATAAGGGTGCTATTATTTGGAATCATTTCAGCACAAGACTTACATTTACGACTTACTCAATAATTAGTTACAAATCTATACTTAAGCAATTTATTTTACACAATGATGTTAATATATAACATAATTTTCAATCACGATTATATATTCTACAACTGCACGCTGTTTTTGTTTTCAATATAATGATATTTACATTGAAATATACCAAAGGGAGTATAACATTATTTAATGTTCTTCCCTTGTTGTGCTCATTATGTTATTATATAGGATTTGTCTTAATTTGATTTGTATTGTATTGTAATGAGTTACAATAAATTTGATTTGACGATGTGATAGGTCCTTTCAAGAATGCACGTGTACTAAAAGGCAGCGTAAACTTATCAAATTTAGCACAACATATTTATCTAATTTTTTTAACGATGCGTTACTGGACTAGGGACACACAATTATTATATTAGTGATATCATAAAGAATGCTTTAAGACAAATATATACCACACTAGGTGCTCAGATGTCAGTAACAGAGTTGACAGAGGCATATGTGGCATGTGCACTTCTACATTAAATTACTCCACAATGCATACATTGTAAGCCTGCACATTTTGAAAATATGTATTCCAATGATGTTTGATGAATAAATAAGTTTTTTCGATTATTGTAGTAGTTTTGTAAAATGTGAGAATAATTCGACAATATATACCGAATTGGGAGAATGACCCAAATAACGGCACTCGAGCAGACGGTCATAGAACGCTATGTACGGCCTGCGCTCAGCCGGTGCGGTTGTAACAGTGGCGGTAGGGACAAAACGAATGCGCCGAGCGATCCGTTCGTCAAGGTGTATCTACTTCCGGACGAAAACACCTGCCAGTAATCCCGTGTCCGACGCAAGACTCTGGCGCCGAAATCCAATGATACGTTCACCTTCCAGGTAGACGGTGTCTTCTTGCTCCCATTCGTACACAACATCGCTAAGTCAATACAGCAGTATGATTAGGCGCGTGTGTAGTAGGTTGCGCCTCTCAACAAATCTCCACCATTACCGTTTATAACGATATACGCATGTCTGGAAGAGTGCGTTTGGGGTGGAGTGATATTTTTCCAATTGTATTTAAATATTTATGGTTACCGTGCAAGTATGTATTTCAAAAGAGCTGGAGGTATGTAATTTTAACGAAATTTGATGAACATATCCTTGATATGATGGACGTGGCTGTGAAGAAATTTAAGAGGTTTCTCAGGAACAGTTTTCTTATCAACTGAAAAAACAATAACATGACCACTAATCTGAAAGTAAATAGTGCGATGTGCCCTTCTGCAGGTTCCCGCGAACAAGGTGCAGTCTCGCACGCTGCGGATGTCCGTGTATGACGTACACAAAAGGCGCGTGCGTCACTCGCTCGGTCACGTGCTACTGCAGCTGCGTGACATAGACTTGACGAAAGATGACCTCCTTTGGCGAGATCTGGAACCGGTCTCCCTGGTAACCGCAGCTCGCTAAACTGTCGTTACGCCCATATCTATATCCAATGCAACGTGTGTTTCATTTGAATCAACAGTCTGTCACTGTATTCGTTATGTTTGTGATTATCGATTGAAGTCACAAATGAAACAACACGTACAGTATTGTATGTCAGTTACGGAAAAAATAAATTATTTGTTGATTACACACAAACAGTTATAAATCAACGCAAGTTTATGCAATATTTGCATACTTGGCGCTTCGTTATTCCGGACATTTTGGTTGTGTGTGTGTGTGCGTAGGTGTGTGCGCGCGTGGGTGTGAGTGTGTGCTTTTGAGTGCATGCGTGTGTGTCAGGAACAACGTGAGTTTTCAATAAAATTATAAATACGAGGCATTGTACATTGTGATCCTGTTTTATCAAAGGAACGGACAAATGGTGTCCACACTGCAGTTTTGTAGTATGCCTATGTTTCGAGGACAAGTTTGTAATAACAACTAGGCCAGTGATCATTTACAATTTGTCAATGCAGGATGGCTGGACAATTTGGAATGAGTTTAACCCGCCCCCCGGTTTATGCTGTATGTTGGGGGTGGGTGGGTCAAATTGGACATTTTCAGTGTTCATAAGTATGCCAACATTATTTTTTTGCTAGATTTCAGTGCAAATTATTTGAGGATGGGTTAAATTCAAGGCACCGGATTGTGGGAACGCTCCCGAATCCGAATATTGAATTTGCAGATTTACATCCATTGGCATAGATGTGGTTTTATCTGGACACTTTCTTTTTTTCTCTCATGCAAAGCCGGGAAACTCACCTAGTTTTACTATATGAACGATTTGCTCAACCTACTGCGTCATTCTGTGGATCCCTACCTTTTCCAAACGCTCCTTTATCAACAAGTTTGCCCGACTATTCTTCTTTTTTATTTTGTATTATCAATGGCGGATCCAAAAAGTAAGTATACGGGGTGGGGACACAAAAACCTGCTGTCGAACCAAATGGTGTAGTAGAAATTTGGTCGCTGCCGCGCCGCCATAACTTGAACCGCTGTCTCGGCCTCGGCTGGACTGGGGACATCGGAACAAGGTGAAGGGGGACGTGTATGCTGTTGACAATTTTTTCATCGCTGCCCGGCCACAATTTCTTGCTGTCTCGCACTTTCTCCTATCTCGGCTCAACTTGTTACATCGGCTAACGTGGGGGAGGGGGCTCTGTTGAATTTGTGTCGCCGCCGCGTCACCGTAACTTCATTTCATTAAAGCAGGAACGGGGGCACATTTCAAAGGGTCTTGGGGACACGGTCGCGTCGGCCCATTATAAAAGGTCTGCGGGCACGCCAAATTCCTACCGACTAGGGGGCACGAGCCCCCTGGCCCCCTGGCACCGCCTATGGTTATTTCCTGAATCTCTTCATCCGCCCATAAATCTACAAGCATTCTTAATTCGTAGCAAATCAAATTATTTGTCCACACTTGCCATTTTTCTTGGTCGCTCTCAAAGGGCCAAATTTGAACGGTGGGCTAGGGTTTGTTCTACGATAAGACGCAGCGCATTGCTAAATAAATCAACCACAAAGGGCCGGTCGTTAACTTGCCTATGATTTAATTATATAATAAAAAGGCAATTATTTCGAGAATTTAAATAAATGTTTGCACTTACTTAATAACTGAGACTGCGGATTTTATTTAAATATAAACACATTACATAATTGGGCACGACAAAAAACGGATTCACGTTTGGCTAAGCCTGTGGAGGAAGTAACGGTAAACACAATCTGACATATTTCTAATTTCATCGTAATATATTATACATTGTATGGTCGTAAACCCACTGGTCAGCACTCCAGACCACCTATATCACACTCCTGTCAGTCCGTTGATAGTGTCCAAGCCGCTGTGTTTGACGGGGATCTTGTTTAGCAGTGGCGTTGACCAGTGGCGACGCGCAGCGGGACATGGGGAATAACGTCGCAAGTGACGTAATTGATGCCAGATACAGATATTTTATTGCCATTATTGAAATAAAATTCACGTCAATTAGGAATGTGACTTGGTGTTAAAACATACAGTCACGTCAAACATACCACAATAAAACATACATAACATTTAAATAATAAAAAATTTCTAAAATTGTCTAAACATATTCTTTAATATTGATAGATTAGACTAAAACTATGACATAAAAGAAGTATAAAACACTCCATTGTCTCTATATATCACCAAAGCCTAAATTTAATACCAAAAAAGGCACCAACGGCATGGGGAAAGAAACTGTCTCGGAAGAGATTTGTGAATTGTCTGCTGGCATATCAACATTCAATGTAAAAGTTTTAGATTTGTTAAAAATACCGTGTTGTCTGGAATTTTGCGATGCACTAATTTTGGACACCAGCTGATCTGCACACAAGTATACACAAGTTTTTATCCATGAATATATTTTGAAAATATAATAATAGATCAGATCAAGGTGCGCTGTTTCATGTGGATAGCTCATTTCATAATAATAGCAGTCGCTGAAAAACAAATTAAACATTTATTTTTTTAATGTTACTTTACCGTTACTGTACACGTTTCGCGAGAACGGTTCATATGTATAATTATATACATTAAATATTAGTGCAAGAATAAAGGAAACTATACAATGCACCCAGGATTAGGTCGAACCTCCAGGGACCCATGACAATTATGATAAGTTGAATTTCTGACAACCAGAAAGCTATCAGAAGGTTCCCTTATTGGGACCTTTTCCCGGGACCTAGGAAAATATTGACTTAACTGAGCGAAAATTCACTTATGTGAGTTCGAGTTATCTGTAGTGCACTGTCTGTATATGAGCAATGCATACAGGTAATTTTGTAGAAGCAAATTAAAAGTTGGCCAAAGGATTGGATTGGGATTTTAGTCTGACTTAGTCAGCATAACAAGGTTCTCTTGTAATTCTTTTTTATTTAGCCAGCTGTAAACGTGATGATAAGTCCCATAATGGAATATCTAAGCTGAATTAATATGCACAGTGTTAAATTAGTTATATAATATTTAGACTCAGTTTCCTAAATTCAACTTTTTTATTTGCAGGAATATTGGAAATAGATGAGCTGATGGAAAGATTAAATTGAAGAGCACTACTTAACAGTGCCATTAATCATTCTGTTCTGTGCGACATCTACTGGGAAGTTGTACCTCACTTCGAGTGTCAAACTGATGTGTGCATCTTATAGCTTTGTGTATAAAATGCAGTGCTATTAATAAGACAATATGCTAACTGAAACATTGGTGAAGAAGACTCTAAGAAGAGTCTGACTTCGTTCTGCGACATTAGTTCCGTGTGGCTTCTGCTGTGAATATGTACATCACTACATGTTTCAAATGGATTTGTACAATCAATCGATTTGTGCATCCAAATGCACAATATCCCGTCATTATATTGCAAAATAGGAGTACTTAATAAAATGTATGCATTCTTATGCTCAAAAACACGAAAGATCCGCCTGGCGGTTCTCCTCTGGACCATCTCGATGTCAGACTTGATCTTCATCTGGTGGGGGTCCTACACTACTGAGGCATATTCCAGTACTGGTCGGGCTAGACTTTTGAAGCAATGTGACTGAATGGTGGCTGGGCATCCTTTGAGGTTTCTATAGATGGAGGCGCTTGTCTTATTTGCCTTAGCTGTGGTGGCCTTTGTGTGTTTCCCCCACTGTAGGTGGTCATTAATATCGACACCATGGTACTTTACGCTGGTTTCTTGTTTGAATGTCTGACCATGTACGGAGTAGTTGGACTTAATCGGTTTTGTGACTGTCATAACTTGGCATTTGTCTAAGTATAATTGTCTTTGCCATTTCTCTTCCCAGAACTACAGAGAGTCCAGGTCTTCTTGGAGTATCTTGCTATCATTGGTGTTTTATGGGAGAGTACAGGATGGTATAATCTGCATAGAGTCTGATTTTGTTTTGGATATTGTCACCGATGTCATTTATGTACGTCAAGAAGAATATTGGGCCCAGGACAGATCGCTGGGGTACTCCAGAGATAACGTTACCTATTGATGATGTTTTTCCCCCAACAACTACTTCCAGTGTCCTGCGAGAGGAATGCCTCGATCAATTTTAGCGTATGGCCTCGGATGTCATAGTGTTCAAGTGTTTTGAGGAGGCACTGGCCTGGGAGTTTACAGCTGAACACTTGGTGATAATTCCCATAATCTAATATCTTAGCTATATTAATTTGCACAGTGTTGAATTAGTTAACTCATAATATTTAGGCTCAGTTTCCTAAATTCAACTTTGTTTATTTGCAGGAACATTTTGACCATTAACAGTTTGAAAATAGCCGAACTAACAGAAAGAGGAAATTGAAGAGCTCTAATCAACAGTGCCGGTAATTGGACAACAGGTCACCTGTCATAAAATGGTGCCTGACTTTGCTCTGCCCCATTCTTTTATGTGCGACATCTACTGGGAATGTTTACATCACTCTGTGTTTCAAATGGATGTGTGCATCTGTTAGCTTTGTGTATCAAAATGTATAACAGTGTTATTAATTATTAATTGGACAAAAAAAAACATAGTACAATTGATGCATTCTTATGCTCATCATATTTGGATTGTACAGCATATTCATTCAAATTTGTTGAAACAAGTTTGTGTTAAGTGAACTATACAGGAAGTAGAGTATGAAAAGGTGTCGACAAAGTTGCTTTTACAATAATTTTGAAAATTCATAAAATGTAAATGTTCCACAACATTCAAAATGTTTTAGGAATCTTCTTGAGTTAAATACACCAATGATGACTGAAAAAAGTGTTTTAAAATATGCGTTACTTTTAAAGTTGTGTAATGTTATAACTTTATTTCCATCATACAATGACCATTTTATTTGTCTTCGAAACAGGTGTTCGACAGAAACAAATTCAATATATTTTACTGTAAATGATGGGCGGAACAAATATTATTATTGCACTCCCAGTACAAAATAAAACATGTTTTTACACTGATGCAATACATTTTAATAGTTCGTCGACAATACTATTATTATGCTCTTTATATATCTACATTTTTTCAAACTAAAATTAACCTTATGTCTATAGGAAAGTACATAACCGCCTATGCTATTTTAATAACGTTAATTAATTCATGTGATGTATAATATATTTATACTTCTTATGGAAATAACAGTTGATTTGTGATGCAAACAAAATGGTTTCATTATTGAATGTTTCTCGGCTTCAGTAAGTTTCTGTTATATAAACGTTTCATTAAAACTTCACTTCAAAATGTATTGCCATATGTATCTAGTGAAAAAGGAACAGGATAGTACCATAGTTTTTATATTCCAACAAAACAATGCCAATCATTCAATATGTCATCGGCATCGCCATCGGCGTCCTTGTGCAAGGAGAGGCAGTGTGTTTTCTTTTAAATCAATCCGTCTGTTAATTGTCGCAATGCTCATTCCATCAACAGTGTCTGGTCCACTTTTTATTTTGATAATGTTATCGGTCACGACTCAATCGCATGGCGGTGGCTAATCCAAATACACCCATGTTGATGACGTGTTTCTTTCATCTATTAACTCGACGTAGCTAATCGAAGTCTGACGGACAGTCCCGAATATTCATGGGGATGCCTTATATGGATCGTGCAGGTGGGCTCAAAATGGAACTGGAAAAGTGGAAAGTCATTTTTTCGATATATTGTCAGGGTCATTAATGATTAATGAAACATAATTTTAATGAAATAAAAGCATAGGATTACTTGAAAAATCATACTATCAGGATTATTTACTAACTGCGTCTATTACAAAGATGTTAACATTATCACAGAGTCGCGTTAAGTTGACCGTCAAAATATGTGCAGCTGAAACTTTAGTGGACTGTTTCTCTCGTTTGATTGCAATAGACGCTGACGCGCCTTCTTGCAGTTGTTGCGTGTGGCCCGTGAAAGGCCTTCGCTTGGATACGCGGCCGGATATCACGTAACCGTTAATGGATTCAATTTATCTCATCTATCACGATTCACGGCAAATGATACTTCACATATTATATATGTGTTGATTAACCCGGTATACGACTGTACGATGTAGCGCGCAGTAAAGTAAATAATCCAAAGGTATGTTTATTTGCCATCAAAGTTGTAAACGTCCAGTTTATAACAGCATGATCTAACCTTTGGGGACCTAGGGCACGAGGACTAGGTCCCAACACTAATGCAGCTCTGCAAACCTACACCGTATGCGTTTTCACCATTAGTGTGTTATTGTAATATTTATAACTTCAAATTTGTTTACTTATGTATATTTTATGTTATTCTTTATACATATTTGTAGATACTGGTCCACGGGCTTTTTACTTACAGTAAGCATATTCTTATGGTGAAAGTTACATTATGTAAACATTCTTATTGTTTCAGTCCCGACTTGCTCGATTCGGACCGTGCATTCAACATTGAGTTAAAAAAGACGCTGGCACATATTGGTGACAAAGCGACTTTTCGTGAGTGGGAGAGCATCTTTTTACCAGACAATGAGTACATGTTCAGGTAAAGGTCTTCATTGATATTTATGTGCAGGTTTTAGTTTAACAGTAAAGTGAATGACGCTTAACTACTGATTCATGTGTGTGTGTGTGTGTGTGTGTTTGTTTGTGTGTGTGTGTATGTGTGTGTGTGTGTGTGTGTTTGTGTGTGTGTGTGTGTGTGTGTGTGTGTGTGTGTGTGTGTGTGTGTGTGTGTGTGTGTGTGTGTGTGTGTGTCTGTGTGTATGTGTGTCTGTGTGTCTGTGTGTTTGTGTACGTAACAAAAATAAAGGCTAGTTCTGATATAGCGCAGTGCTCAAGGCGTTATTACACTTTATTCCCTGGCAGACCTGTTCAATGGAACATCATAACGACTTCAGTGGGAAGCATCCAGCCACGCTGCAATTAATGAAGGAAAACTATTCGTACACAAAAAAATCACCAAATGTCTATAGCCAGTTATTCGTGCAACAGCACGGGGTCCGAACCCGGGTTCGCTCGGTCGAGAGTCCGAAGCTCTAGCGACTGCATCAAAGCGATCCGTGTGCGTGTCGCATAATGTAGAAACTCCAACCTTGGCAGGGAAACACTTTAAGGAACTCTTGCTGAAAGCCTATGTCCTGGGATAACGTGTGCTGTGTTCATTGCAAACAAAGGATTCATACACTTTCAAATGGTGATATATAGAATACGTTTATATTCCGTGTATGAGAGTAAACCATAAAAAGACCTATAAATTCCTAGTCTTATAGAAATAGCCGATCGACTGATTGCGGTATTAAAATATTGCGTCCAGCGTGACGTCAGTAGTGGCACAGAGACACCAAACTGGATCAGGTGCGGCACGATTCTAGTGAACTGACTGTGATTGACAACTGAATGCTGCCACGCTGTTTGGAAACACGTATAAATAATCAAGTCGCCTGACTGAAGAAAATAGGAAGTTTATCGCGCGGTTCACAATACAAATTATTAACATAAACAATTAAGTGTTATGTACAGTCTTCCACGGTTACACGCAGCTACTCTACTCTGTGAAGCGTCCGCGTGTGCGTGCGTGTGTGTCTGTCTTTCTATCTGTCTGTCTGTGTGTGTTCGTGAACGTGTTCATATATATGTCTGTCTGTCTGTCTGTCTGTCTGTGTGCGTGTTCATATATATATATATATATATATATATATGTGTGTGTGAGTGTGTGTGTGTGTGTGTTTGTGTGTTTTTGTGTTTGTGTGTGTGTGTGTGTGTGTTTGTGTGTGTGTGTGTATGTGTGTCTGTGTGTGTGGGGGTATTTGTGTGTGTGTGTGTGTGTGTTTGTGTGTTTGTGTGTTTGTGTGTGTGTGTGTGTGTGTGTGTGTGTGTGTGTGTGTGTGTGTGTGTGTGTGTGTGTGTGTGTGTGTGTGTGTGTGTGTGTGTGTGTGTGTGTGTGTGTGTGCGTGTGTGTATGTTTGTGTGTGGGTGTTTGTGTGTGTGTGTTCAAAAATTATATGCAATAAATGTATCTTTGGCGGATTTCGTTTTATTATCACCGACGTATTGACCATGTTCAACGCCACACATTGTTTCAAAATAATACAGGACACAGTGAAAGTAACCGTGGTGTGTAACGTGTTACTAACTGGAGACAGCTTAGTTGCAAAGCATGGATTAGTTACGGTTAAATTATTATTTCAGTTGTTCATATAAATAGTTTCACGGTGAACGTAATTACTGGACGCAGCCAAATACAGTTCAGTGATAACTTTAGCCGACATCGCCATGTAATCTAATGCTTTCATCGTGGCGGCCCCTGACGGTGTAGGCTTGAAGCACCATCGCCACCTGGTGAAAGCAGCCGCTATAGGACGCGCGCCCAGACTATGCCACTTTTGTTGTAGCATTTGCACTCGGCGCCGCGTTTTCCCCAAGCGGAGGCCTTGGCACCTCCCCAAGCAACTTTGCAACCGCCGCGCTTTCTGCCATAACAGTGACATCCATACGATGTCTTGTAGCAGCGGACATGTCCCGAGCTGGACCAGCGACATCTGCGCTTAACTGCACGTCCACTCGCTGCAACAAATTCAATTATTAAATAAAAGAACTGCTAGTAATTTATATTATACACGATCAAAAACAGCTCTACATATATAATATATTTGAAATGCCCACCTTAGAAATACATACAAGCCACACATTACTTTTGTTCACACGATCGTCATCTTGGAAAAACTAATGTACAGGTTTATATACTGTATATACAATCAAACTGATAATATGTACAATCCAACTGAAAAGTTGCCAATAATAATAATATGTATAATGTTTATTTATTTACTGTATTTATTTTCGTTATCATTTGTTATTCGTATTTATGAGAACAACAGGCGAAATAAGTGTACTTTGTTGTGCTAATATGTGTTGTCCTCGGAATTATATTACGACGCTATTGTTATTTAAACTGATCATGCATATAGATTTACTCAATACACTCCATCAATCATTCAAACCACCATATATTACCTCTTTTAACACGATCGCCATCAACTGCAAAGAAGGAAGTGCACACATATATAAGTCACTTGGCATATTATATTGTTCACACAGCACGGAATAAAACATAGGAATAACAATAAGGATGAACATATGAAATGATCCCGCCGCGTATACATGCATGTGTATTAGTCTTTGTGAACTGAAATACGCATCTTATTAACGTACTTAAGAAGTATTGGTTAGTACGTACATACGTACATACACACACATACACACACGTAAACACGCGTACGCACATGTACATGCGTACATGCGTACATGCGTACATGCGTACATGCGTACATGCGTACATGCGTACATGCGTACATGCGTACATGCGTACATGCGTACATGCGTACATGCGTACATGCATACATGCGTACATACATACATACACACATACACACATACATACATCATACATACATGCGTACATGCGTACATGCATATATATCATACGTACATGCGTACATGCGTACATGCGTACATGCGTACATGCGTACATGCGTACATGCGTACATGCGTACATGCGTACATGCGTACATACGTACATACGTACATACGTACATACGTACATACGTACATACGTACATACATACATACATACATACATACATACATACATACATACATACATACATACATACATACATACATACATACATACATACATACGTACGTACGTACGTACGTACGTACATACATACATACATACATACATACATACATACATACATACATACATCCACACATACATACTTACGTATATACTTATGTACATACACAGATATACACACATGCGTACAAGCGTACATGCGTACATACGTACATACGTACATACGTGTATACGTACGTACGTACGTACGTACATACATACATACATACATACATACATACATACATACATACACACATACATACTTACGTACATACATATGTACATACACACACATACACACATACATTCATACATACATACGTACATGCACACACACACACACACACACACACACACACACACACACACACACACACACACACACACACACACACACACACACACACACACACACACACACACACACACACACATACATACATACATCATCATCATCGGCAATCCCTTGTAACGAGGATTATCTTTCCATGGATTGTCGGTGTCATTTGGTGTGTGTTCGCAGATGGCTTATCAGTCCAATCTTTGTTTGGCACAACTTCCCACAGTGCAAACGAACACGTATAACCAGGATGTGGTGAGGGTGGATTATGTAGAGCCTCACGCTTTTTGGGTAAGTTTATTACTGTTTCGTACATGTTTTTCGAGTAAACGACCGCCATTTAGAACGTAATAAACCCTCAGATTTTCAAGTGTTTGGTTCAGTGTTCTCCTCCTTCAGACCATAGACCTCCGTTTACCATAACTCAGTTAGGGTAAGACCACATTAGATTTTGTTGTGGTCGGTGCTATAGGTACATACACACACACGTACGTACATACACACTTTGATAAATACTTGTACATATACATATGCATATATGTACACATGTACATATGTACAAACATACGACGTACGTACTTTCATACGTAAATACATTTTACGGTTACCAATTGCGTATGGGTTTTTTGCCTTCATTGACGTAGCTAACACTCACCAGATGCCTTGTCACTTTCTTCAGTTACCGACAGACTCCCATCATCGGTTTCTTCCTAATAAATCAAACAAAGATAACGTATTAGTAAATATTGCTTAATTATGTATGCTCCGTACACCGATCCATCTTGGTAGTGCGTTGTTTACATCGTTTGGTATAGTAGTATATAGAAAACACCAGTCACCCCTTTCCCAGTGCATAATCTATCTACGGGTATGCACGCATGACGTCGTCAAAAACTATTACAAGTTACATAAACGTCGGAAAACGTACGTATTTAAAAAGGGAAATGAATATGTGTGTGTGTGTATACACACACACACACACACACACACACACACACACACACACACACACACACACACACACACACACACACACACACACACACACACACACACACACACACGTATTCGCCAGTATTCGACATCCCGCTGATTTCTGGCTATTATCATTCTTACTACATCAGGAATCTAATGGCATTGAAAATACATATTAATGTTGTTTTTGATGCCCAACCATTGTAGAGCTAATGCGATATCAACATATCTATATTGTAGAGATATGAATTTAAAATTAAAAGCGGACGATGTTGTTATGACGACAACTACAATAATTATAATAACAACAACGATGACGATGACAATAAAAAACTGTTGAACAATTGTGATACGATGTATTGTGGATCTCGTAGTTTGCATTAAAACTTCCTTTTTGTTCGCATACAAGCAGTTTCAAATGCGGCGTAACTAGGAATAACAATATGAATTGTGCCACTTACTTCAGCCGTTTCGTGAGCCGCTACAACCGTCAACGTCAGCAAGGCGAAAAGCAACACGACACTCACACGCATTGTGTCTTCAAAGCAACTATGTAAGTAGACAAATACGAAATTTAGCAAATTGCTAAAAAGAACCGTCTGAACTTTTTAATGTAGTACTTATTATCAAACGTAATGCTTATTCGCCATTGTTATCGAGTTGAACGAGTTTTTCTGCAATAATGTTTAGAATCACTTTTAACAAAACCTTTTCCTGAAAGTGAACGGCAACTCTCCTTACCTTACACACGAAGAAGTTTTCGTTAAAGTGACGAGTCCTTTCCCTTCGGTGTAAATACGGCGTAGGCCCTCTCTTTATATAGCAATCAGAAGGTGACTGTCGTGTTGTGGCCATTGGCACGGGTCCAAAAAAGCCACGTCGTCAGCAAGCGGACGTGTCCACTGCCAATGACATACATGTTTTATGGCTTAGCTGTTGTTTAATACTATTATAAAACAAATATGGCGAGAAGCTGAATATACTAGATAAAATAAGTTACAAAGGCAAAACTACAGTACAGTAAATAATTATATTGAAGACATATTAATCAGATGCTGAGAGAAGTAAAACCAAGACATCATCTTTAATCAGGTTTCCGTTAGTTTGAGAATACTAATGTTTTGCAATTATTTCTTTTCATGACAGCCATTTCTAATTGCTGAGAGTTCCACAATGTTGCCTACCGGGTAGCATGAACTAATGCACGGCGACCAACATAACTCAGGATATCACATGTGGAACATTGCGGTGGGTGCGGCGTGGCAAGTGACAATAGAGCAAAGACACACAGGCAGGCAGGCAGGCAGGCAGGCAGGCAGGCAGGCAGGCAGGCAGGCAGGCAGGCAGGCAGGCAGGCAGGCAGGCAGGCAGGCAGGCGGGCAGGCGGGCAGGCGGGCAGGCGGGCAGGCGGGCAGGCGGGCAGGCGGGCAGGCGGGCAGGCGGGCAGGCGGGCAGGCGGGCAGGCGGGTATGGCGGGCGGGCGGCGGGCGGGGCAGGCGGGCGGCGGCGGGCGGGCGGGCGGGCGGGCGGGCGGGCGGGCGGGCGGGCGGGCGGGCGGGCGGGCGGGCGGGCGGGCGGGCGGGCGGGCATGTATATATATATAATATTATTAAGTCTAAAACCAACATGTCTTAATACTACTGTTGGTAACATTTTGGGTGGAAATGTTTTACAAATATAAGTTGTCATTACGTAATTACATATGAACTATTTGGGTCGAACTGTTATTCAGGTAACATAAACACAACCTCTACAAAAAGCAGATGTACTTTTTGCAACGTATAATTAGATGTCTGTTCCATAAAGCAGCATGTCGTTTCTTCTTAATTCTGGTCATTAAAAACTAAGGAACAACTGCAAGCGAATATAATTGATAAAAAAAAAAAAATTCCATTGTGTTTTTTCTACGGACAAACACAGGCGTGACAAACAAAAATAGGCATGCACGTGTAAGAAGACTAAATATATAATATGAAAAACGTATCGTTTTTTCTAAAAAAAGTATCGAAACAGTTGGTATATTGCCCTTTCTGCTCCAGTGTCTGGTTTTCCTCAAATGGCGGATTCCTCTTTTTTGTTTTATACAAATATATCAAATCTACTTATAGTCGAGCTTGCGTGTGTAAGGTGTAAGAAGGCTATATGTAATATGAAAACGTATCGCTTTTTTCTGCAGAAGTGCTGAAACAGTTGACATACTGCCCTTTCTGCTGCAGTGTCTGTTTTACCTCAAATGTCGGATTCCTCCTTTTTCTGTTTACACAAATATATCAAATATACTTATATTCGAGCTTCGTTCATAGTGTTGGTAATATGGAGTAGACGCTGACACAGAAATACATATGTCTACCATTATGCTGATAGTATAGCTCTTCGAATAATTATGATTTGAACATTGTACACATTATCATAACTAGGGTCTTTCGATGGACGTGAACTTCACATTATCTACGACCTTCGTGATTTTGAACAAACACCAAATATCTGCGAGCGTGGTGTTTGTGTAACGATGTTGTGTGTTTTGTAATATTTGGTAAGTATTACTATTACGACTGTCATATTCCAAGGCATCCCGTCAGGTGATGGACATTTTTGCTAGTATATTATATTTATTAGAACCTCGCTTAAGTGGACACTTTTAGTCCCCAATGAATGTTTTCGGAGTAACGAATTTTTGTATATATATTTGTCGAGTTGGTTGGACGAAAGAATGCCAGTGTATTCCTGGCTTAACATGCACACAAGTGATGTAATTAGCGAGGACACAATCAGTGAATCAATATATTAATTTAAAAGGAGGCAGTCTGATCCTGGTGTTTCATTTATTAATTAATATAATGTTGTGAAAAATATAATAACTAGGTTGTAGGTATACAGTCAAAATGTGTTTACTAAGCGCGTAACAACGTTCGCAATGTGGAAGATACTACCCCGGAGCATGTTCAAACGGTAAACAATACTTCCCGTTTCAAAACAAGCTTGATTGGCAATACTGCCTACGCAGGCTTAGTTAACCACAATACCCCTTGAACGATTTCCCATTTTCCTACATCCAATGTAGCTGACTGGTGTTACAAATTAATACTCTGGGTAACTCTGGGTAGAACGTGCAGACCAATTAAAAGGATTAATCTACATTTAATAATTTATATTAGTTTACTTTACAACAATACTTTACATGATTGATGAATGAAGAAGATGTGGGGTGCAGATTTGCACCCTAATATAGGGTTGCAAATTTGCACCCTTGTGCTCTCTACAGGGTGCTAATCTTTTATAGCTGACATGCACCCTATATGGGGCACGTGGGGTGCAGAACTGCACCCCTATGTTAGGGTGCAAATCTGCACCTCACATCTGGGGTGCAGATTTGAACCTCCTAAGGGTACTCCTTGTGCGAGAGGGTGCCGATCTGAACCCAACTTTGCACCGGTAGGGTGCAGAATATAATCAAAAGGAAAAGTGTGCACCATTTTGGGTTTAAATCTGGAACATCGGATTTTGCTGCAACTTTGCACTACTGTTAATGAGAAAAAATTTGCAAACTGAAACATGTACCTTTAAAGGTATACATTTACAAACATACACAATGTGGAATACAGCGTACAGAAAGCTCAATCCATTATGCTGAATTGAACATCTTCGAGAACAACCTGACTTAAAAGGGAAGAACAATTACATTCAAATGCCAATGCATAACAGCTATAAACATTCAGGTGTTTACAACGTTGAGTTATAAACGCTCGTCGTATTCATTTGAACAACTATAGGTGTATATTTCTTACACCTAAACACAATTTATTACAGGCGTTTAGGCGTTGATCGTGATATTGATCAGGATATAAATCCACTCGACCTTCGCAATCTAACATGAATATTATTCAAACAGTTACTTTTTCAGAACATATAGGGTAGTTTTTGTTATTAAGACTTCATCTTGAATAGGTCCTGCTGAAATGATGTAACTGACCAAACTATCACCATTAGAGGCACATTTTAGGAGAACATCATTGTCATATTTATACATGACCGAGAGAGTGGTTTGTCACCGATGTTTCCATTATGCTATGGAAAAGCGTTATTTAATCGTAATGCTCTATAATAAGCGGTGTGGTGTGGTATTGACACAGGTCTGTGTGATGTGTCTAGTGCCGTAGTGAAGTAAATAGTTTGTCGTGCATGCGCTTCACCCTCTCCCTTACAGGTACGACCGCCAGCTAGCCCCCTCACAGGGGTGAAAAGGGAGCCGAATGCGTAAGCCTCTCTATAGACAAGACTGTAGCATGACCTCCTTGTGGAACACTGCGGATAGTGGGCGCTTTGCGGCCCCAGGCTAACATGCTAGGGATCTAGGAGAAGGACAACCTTGATTCCAAACCTGGGTAGACCCAGCTCATTAGCCTTGGCAGGCAGTTGGTCTTATTTACTTACATACTGCTCCCGTAACCCGCCTGGGTCATAGGGGCGCTGCATTGCTGAATGTTTCACCAGTCGACGCCAGTCTTCGCGGTTGTGTGTTAATGTCTGAGTTTCTGCAAAGGTCTTCCCAGTCCATTCTGCAATATAGTCTGACCATCTGTTCATCTGTCTTCCCTGTCTTCTTTTCCCCGGCACTGTTCCTTGTAGTATTGTTTTTGTGAGCCCGCTTGATCGTGTTACATGACCATACCATCTCAGTTTCCTCTTATTTACTGTGGTCAGCAGGTCTTCATAATGTCCCACATGTTGAGTGATGATTTTTCTGATTTCATCGTTGGAGATGTCGTCCGTGTAGGAAATACCGAGGATTCTTCGGTAGCATTTCATTTCCAATGCAGCAATTCTTCTTTGCAGTTCCGCTGAGAGGGTCCAATATTCGCATGCATACAAAAAGATGGAAAGGACCAATGTACGTACTAGTTTAAGTTTACATTTCAGTGCGATGTTTTTGTCTCTCCAAACTGGTTTCAATTTCGCCAATGCTGCTAATGTATGCGCAGATCTTGCAAGGATTTAGTTTCTGGAACCCTCGTCATTGATGATAGCTCCGAGGTACTTGAATTGACATACTGTTTCCAGTTCGTGTCCATTGGCAGTTATTCGGGACCTCATTGCATTTTTGCTGTTTGTCATTAGCTTGGTTTTTTTCTGTGCTAATTTCAATTCCATATCTGACTGATGTTTCGTCCAGTCGATTCACAAGGTTTGCAAGTTCCTCTTCACTTCCAGACAACCCCGTCGATGTCATCAGCGAACCGCAGGTTGGTGATGATGCGTCCTCCAATGTTGACTGTGCCAGTGTGATCTTCCAGGGCATCTGTCATTATTCGTTCCAGGAAAATGTTTAATAATGTAGGTGACAAGAGGCATCCTTGACGGATTCCGACTGATGTGTGCAACCATTAACCTACAGCGTCTTGCACCAGTACTGCGCTGCTAGCTTTAGCTTATAGCTGTTCGATGGTGTGTACTAGTTTTCGTCCAATAGTGTAGTTCTTCATTGTTGCCCATAGTGCGGCATGCCACACCCCGTCAAATGCCTTCTTGATATCAATGAAGACATGGAATAGTTCCTTTTGATGTTGCATGTATTTCTCACCCAAAACACGAAGATTGAATATTTGTTCAGTGGTGCTTCTTCCACTACGAAAGCCCGCCTGTTCTTCGGCGATGATCTCTTCTACTTGTGTTTTCAATCTGTTCAAGGTGACTGTCAGCATCACATTGCTCGCACGGATAATAAGGTTGATGGTTCGGTAGTTTTGAAATTGTTGTAGGTTGCCTTTCTGGGGGAGAGTAATTATTAGTGATTGAGTCCATGTTGTTGGCCACTCTCCTGTCTGCCACATTTTGTTGCAGATGTTGGTAAGGATGTCTATCACCGTTTTTCATCCGTTCATTATCAGTTCTGCTGGGATGTTGTCAAATCCAGCAGCTTTTCGCTCCTTCAGTGATCTTACAGCTATCTCCACTTCTTAACGTAAAATTGGAAAGTCGTCCTCATTTGATGATTCTTGGCTGGCTTGGATCTCCGTTGGTCTGGAAGTTGTACAACTCCGAACAGTATTCTGTCCATCTTTTGATAATGTTTTTTTTCTTCGGTGAGGCATTTCCCTTCTTTGTCTTGAATTGTGTTGACTTTCTCCTGCCTTTGCTTTGTCGTTTCTCTCTCGACTTGGTATGCTCTTTTGCTGTTGTTGTTGTTGAGGCAGTCTTCAATTTCCGTGCACTGTTCGACAATCCATTTTTCTTTGGCTTGTTTAATTCCCTTTCTGATCTTCTTGTTGATCTCACTGTACTTTGCTGCTCCTTCTTCGATGTACTTGACTTTCTTAATATCTCTCCTAGTGTCACACATTTCCAGAATTTCTTCTGTGACCCAGGGTTTGGCTTTTCGGTGGTGTTTCCCTAGGATGGCATTAGCTGTTTCTGTCTTCACTGCATTAAAATTTGTAGTTATCGCTTGTAGATATTCTTTAAGCGTGAGCAGTGGTGTAAACTTCCCTCAAATTGTTGCTTGGAATGATGCGGAGATCGCAGGGTCTTTCAGTTTGTCCAAATTGAACTTCAGCCTGGTATTCTTGGGTTTGTTGATCTTTTTTTAGCCGTACTTTGAAGTTCATCAATACGAGACTTCCTACGTCTGCTCGTGGGAAAGTCGTTGATTTGGCCCTGTTTATTCCAGGTCTGAACCTATTTTGCACCAGGATGTAGTCAATCTGATTGTGTTCTCTTCCGTTATGTGCATGACATGTCCATCTTCGGGATACTTAATGTTTTTTTAGTGTGTTTGCAAGCACCATGGTGTGGTAGTTGGCAAACTCCAGCAGGCGTAACATTGCAGAAAGGACCGCAGAAATCTTTCCATTCTGCATGTGCATCGGCTCCCACTTTGGCATTCCAGTCTCCCTGGACCATCAGAATGTCCTTCTTGTCTACCCCATCGACGATGTCCTGGAGTTGATTGTATAATTATTCCACTTGCCCATCATCATAAACTGATGTTGGGGCATAGACTTGTACCATCTTGATGTCGAAAGGTGTTGCTCTAAGGCGGATGGTTATGAGCCTGCTGGATGTTGGGTGGCACCATACTACCGAGTTCTTTATGTTTTTGTTGACAAGGAATCCTACTCCCTTTACATGTTTGTCATTTTCTCCACTGTTGTTTAATGTATTTCCTTCATCTGTTTGTATTTCACCACAGCTCTTCCACCTGGTCTCACATAGTCCGAGGAGGTGCCATATATATCTTTCAATTTCATGTTCAAGTTCTTTCATTTTTCCTATTTGGTTAAGTGTTCTTACATTCCATGAGGCAACAGTGATGTAGTCCCTCCCACGGATTGTTTTGGTGAGGGTCCATCATTAGCATATTTGTCTCGTCCGTCCTGTTGGGAGACGGATGGCGCGGTCATTGGTAACCCGGGCTGCGACCGATCCGGTATCGACTTTTGTTTTTTGTTCATCATGTAGTGTGTTTGGGGCCGATTTTCTAACCTGGTGGAGCCCATTCCTCTCCAGGCGGCTATATGACCCATAGCTGGAACATGATTTGTGGGAGTCGGGACATGTCCATACACTGGTGGGCCCTGCACCCCGCACATATCGGACTCATGCTACTCCGCCAAGGTTTTACGTGGCTGGACCACTATATCCCATGCAGGTTTGGCCTGGAGCCGCAAGGTGTCCACTTACCATATGGTGTCGCAAGGAGGCAATGCATGAATCTTGATTGAGGAGAGGCTATGTACCAGAAGGAAATACTTATGCACTCGGCTTTCTTTTCACCCCAGATGAGGCTAAATGGCTGCTGAAGCTGAAAGCGGGAGGTCAGAAGCAAGCTATTAATCACTACACTACGCTACAGCACTAGGCGCATCACCCAACCCTTGTGACAGGGTAACAGTTCAAAGCACACAAACGGATCCTCGGCAGATGAGATGACGGTCGTCTCCTACAGGAGACACAATGACATATGCTAATGAAAGCCGTTGAACGAATGTTGGTGTCCTGAAGACCCGAGTTCTCTCGGCAAAGAGTAAGACCCGTATCGGATATCGGGATGTCCGAACATTAGGTGATGGTTTAAGCTCGAACAATTAATCATAAAGAGATGGAAAACTACAAGATGAACATACTAGGTCTCATCGAGGTTCGCTGGACTGACTCAGGACAATTCAAATATGGAAACAAGACCATATTGTTCTCTGGAAGACAAGACGATACCCATCGTGGTGGTTTTGCCATCGTGCTTCACAAAGATGCAAGTAGTGCGCTTACAGAATGAACGATTAATTAAGGCAATATTTGAAAACATCACACGTCAAGTTCACCATCATCCAGTGCTATGCACCGCCAAACAACCTCGATGACTATGAGAAAGACAGCTTTTATGAGCAACTACAGGACCTGATAGACAAGATTCCACATCACGTCATAACCGTTGTTACGGGAAACATGAATGCCCAGATCGGTGGATATAGGTCTGGTTTTGAACATGTCATTGGGCCTCACGCATTTGGGAAACGTACATATCATGGCAACCGCTTTGAGCAATTCTGTAGTGACTGGACGAACACTCTTTGAGCACAAAGACATACACAAAATAACATGGTTTTCAAATTACCACAATACCATCACACATATCGACCATTTTGCTATCGGACCAGGCTGGAGGACTCCGTGTCTACAGTATGTCCGAGTGCACTGTGGAGCAGACATCTGTAGTGATCACCACTTAGTTATTGCGAAGATCAAGGTCAAGTTGAGGAGACAAAAGAAGAATTCAAACATGACTAAAATAGTTGATATGAACAAGCTCCACAACCCAGTGACCAAATATGAATTTCATGCAATCCTGAGAAATCGTTTTGCTGCCCTGGCAGATACCACACCAGATTCAACGAAATGTTGGGAGAATATGAGATATGCGATGATGCCAGCGGGAAAAGACGTTCTGGGATTCCAGAAATATCTGAAGGAGTCTTGGATCAGTGATCACACATGGGGACTGATTGCGGAGAGGGAACTACTGCAACAGAAACGACAAAATTATTCTTGCAGCACAGCTTCATACCAGGCCTATTGTAAGACAGAGACAGAAATGAAGCAGTGCACAAAGGGACAACACGAATGGTTTGGCAGACAGGCATACGAGGCAGAGAACGCAACAGCCCGAAATTACATCAGACAGACTAATGCATTGCCAAGAAAATCACTGGCAGCACAACGGCAAGGTCTGGACCAATCAAAGCCAAAGATCGATCTCTGTTATCGAAAGGAGAAGACACGCTAAAGAAAGGGGCAGACCACTTTAGAGAGAGGTTCTCAATAGACCTGCACCTGACACACCAACACAGACTGGCAACCCTCAGACGGTGCTCCCAATAAACACAGAGTAGTTCTCGGAGGATGAAGTGAGGAAGGCCATTGCGACTCTCAAAACAAACAAGACGCCTGGCATGGATGGAATCACAACTGAAATTATCAAAGCGGGTGGTGAAACAATTGTACAATGGATGTGCGAACTATTCAACCAGATCTGGCGCTCGGGCATCGTTCCTGAAGGCTGTTGTCTGTGTCCCAACGAAAGGAAACCTAATGCAATCTGACAACTGGACAGGAGTGAAATTGCTGTCAACACCAGGGAAAGTGTATTGCCAGACGACACTGAACTGAATGCGAGATGTGGTAGATGCGTCAGGAACAAGCAGACTTCAGGTCCAAACGCTCTTGTGCTGAGCAGATATTCACACTCAGACGCATAATTGAGAAATGTCAAGAGTACCAGTTAAACTTCGCAAACAGTTTCACATATTTCAGCAAAGCGTTTAACCACATCCACAGACCCTCCATGTGGAAAATATTAACCAATTATGGAATTCCACAAAAGATTGTAAAAGCAATCGAGAAGATATATGAAACTCGATATGTTGTATACAAAATAGAAAATGGCTACAGCGACTGGTTCCATGTGATGATTAATGTCAGACAAGGCTGCATTCTCCCCCTTTCTCTTTGCCGTGGCCATCGACTGGGTCATGCGGCTAACAACCACAGGCAATGAAGGGATTGTGTGGGTTAATGAGGAGCGTTTATCAGACCTGTACTTAGTTGACGACTTTGCTGCCCTCTCATACACCACCCAGGGCCTACAACGTCTCGTTGAATCAGTCAGCAAATATGCTAATGGCTTGGGACTTATCATCAGTTAAACGAAGTCAAAAACATGCTGACAGGGGAGCACCAACGACCCACAGATGTTTTGATCAACCAGACAAAAAGTAGAAACAGTAGGACACTTCACCTACCTTGGCAGCTCCATCAACAACCAAGGAATCATCGATCATGAACTTAACTGCAGAGTGGGGAAAGCGTCAGCAGCCATCAACCAATTGAGAAAAAATGGAACAACAAGAACAACATGTCTGGCGTTTAGATTAACTTGCATTCCTTCCTAGTGACATCATTCGCTTTCTCGTGAGTCGCGTTGTCGTTCGCGATATTTTATTGTTACGTGGGTCTTTGGCGACAACTTGTCATCTTCTGCGAACATCGTGTGAGTTGATCAGGAAACTTAACTAGAATCTTTGTATTTGTTTTTATTTTTAAGCGTACATTATATAAGTTAAATATTGGGAAGTGGTGTGATATATAATTATAGAGAATGCGAGATTTAATGGAATATTTATGAATGTTGGTTATGATAATATTATCAATGCGTTTTGCAGATTGATGTGTAATCTTGGTCAGTATACTAATTGTTGGAAAAAACATGCTTACAAACATGTTCTAAACAAAATATCCCGTTTGAATGTGTGGTGCAAAGCCGGTTACATACTAGATTGTACACGATTACAACAGATAGTCGCAGGAGGTCTATATAACGTGCATGAGTGGTATGAAGACGGAAAACTGTAATCTCCGAGAATCTCATCGAGGAAGTTAATTATACCTTCGACCGATATTGGACCAGTCCGGGTGTTCTATGTTGAACCACTGGCCCAATATAACACACCCGTGGTCCACTATACGTACCGTCCCAACACACATGATATATGGAAATGTGTCATAATTTTGAAGTTCCTGCATGTGTATATTAGTCCTATATATGTAGCTCGGGGCCATGTTGAGTGAGAGGGGAGGCGTATATTTTTAGACACGGAGGGACGTTACAAATATGGTATGGGACTAAAATCTGCAATGGCGAAAGATAAATTTAAGAATAATTTTTAGTGTCACTAAAATTATCATGTTACCTCTTCCTCCACACCAACAATTGATCGGGTTTTCCACGAATATCTGATAACCTATTACAATCAGGAATGTGACAGTTGGCTGAGGACTAAAAAAAATAGTCACCATCTTCTCAGTCTGCCGTATCTTCGGAAGTCCACACGTACGCTTTGCTTCCATGGCAACTGCTGTCAGTGGTTTCAAGTGCACATACATCTGGCCTTTTGACCTTAACATATCGACATATGTAGATTTTGTCGCGGCTGTAAAGATCGAGTTGTCCTACTTTGGAAACTTGTATAAAATGTTATGTTCCGTGGAATTATGCCAGAGATGCCACTATGCAAAATGGCCACTCATCAAATACAACAACCACCACCACGAGCGAGCGGCAGTCCAACAACATAAGTCTATCCACGAACGAGCAACAATCTCTTGATCCATGTCGGTCCACAAGCAAGCAACTGCCCAACAACCGAAGCCTGGCCATGAGCGACAGACAGTCCAATGATCCATGTCCGCCTACACGCAAGCAAAAACTCAATTACCTGAACTCATCCACAAGCAACATGTAGAATGGTTTCAGGCATGTCACAACCAACCCAAGCCCTTCCATGAACGATAACAAATATAACAAGCCAAGCCTGTCCGCGAGTGAACAACAACAGGCCAATGACCCAAGCCCAACTACAAGCGAACAACGGTCCAACAACCAAAGCCTGTCCACGAGCGAGCAACAGTCCAATTATCCATGCCCATCCACAAGCAGCAGACAGATGTATCGAAACCAACGCAGATGGACGTTGTTTCTTCCAAGCCGTTGTTATTTGTCAAGATCTCGATATACAGCATGCAGAAAGAGACAACGATGGCAATTTAAAGGACCTGCGAATGAGAACACGAGAAATGACATCCGCTGACGCGCTACGATCCAACATGATTGCACATATGCTAGAGAACTTTGGCATTAATGAAAACATTGATGAGAGAACGGTGAACGCAGATCTACTCGTCTATCGAAGACAGAATCACATCGAGGGAGAATCCTAGTGAGATGGTTGGGGAGATAGTGTCAGTCTACCGGTCTCAAGGCACGCAAACGATAATAGAATCGTGAAAATGTTCATCAAGTTAGAAGAATAGTTTAATACATTTTTTTTTTATTCACAACTATATAAATTCGATTACCGTCGACGTTTCGACCGCCTGCGACCGCCGACGTGACTCACTCGATTGAGTCACCTGTGGGACAGCCTGCTCGCCACGCCATCTGGCTAGTAGAAGAAGATCAATTCCTGAAGAAGGCCGCCGCAGGCGGTAAAAATGTGAAGTGAGTCGACTTTATATAGTTGTGAATTAAGATTTTTTTTTATTTAACTATTCCTCCAACTTAATGAACATTTTCACGAATACAAGACGAGACATGGACAGACACAGTCCGGACAATACGTGAACTGGAGTCGTATAAAAAAGGTCGCGCAACACATAAATCACCTGGTGTTTTCAATGCGCTGCTGTGATGAGAGCGTAACACCTCCCAGTCTAAGTCTCACTTGTTGCATCACCACACAGAATGCGAGAGACGTTATCACGAATGTAGAATAATACTGATAAGAGAACGAATTCGCGTAATAAACAACAAACTAGGTGATTTAAAAAAAGATAGAAAGAAGCGATAACGCGCGAAATCAACGAACAGTTGCCTTAAAACGCGTGTGAAAATGTGTTCGAGAGTGACCGAGAGAGACATATGAAAAGTTCGAAATGGCGACAGATAAACAAACTGATAAGACTAACAGCGAAGACGGCGCCGTGCAAAGATAACAACATTGATCTGACGGGCACGCAACTCAAGAAATGGGTTGTGAACATATCAAAGTACAAATTAAATGACGACCAAACGAGATTGCTCAATAAGGGACCAAACTATGCAGTAAAACCAAACAAACTGCCAGTGGAAGAATTTGTTGTAGCCACTGAACAGGCATGTCGTTCATTGCCCATAAACAAAGCAGACAAATTGAGAGCGCAGGTGGCTGGCATTCTGAAGTCGGCAAAATTACCGAAGCCGAAAATCACCAAGAAAGAAAGGCAAGCACTAGCAGAACTGAGGAAAGAAAAGAGCATAATGATTCTGCCAGCAGATAAGGGGAAAGCCACAGTTGTAAAGTACACTGACGAATATGAACAGAAATTCACAACCATGTTATCAGATGACAATACATATGAGAAACTAAAGAAAGACCCTTCCACCAAATACAATATCAAGTTAGTATCCATCATAAAGAAGCTGAAAGATGAGGATAAAATCACGGATGAACAGTACAAGTGCATGTACCCTACAGCAGAGAATGTACCAAGGGTGTACTGTGCTCCCAAAATCCACAAGCCAGGCAACCCACTTAGACCTATTGTGCACTACACAAGGACCATAGGGTACAATCAAAAATACATAAGCGAGTGAAAAATGAACAACTGAAAACACGTCCGAAAATGCTTTTTTGAACGATTGCTTGTACCATTACGGTTCGTCCGATCCAAACAATCTTGATATCGTTTGAAAGCTTAAGATTTCTGCTATTCAAATATATATATATATAATGGTTTACTGATAGTCATTCCTAAAATAAACTATAAACGGACATACAACGGTGCCAATTCCGGGTTCTTAGACACTGTGAACGATGTTGTTTCGTCGACATAGTTCACCAATCTACCGATTGAGGCACTACTATCTGATTTCATGGAAAAAGCTCCACCCACTTTCAAACGGCTGCCAAAATGACAAACGTGAAGTAGGTGTGACGTCACAATCACGTATATCAACCAATCAACGCAACAAATTTTGACGCGTTGGTTGGCGCAAGTTATTGTGACGTCACGCCGACGTAGGTATATATCGGTTTTGCTGTGATCAGTGCACACCAGTTTCGTTGCAGTTTAAAAATGGGCGGAGCATATAACATGAAATCAAGAAATGGTGAAGTGCGCATGCCTGAACCAATGCAAATGAGGAAAACAGCGCCGCAATCGGAAGATTATTGTACTGAGTACCCGCCGACAACATCGTTCGGAACCGTACAGAACACCGAAAACGGCACGAATGTAGGTCCGTTTATAAGATGAACGGTTACCTGGAAATATAAATGACGCTAATATAACAAAAAGTGCATACTTTCAAATGATACAAAAATCGTCGGAACAGGACGAGCCATGAAGGTGCTAGTGACCGTAGAATTTCATGTTTTGGACGTGTTCCGAGTTGTTCATTTTTCGCTCGCTTATCTATTTTGGTACAATGTATCAAAATCAATGGCTGATCTTCTAGGGCCCATCGTAGGGAAGACCACACACAACATCAATAACTCTAAGCACTTAGCTAATGAAATACCATGTGTGATAATCGAACAAAACTAAATGTTACTGTCACATGATGTAGTGTCTGTGTTTACCAACACCCCAATTGATGATCATCAGAAAATGACAAGAGGAGGATTCAACACTGAGAATAAGAACAAATCTACATGTGGATGACATTATGAAGCTGTTGAAGTTTGTTGTAACAACAACATACTTCAGCTTCAGGGGCAGTATCTACCAACAGAAGTTCGGCACAGCGATGGGAAGCCCGGCGTCACCGATAATAGCCAATCTATTTATGGAATGGCTGGAACAACATGCCATGGCGATAGCTCCAATAATATGTCAGCCCATACTATGGCAGCGATACGTGGATGACGTAACGGAAATTGTGAGGAAGGAGTGTCTACCACAACTGACAGATCACCTCAAAACCATTGATGCAACAGGCAACATCAAGTTCAATTTGACGAAGAGAGTGAGGGATCACTGCCGTTCCTAGACACTCTGCTAGTAGTCAGTGGACCACTTGCACGCAGTGTTTGTGACGCATGCACGTGTAGGTCATGCTTGATGGATAACGTAACGCCAATGTAAAAAGTCGATCATTGACTTGGACGCTTGAAATACTTAGGGCGCGAACGGGCACGTATTGCGAAGAATGCTGCATAAAGGCCGGGATGCGAGTTTACTTTCCGTACCCGGTAGAGCTACTCCCACGCCCACACGCGATTAACATTGGTCGAGAGCGAGCGGGCTTGTTCCCAAGCGAGGAATACAAAATGTCCTTCTACTTTTATGTGGTTGATCGGCTTAGTCCACAAGTCTGGACTTTGACGCCGATGGGTGTGTGTGTTGGCGTGCGTGCGTGCGTGCGTGCGTGCGTGTGTGTATACAACGGTGCCGTGTCCCGCGGCGGCGAGGTTGTTTGTTGCAAGAATCTACAGCCGAGATCGTTTCTGGTATGTTTATAAACTACAATGCAATCTACATATCAATGCAAACACAACGAATCGTAGACGGGCGCTAAACGCTTACGCAACCCTAAACATAACAAATTATAACGCGCTGCCATAGGTATGTACTGCTTAAAATATACTGCTAAGAGGGAGCATGTTCCAGAAAGCTGGTTCTGCCACAGAACATGCCCTAGTTCCAATATTAATATAGACTCTACGAACAAAAATCGTGCGGGCTAATGTTTTATGCCATTTTAGCAAACACCTGAACATTTTTCCATTATAAATCTTTAATACGTAGTCCGTCAAATGTATACAAACGAACTGTTAGAAATGTTGTTTTGAACGAAATAATTACACAAATAGACCGATCGAATCCAAATGTCATAAAAGACGTCTGAGTCAAAAACCGTTCGTCTTATCTGCGCGGTATAAAAGTGGTATATGACTGTGGTCAGAACGTGTTACTATACTCAGTACGAGACCAGACGGTATGTTAAGATAGATCAAGAGCGTTAAAACGCGAAATTTCAGTTTTGCAAAGTTGATTTTGTACTTAATCACAGAAATGTTCCTTATACCACAAATATTTTACCGACTTGACTTTTGAGTTTATTTCAACATCGCCATCCGAAGAATGGGTAATTTTGCTAGTGTCACTAATGAGAGAAACAGTGCCTAAAATATAAATGTTCCTAAAATATTGATGACTAATTTAACTAACGTTTCTTTCGGTTATTTTCATACGACATAATAACTCTTTCAATACACAATTTCAGTACAGCTAATGTTACACGGAGAGCATGGCATGTTTTACTTTTATAGCATGTGGCTAGCATGTGACATGGCATTATTAGTGTTATATATACATAAACGCATTAACACGCGCGCACACTAATACATGCTCATTTCGTGTTCCCTTACAGTTGAACTGATTGACAGGTAGTTTCGCTCCCCGCCAGCTCGCTGTCGTCTAACCTTAATAGCGCGTGGTCGTCGCAATCGCTCTACCGGGTACGGAAAGCAAACTCGCGGCCGGGATACACTGGCACTTTTTGCCCGAACTGACCAGACTAGACCAGACCAAACCACGTTAGACCACATCGGACCACCTCAGACTAGTTTACCAACTACGCCGACGGGCACCGAATGTGTCATACTTGAAGCGGGCGTGACGTCATAATCACCACTGACTGTGCTCCACATATCTGGCAACGTAGACAACATACATGAAACAACGTTCCACGAGACAACAAGTGTCTGACAATAGCAATCAATGTCTGAACAGTATTTATAGTGGTATCCTTTTCCAGATATACTGGCGAGCAGAAAATGTTCCACTACTACATTTTGATGTATGCCTAAAAATAACATTTGCATATTTATATTCATATACATAGAAGTATACACACACATACGACAATCCCTTTTTATATTACAAAACACACATTTGTGTTTCTAAAATTCTACATTATTATGGTACAGAAGCTGGAATCGAAATTATACATTTATATACCTTATTAATTTGTAGAATATTTACTTACTGTATTGTTTCTCAGATGTCATGTCGTTAATGCACATACTGTTGTGTTCTATTTTTAAAACACTAGGCAATTTTTCTAACAGCATAATAACCCTGGTTATATCGCAACTTTTGTAACTGCTTTTGGAATATAGTAATTAATTGTTGCTGATATAGAAATTATTGATGCAGAACAATTCTACCTATTACGTTTGCGGAAAACAATAGTAAAATGTAAGGAATAATCTAAAAAACAATAATAGTAATTCAGCTGTCTTGTCGTATAGGTAATACAATTATACATGAACAAAGGTGCGTGAACTGGTCACGTGCAATATATTCATTTTTCATGTAATTGTGTAATGATTTTTTGTGTGATTTTGTGTTTCATTCGTTCATTGTTAACCGAGCAGTTAAGTAGATATTCCAAAGTCTTTGATATCTACTCGCAGCTACTCATAGTTTGCAAATTACCAAAAACAATAGTTTACTAAAAGTGGGTTAGCTCCAGCGGTGTAATTTTAATGTGAAAATTATGACACAATGTAACAGAACAACTTGTACTGCAATTGCCTGTTTGATGTGAGCTTGTAGGTATAAAGGCATGGGTGGTGTTTGATGTGAGCTTGTAGGTATAAAGGCATGGGTGGTGTTTGATGTGAGCTTGTAGGTATAAAGGCATGGGTGGTGTTTGATGTGAGCTTGTAGGTATAAAGGCATGGGTGGTGTTTGGTTATAATTCACCCAATGACCAGTACGTTCTGTTAACATCGTGTCTCTTCAAGTATAAGTATATACGTATATTCAGAGTCAGTGTTTAAATACTTACCACAATTTGTGGGAAACAACCTTGGATGTGTGGGATTTACTTCCTTTATCACAAGAAGCACAATGCAAGGGTTGAGTAAGGACAGTTGCACTGATAGTCGGAACGAAGGCAACCCCCACGCCGTGGATGTCCATGCTGGCACCAATAGTTTGGCCAATTATATTTTTGAGGTGAGAGTGGAACTCTCATGGAAACAAATATTGGACCAGTATGTCGATCTTGCGGAGAAGGTTCGCGATTTGTACGACAACCCAACACCCACTGTCGTGTTGGCCGCACTACCCAGAATAGACAGGTAAGTGCTCTTTGACAACATGTTATACCAGGGGACTGCGTAACTTAAGCAAACCTTTAGTTATGTTTTGCTTTGTCCTGTCAGACTATATCAAACAGGAGTAACTTTTTAATTATGGAAATGTTCCGGAAAAAACAGTAGAACCTCAATTTACTGTCATTATGATCATCCCACACAGGTTACATTGCCTTCATGCAGTGATCTCTTTTAAAATATTGTACATTAATTTTTTTTATTTCAAATCTGTTAACTTATTTTATGTTATTCTTTATACATATTTCTACATACTGGTCCACGGGCTTTTTACCTACAATAAACATATCTTATGGTGAAAGTTACATTATTTAAACATTATTATTGTTTCAGTTCTGATTTGCTTGATTTGGTCCGTGCTTTCAACATCGAGTTAGAACAGAAACTGACACATCTTGGTGACAAAGCGACCTTGAGTGAGATAGCATATATTCACCAGACATGTTCAGGTAAATGTCTTCATTCATAATGATGTGCAGGATTTAGTTTAACAGTAAAATGAATGACGCTTGAATACTGGTTTGTCTGTGTGTGTGTGCGTGTGCGTGTGCGTTACAAATATACACATTATGTAACCAAGTAATGCTCTGGGTGTTAATGGGCTCCCCACGAGGTAGCAACACCATTATAAAATATTAACAAGTGTTTTTTATTACCAGGGAGAATATGCCAACACGATTGCATAACAAAATTAGAGATAATTTTCAAGATTGACATTATGCCAGTGACGAGAGAAAGGTGCATGCATTAGTTTGATGCAACGCTTCCAAATAATATGATATCATTTATTTTTGACGCAAATATTGTTGGGCATGAACCATGGCACCATACTAGCGAGAATTGAATATGCGTTTCAAAAATGTTTTGTTGTATCAGAGGTATCAAGTGTAACAGGTGTGACATGTATAACAGGTGTAACAGGTGTAACATATGTGACAGGTAAGACACGTGAGACATGCTGACAGGTACATATGTGGCATTAGTAACATGCACGTTTGACAGGTGTACTCGGCAGGCAGGCAGGCAGGCAGGCAGGCAGGCAGGCAGGCAGGCAGGCAGGCAGGCAGGCAGGCAGGCAGGCAGGCAGGCAGGCAGGCAGGCAGGCAGGCAGGCAGGCAGGCAGGCAGGCAGGCAGGCAGGCAGGCAGGCAGGCAGGCAGGCAGGCAGGCAGGCAGGCAGGCAGGCAGGCAGGCAGGCAGGCAGGCAGGCAGGCAGGCAGGCAGGCAGGCAGGCGGGCGGGCAGGCAGGCAGGCAGGCAGGCAGGCAGGCAGGCAGGCAGGCAGGCAGGCAGGCAGGCAGGCAGGCAGGCAGGCAGGCAGGCAGGCAGGCAGGCAGGCAGGCAGGCAGGCAGGCAGGAAGGCAGGCAGGCAGGCAGGCAGCCAGGCAGGCAGGCAGGCAGGCAGGCAGGCAGGCAGGCAGGCAGGCAGGCAGGCAGGCAGGCAGGCAGGCAGGCAGGCAGGCAGGCAGGCAGGCAGGCAGGCAGGCAGGCAGGCAGGCAGGCAGGCAGGCAAAATGTAATGTTATGCAATTAAATTTTGTCATTAATAATTTGAAGTGTAGTGGATGAGTTTCATTTCCAGTGTTGATGGTCTGCATCCCTACAGTGAGGGTCATGCCGTTTTGCATGAATCACTGGCAAACGAGTTGCAAAGCATCATCGGGCAAGTAGAACACCGACTCGATGATCTGCTTTGATGCCGCCAGTCGCTGTCATAGCACATTGTTCCTTCTCTGGCGAGCCGTGTGGTTTTTAGAAAGAATCAGCTGGAAAAACAAACCACGCTTCGGCGTCGTCGACCTGCGACCTCAACGAAGCAGAGAGACCCATCTGACCATGGTCACTATATGGTCCTGCTCCCGACGTATCAGTTGGTCACCACATCTTGCAAGTGAGTAGAGGTGTGGCCGTTGCTGTATCACCTTCTCTTCTACACCCATGAGTGTGTACGCACCCACACCCACCTAGAAAGATGCAGCCACGCCACCACCACTCCTCCAACAGTTCCAACAAGCAGCCCGTCAAGTATGTGTCCACTACATATGTCGGACACTGTTTTTCTCTGTGATGTTTACGTACAAACTGAAGAATTTGTAATTTCTCCCGCCTCACAGGAATTGTTTTCTTGCTATTTGTTTTTGTTTTCTGCTTTTTGGTTCTATACATATATACTGCTTATTTTACATAAATTTACATTCTATGTTTTACTTTTCAATACTTGTGTGTATATCTGAATATTGTGTTGCCTTACTATGCTGTTGGGACTAATAAATGTATTTTTATCCTTATCTGGCGATTGTTGTTAATCACCAGTGACTATCGTCTGTAAGTATCCATGTTGTTGCCAGCTGATGTTGTTGTCAACATTTTTCGTTGTGAACAAGTGTTATGTACATCTCGTCTAGTTTTGGCATTTGCATCGTTGTCAAATTCTGTATTGGTGTTGACATATGTACTGCAGTTTATATTATTTACTGTTATTATGAAGGTTGGCTTGTTTGTGTGTATTTTGGCGAAACACATGGCACAAGCATACAGCTACAGATAGTGCTTCGTTTCTTTTGAAGTTTTCACTCATACGTACGTCTCTGACAATGAATCACCACAGATTTATACAGGTAATGCTCGGGTTATCTGCAAGTTTGACGTTGTCAGGGCCTTAAAGCTCTTCCATGTTACAATTTGTTTTACATGTCTTGTATATGTTCGTTACATATTTGACGATTGATTCTATGACGAATAATCAATCAATGCCCTTGATGTGGACGTTTACACCCATCACTAACAACGTTCCAGAAAATATGAATCGCGCTTTAAAGGACAAGTCCTTTATTGAAGGGCAGCAAAGATCCACGTTACGCTGTCATATTATTTCCAATCTAAACCTGTCAGTATCCATCCACAATCAATGTTATCATATTGTTGCCGCTAAAATGAGTATTGGAATGTCCATAGGTATTCGAAATAAAAAAGTCAATATCACCGAGCTCAGAGGAAACAGTAGGAACCGCTTAGATAAAAAATCAGGAAATAAACAACCTCGAATATTTGAGTTCATGGTTTGGACAGTTTATATACACATCAACCATAGGCGGATCATGTGTGCCACGTAGCTCCTCTAGACGATAGGAATTTGTCTTGCCCGTAGACGTTTTATAATGGGTCCACGCGTCGTGCCCCCTAGACCATTGGAAATGTGCCCCCGTTCAGGTTACAATAAGCTGAAGTGATGCCATTTTCAACAGCAACCCCCTATGTTGACGAATTTTTTTCAACAGCACATCCCCCCGTCTTCCGGTGTCACCAGGTCCAGCCGAAACAGCGCGGAGAAGCTGAAATTACGGCGGCGCGGAAAAAACCTCCCGTTAGTCGTTTCATACAGCTGATCTATGGATGTGTTTACAACGTATATTTCCTAATAAACCATTGGCGGGTGGCTCGTTTCGAAAAGTTGGTTCATAACAAAGGCGGTTTGCGACTACGGCCCTGGGTGGATATGTTGGCTCGGGACTGATTGTCACAGACTTTCAGGGCTTATCTTAGGTGTTTCTCCTCATCCTTCTTGTCCCCCTCTTCCGATGTTGTCGTCTCCCACTGGTTCATCAGGGTTCTAACGACTCTTATTTTCCAGTGTTTGATATGGTGGGACACAAAGTTGAGGTATTGGTCAGTGTGAGTCTTCTTCCTACACACCGTGAACACATCACATGTACTGAAGGAGTTGGTGTCCTACGCTGACGAAAGAGTCTACAACAACAAGATAAAACACATATTGAATATGTCAAAAATAAATCGTTTGCATAAAAGTATTAACTATCCTGAAGAATGTTCAGCAATCTAATACCTCATTTGTTGGAATATCTTTGTTTGTATACCATTGCTTGTGCAATGACGCAAACAATAGGTTTGATGTCACGGCACACTTTACATTGAAAGCGACTTTTGCGTTATGACTTAAATACACAGTGCATCCGTAATCGGTGTGCACGTGAGATTATGAATTTCCAACTGCACGTACGTATTTGACCTGTGTGTGAAAAAAATATACAAAAACGTTTGCAGGGGAAGACAATATTAGCACACGTCAATAAAAACTAGCGACATAGTTGAATAAAAAAATCGCGACGTGCATAAATTCTCACCTAACAGTTTTATGCTAAGTCCTTCCATATTAACGTTTCATTCAGTAACCTATGATTTATATAGAGGAGAATATGCCAGAACACATTTGTAAACCTACTTTTTTACATACTATCTCCTACGTAGGTTACACAAAACGGTAAGTTCTTAAATAGCGCAGTATCCTTTACAATTTACTCCCTGGCAGACCTGTTCAATCGAACACCATCTCGACTTCTCTGGGAAACATTCAGCCACGCTGCAATTAATGCGCGAATTTTATTTGTATAAAAATATCCACCAATGATTACAGCCAGGTACTCATTCATACAGTCGAGTGAGCAACGTTGAGTAAACAACTTGCCCAAGGTTCGACACCGCCGCAGAATATTTGAACCCGGGTTCCCTTGCATTAATGATGACGTTTTTGAGTTCTGATCATTATAACTGCCTAATGATTCTTGTTTGTTGCGTCTTTCAGCTCAGCTTCGTAAGGATTTAGGCACGAAAGATGTTTATAATTATTATATGCCCTTGTGTGGAGTGGCCCGGATACCTAATAGCAGTGTCTTTGGCGGTTAACACCCCTCACGTTTTATGTTTGTTTGAATGTCATGTTTATTTATGCATTGTATTGCTTGTCGAGTCTTGAACAATCATCGGTTCGTTACGTCAATACAATTGCACTGGTTTTATTTATGCCATGACATTTGATCATAGGCAATAAATATTGCCCATTTACTACTTACACACTGTTTCTGTTATCAAACTAGCTGCGGCCATAATGACTGTACCTGTAGTGTACTAATTAATTATAATAATACCCCGACAGAAGTCATGAATATAAACTTATAAAACAAACAGAAGTGCGGTTATGCCTTCGCTGGGGAATAATTTAATGGCAGTACTCCATGCGCGATTGGTAGCAAAATTATGAGACAACCCCTTAACGGTCCGACACCACACGATCGCGTGAGAGGACCGTCGCATCGCCATTCTCACTCGAAGCAGGTGTGCATTTATTCGTAACCCACCTCCGCATCTCCACCACACCATATGTTGAGCTTCCCCGCTGCGCATGGAGATCCCTGTTATGTTCGATGCGATGCTATGTAGAAACTATATACTATTTCATTGTTGTTATTAATTAGTTCATAGTCAGGTAATGATGCCTAGTTAAATAAAAGTGCTAAGAGGCGGTTGGCACCCCTAACCTTTGATGTTTGTTTGAATGCCATGTTTAATTATGCATTGTATTGTTTGTCGAGTCTTGAAAGATAATCGGTTCGTTGCGTCAATACAATTGCACTGATGGAATTTATGCCATGACATTTGATCATAGGCAATAAATATTGCCCATTTTCAGCATGCACACTGTATCTGTTATCGTATACACCAAACTAGCTGCGGCCATTATGACTGTACCTGCAGTATACTAACTAATTATAGTAATAGCCCGACAGAAGACATAAAGTATTTGTATTATTATATTTTATTATATATTTAGTAATGCTAACAAAGCTAATCACTTTGGATTGCACGTTGTTTCTTTGTATCGCAAGTCGGTTAACATTGTACGTTTTTCAGAAGGCCAAAAGGTGCATTGCTGGTAAGAAGGCGACAAGGTGCATTGCTGGTAAGAAGGCGACAAGGTGCATTGCTGGTAGGAAGGCGGCAAGGTGCATTGCTGGTAAGAAGGCGACAAGGTGCATTGCTGGTAAGAAGGCGACAAGGTGCATTGCTGGTAAGAAGGCGGCAAGGTGTATTGCTGGTAAGAAGGCGACAAGGTGCATTGCTGGAAAGAAGGCGACCAGGTGCATTGCTGGTAAGAAGGCGACAAGGTGCATTGCTGGTAAGAAGGCGACAAGGTGCTTTGCTGGTAAGAAGGCGACAAGGTGCATTGCTGGTAAGAAGGCGACAAGGTGCATTGCTGGTAAGAAGGCGACAAGGTGCATTGCTGGTAAGAATGCGACAAGGTGCACTGCTGGTAAGAAGGCGACAAGGTGCATTGCTGTAAGCATTAATTGGTGTCAGCTTCTTTCGTCACATTCTTAAACTTAGATTATAACTTGAAATAACATCCATCAAAAAGTTGTAATAAGACACAATCATTTAATGAAACAATAATTTTAACTCATTATGTTATCAACTCTTATCCAGCGTGGTAATGACAGCATACTCCTAAATCATACCCAACACAGGGCCGTAGACTCCTAAATCATACCCAACACAGGGCCGTAGACTCCTAAATCATACCCAACACAGGGCCGTAGACTCCTAAATCATATCCAATACAGGCCCATAGACTCCTAAATCATACTCAACACAGGGCCGTAGACTCCTAAATCATATCCAATACAGGCCCGTAGACTCCTAAATCATATCCAATACAGGGCCGTAGACTCCTAAATCATACCCAACACAGGGCCGTAGACTCCTAAGTCATATCCAATACAGGGCCGTAGACTCCTAAATCATACCCAACACAGGGCCGTAGACTCCTAAGTCATATCCAATACAGGGCCGTAGACTCCTAAATCATACCCAACACAGGGCCGTAGACTCCTAAATCATATCCAATACAGGGCCGTAGACTCCTAAATCATACCCAACACAGGGCCGTAGACTCCTAAATCATATCCAACACAGGGCCGTAGACTCCTAAATCATATCCAATACAGGGCCGTAGACTCCTAAATCATACCCAACACAGGGCCGTAGACTCCTAAATCATATCCAATACAGGGCCGTAGACTCCTAAATCATACCCAACACAGGGCCGTAGACTCCTAAATCATATCCAATACAGGGCCGTAGACTCCTAAATCATACCCAACACAGGGCCGTAGACTCCTAAATCATATCCAATACAGGGCCGTAGACTCCTAAATCATATCCAATACAGGGCCGTAGATTCCTAAATCATATCCAATACAGGGCCGTAGACTCCTAAATCATATCCAATACAGGGCCGTAGACTCCTAAATCATATCCAACACAGGGCCGTAGACTCCTAAATCATATCCAATACAGGGCCGTAGACTCCTAAATCATACCCAACACAGGGCCGTAGACTCCTAAATCATATCCAATACAGGGCCGTAGACTCCTAAATCATATCCAATACAGGGCCGTAGACTCCTAAATCATACCCAACACAGGGCCGTAGACTCCTAAATCACCCAATACAGGGCCGTAGACTCCTAAATCATACCCAACACAGGGCCGTAGACTCCTAAATCATATCCAATACAGGGCCGTAGACTCCTAAATCATACCCAACACAGGGCCGTAGACTCCTAAATCATATCCAATACAGGGCCGTAGACTCCTAAATCATATCCAATACAGGGCCGTAGACTCCTAAATCATATCCAATACAGGGCCGTAGACTCCTAAATCATACCCAACACAGGGCCGTAGACTCCTAAATCATATCCAGTACAGGGCCGTAGACTCCTAAATCATATCCAATACAGGGCCGTAGACTCCTAAATCATACCCAACACAGGGCCGTAGACTCCTAAATCATTTCCAATACAGGGCCGTTGACTCCTAAATCATACCCAACACAGGGCCGTAGACTCCTAAATCATATCCAATACAGGGCCGTAGACTCCTAAATCATACCCAACGCAGGGCCGTAGACTCCTAAATCATATCCAATACAGGGCCGTAGACTCCTAAATCATATCCAATACAGGGCCGTAGACTCCTAAATCATATCCAATACAGGGCCGTAGACTCCTAAATCATATCCAATACAGGGCCTTAGACTCCTAAATCATACCCAACACAGGGCCGTAGACTCCTAAATCATATCCAATACAGGGCCGTAGACTCCTAAATCATACCCAACACAGGGCCGTAGACTCCTAAATCATATCCATTACAGGGCCGTAGTAAATCATACCCAACACAGGGCCGTAGACTCCTAAATCATATCCAATACAGGGCCGTAGACTCCTAAATCATACCCAACACAGGGCCGTAGACTCCTAAATCATATCCAATACAGGGCCGTAGACTCCTAAATCATACCCAACACAGGGCCGTAGACTCCTAAATCATACCCAACACAGGGCCGTAGTCAGAGGGTTCGGGGATTTCACGCGAATCCCACTTTTAACGACCCACCTTTTGGAACGGAGCCACCCGACAAATATGAGTTTTTATAGAAAATGTTAGGTTGTAAACACATCCAAATATAAGCTGTATTAAACGCAAGATAGATGGTGTTTAAAAAAAAAATACAGCGACCTAACGATCAATCGCGATAGTCGATGTCGCGATGCAATACAAGCGATAGTAAATTAAACTATCAATAGTTATCGGCGATAGCTCAGTGAACTATCGATAGTAAGGATAGTTGGCCAAACAAATGGGCATGTTTACTTGAGTCGCTGTAATACACATGTGATTTATCAACTTTATTACGTAATATCTACTTATTTACCGAATCCACCGACCCAACGTCAACAATTGTCGATGAAAACACCATCACTCAAGGATTGCCATTGTGAAACAACTAACTCAAAATCCATGCAATGACGTCGCAAGCCAATTTTGGCTTGGTTCATGCTAGTTGTAGTTTAACTGACATTAAGTAAAATAATAGCATATTTAGCTTCCACGAGACAATCGCGATAGTATCGTAATAGTAGAACTTACAGCTATCGCGATACTATTGCGATAGAAAAACTATCAAAGAGAGTCACCGTTAAGTTAATGCCTGTATACAATCTTGATTTTAGTGGCCAGAGAATTAGCGTGGACTACGAAGTAGGGGGACTGCGACATTAGGATGTATCTGTACTATATACGATGCTGTATTTTACAGTACGCACTCATTGATCAACAATGTAAAGATTCTTGTAAACTAAACAGCTAAAATTATTACATGTAGATTATTCCTTTTAATAGGTATGTATGTTCATCTACCCAGCATTAGCCAGATTAGTAATATGTATCACGAAGTCAGCCAGATTGGACGTAGGAACATGAACAATCGTTCAAGGGGGATTGCGGTTAACTTAGCCTGCCTATGCAGTATTGCCAATACAGTTTGTTTTGAAATGAGATGTATTGTTTACCATTTAAACGTGCTCCGGGGTAGTGTCTTCTAGATTGCGAACATTGTTAAGCGCTTACTAAACACAATTTGGCGGGCAGCATACCTTCAAACTAGTTATTATATTCTTCACATGTTTATATTAGTTAATAAATAAAATATAGGAACAGACTGCTTCCTTTTATATGAACATATTGATTCAATGATTGTGCTCTCGCTGATTACATCATTTGTGTGCATGTTAAGCCAGGAATACACTGGCACTCTTTTGTCCAACCAACTCATCAAATAGTTTATACCAAAAATCTTACACAAACACCATCACACTTACGCGGATACTCGGTGTTTGGTCAAAATTATGAAGGTCGACGAGAATGTGAAGTTCACGTCCATCAACAGATCCTAGTCGTGATAATGTGTAGGATTTTCATATATTAATTATTCGTAGTGCTACACTATTAGCATAAGGGTAGATATATGCATTTATGTGTCAGTGTCTACTCCATATTACCATGTCTCTGACCCATGGGCCGTTTTCCAGAATTATTTGTCACGCTGTTCTAGCGATTGTTAGGTTACGTTTTACGTATTATGCGCAAATTACGTGTTACGCTCCGAATAATTGATCTACCATGTAGGTGAGAATCTTGACATATAGGGTGTTTTAAAAATATATATATGTGTTACGATCCATTCTAGGGTGTCGTAGTTTAATCCCTGTTTGACGCTCGAGGTTCAAGCAGTCTAAGACGAAAAGGTTAACCTACCCGCATACACACGCAAGCTCGAATATAAGTAGATTTGATATATTTGTGTAAAAAGAAAAAGGAGGAATCCGACGTAGGAGAAAAAACAGACATTGCAGCAGAAAGGGCAACATGCCAACTGTTTCGACACTTTGGCAGAAAAAAGCGATACGTTTTTCATATTACATATAGCTTTCTTACACCTTTCACACGCAAGCTCGATTATAATTAGAACTGAAATATTTGTGTAAAAAGAAAAAAAGAGGAACCCGACATTTGAGAAAAACAGACCCTGCAACAAAAAGGCAATATGCCAATTGTTTCGACACTTTGGCAGAAAAAAGCAATACGTTTTTCATATTACATATAGCCTTCTTACACCTTTCACACGCAAGCTCGATTATAATTAGATTGGAAATTATTTGTGTAAAAAGAAAAATGAGGAATCCGACAGTTGAGAAAACCCAGACACTGCAGCTTTCGACATTTTTGCAGAAAAAGCGATACTTTTTTTTATATTACATATAACCTTCTTACACCTACATGCCTATTTCTGTTTGTCACGTCTGTGATTGTGCGTAGAAAAACACTATGGAAACTGTTTTCAGTTATAAATTATATTCTTTTGCAGTTTATCGTTTGTTTTTAATTACCATAATTCAGAAGAAGCAACGCGCTGCTTTATGGAACAGACTCTAATTATACGTTGCCAAATGTGTTAGGAAATATCTAACTTTGCCACTTCACCAAATCTATCTGCTTTTTCTGAAGGATCGTTGTGTTTATGCTCCTGAATAACAGTTCGAAAAAAACTGTTGATAGATAATTACGTAATGCCAACTTATACATATAAAACATTTTTACTCAAAATGTTTCCCACAATAGTATATCAACCATAATGGTTTTATGCATAATAATATTACATATGTGTATGTACAGTATTCTCGTTGTTTGTTTAAATGACGAGGGTCGGATATAATGTGAACGTCTACTCCATGTTGCCAATCTCATGACGCAGGGCCCGTTTTCCCGAAGTATTTGCCACGCGCGCGTGGTTCCTGCGATTGTTAGGTTACGTTTTACGTATTACGCGCATATTATGTTTTACGTTCCGAACAAATGATTCGTCCCATTAAAGGTGAGATTATTGACACATGTCAGGAGGTGTTTAGAAAATATATAGGTATTACGTCCTATTCGTGGGGTCATAAAGTAATCCCTCAAAGCTTGGCGTTCGATGTTCAAGCCGTCTAAGATGAAAACGTTAACCGCGTACATATATACGCACGCTCGACTATACGTAGACAAGGCATCGCATCACACATCTTTTTTATACAAACGAATATGTTGATGTTACGCATCAGGCAGCGTGATAGTTGTTATACCAAATGTCGTTGTTAGATTACATCCTTGTATATATCACTTAAAAACGTCTATGTGGAATACTAATTGATTTCATGGTTCTTCAACTGATGCACTGGATCCCAATGACAAATCGTATGAAGTACATCACATTTTAACTTGTACTTGTACAATAATTACTTTTAGATGTACGTCAGAATATCTCGCGTCACAATAAAACATTTGTATTTATGTGTTATGTATGTGAGTGTGTGTGCGCGCGTGCGTGCGTATGTGTATAGGTATATATGTATGTGTGTCTCTATGTCTGCCTGCCTGCCTGCCTGCCTGCCTGCCTGCCTGCCTGCCTGCCTGCCTGCCTGCCTGCCTGCCTGCCTGCCTGCCTGCCTGCCTGCCTGCCTGCCTGCCTGCCTGCCTGCCTGCCTGCCTGCCTGCCTGCCTGCCTGCCTGCCTGCCTGCCTGCCTGCCTGCCTGCCTGCCTGCCTGCCTGCCTGCCTGCCTGCCTGCCTGCCTGCCTGCCTGCCTGCCTGCCTGCCTGCCTGCCTGCCTGCCTGCCTGCCTGTGTGGTCTGACTTTGCCCTATCATCACGCCACGCCACGTCACGCCGCACCAACGGTTATATCGGTCTTCTGCTATTCAATGTTCCACGTGTGATATCCTGAGTTATGATGGTCGTCGTGCATTAGTTTATGTTACCGGGCAGGCCACATTGTGGAACGCGCAGCGATTAGAACTAGAAATTGGAAAGAAATAATTTAAAAACATTAGTATTGTCAAAGTAACGGAAACCTGGTTAATGCTGATGTTTTGGTTTTATTTCTCTCAGCCTTTGTTTTTAGTATGTATGTCTTCAATATAATTATTTATTGTATTGTAGCTTTGTACTTTAAACTTATTTTATTTAGTATATTTAGCTTCTCACCACATTTGTTTTATAATTGTGCAACTAAACATTTATATCCGTGACAGTGGACACGTCCGCTTTCTGACGACTTGGCCTCTTTAGACCCGTGCCAATGGCCACTACACGACAGTCACCTTCTGATTGCTTTATAAAGAGAGGGCCTACGCCGGATTTACCACCAAAGGGATAGGATGAAAATCCAAGAACACAGGGTACAATCGTCCATTCCCGCTTGTTGCACCACAAGGAACCAAATTCCGCACTTCCGGTGCACTATTTCCCTATCTTTTAACATGTGAGGGAAATGTAAAAATGAAAACACCCTCCTACGGAATTAGCATAGCTAAAATGGCGGTTTATTTGCAGTCATTCCAATATTTTAACGTAGACAGTTTCACTGTAGCGTTTACACATTTTTTTATTCCGGTTCAGTACTTTTCAGCTACCATAACAAAATCAAGGTCTCCTTATCTTTTAACATGTATGAATGCTATGGTTTTTACATACCGAAGGTCAAGCGGCGTTTATCTATACTTTTGGACCGTAGGCCGAGGCTCCTCAAAGGGACCGACCGCTTGTATGACAGATGACGACGTGTCTAAAAGGTGGTGTAATTTATAATAAAATCATTATGAATTCAATGGATGCTTATTTGTCTGAAGAAAATGGCTGAAATTCGGTGAAAATGGCGTGAAAACGTGATGTTTTTTTCTTGAGGCTATGTCTATGCCGCGCGTGAAGTTTCTACTCTGCAGTCCGCTAGTGGCGTGTAGTTTCTACTATGAGGTACGTGCTTATTCGTCACTTGAACGAAAACGTCTTCGTGAGTATGGTAAGGAGAGTTGCTGCTCATTTTCAGGAAAAGGTTTTGTTAAAAGTGATTCTACACATGATTGCAGTAACTCGTTCAACTCGATAGCATTGGCGAATAAGCAATACGTTTGATTATAAGCACTACATTAAGAAGTCCAGACATTTGTTTAGCAATTTGCTTAGTTTCTTATTTGTCCGCTTAATTAGTTGCCTTGAAGACACAATGCGTGTGAGTGTCGTCTTGCTTTTCGCCTAGCTGACGTTGGCGGTTGTAGCGGCTCACGAAACGGCTGAACTAAGGGGCACAGTTCTTATTTTCGTTGCTTGTTAAGTCGCATTTGAAACTGCTCACTGCAAGCAAAAAGGAAACAGATGTTAAAGTATTAACTACGAGATACACAACACCGCGTATCACAATTAAGCTCAACAGTTTTGTTATCGTCGTCGTCATCGTCGTTGTTGTTATTATAATTATTGTAGTTGTCGTCATAACAACTTCATCCGCTTATAATTATAAGTATGTGTGTACATATTTACGTGTGTACATATATGCATATGTACATGTACAAGTACTTCTGTACATAATGATTGTGTATATATGTGTGTTCGTATGTACGAGCGTGCATATATGCATGTGTGTATGTGTAGATGTGTGTATTTAAGTATGTAAGCATATATGTATTTACAGTGTATGTAGAACACCGATCACAATGTGCGAGTTCAGATTTTGGGCACTTTCGAACCCGTGTCATGAGACATCAGACCAGTGAACAAACTGAAGGTCTACAAAGCGGTTGTACTCCCAGCACTTTTTTTAACGGAGCTGAAACACGGACACCATAAAGACGACATATAAAAGTCTTAGAGCAATTGCACCAACGCTGATTACGAAATATATATTGATGATCATTTGACAGGACAGAACGAACAACAGCGTCTTCGATGAGGCTCACATATCAAGCAATGAAGCAACCATCATGCAACAACAATTGAGATGGACTGGTCATGTACTGCGCATGTCTGATACGAGACTGCCCAAGCAAGTATTCTACTCAGAGCTGAGTTATGGTAAACGGTGTAAATGAGGACAGCGTCAACGCTATAAAGACATCCTTAAATCAACCTTGACAAAATGTGGCACTGAACCAAACACCTGGAAATCTGAGAGTCTATCACGTTCTACATGGAGGTCGTTTACTTGAAACAACACAAAATCATTAGACACCAACAGAGTAACAACCTTAGCCAAAAAGCTCCACATAATCTACCCTCACCACACCCTGCCTATACATGTTCGTTCGCACTGTGGGGTGATGTGCCTAACAAAGATTGGACTGATAAGTCATCTGCGAACACACACCAAATGACACCGACAAACCGTGGAACGATAATCCTCGTTACGAGGGATTGCCGATGATGATGAATGTATGTATGTACGTATGTACGTATGTACGTATGTACGTATGTACGTATGTACGTATGTACCAATGTACGTATGTACGTATGTACGTATGTACCAATGTACGTGTGCACGCGTGCAAGTTTGCATGCGTGAACGTGTGTTTAAGATAAGTTTGGTGACATTCTGTCCTGCAACTAACCAATGCTTATTAAGTATGTTAATAAGCTGCTTATTTCAATTCACAAACACTAATGCACATGCATGTACACGCGGCGGGATCAATTCATCTGTTCATCCTGATTGTTATTCCGATGTTTTACTTCTTGGTGTACGTCGTACAAGTGCACAAGTTCATTCAACGTCGGGTTAAATGTGTCCAGTCGTTACTCTGGCTCATCAACATTTGACATACACATTTAATTTGTTTCTGTATTGCATAGGCATAATCATATGTCTTCTACATTATATATTGGTTTATTCCAATCTGTAGCAAAATCATTAAATTACTTTATTTCAGTGTACGTGAACAATATAATATGCCAAGAGACTTATATATGTGTGCACTTCCTTCTTTGCAGTTGATGGCGACCGTGTTAAAAGAGGTAATATATGGAGGTTTGATTGATTGATGGAGTTTATTGAGGAAATTATAAGCATGATGAGTATAAATAACAATAGCATCATAATATAATCAACTAATACCGAGGATAATACATACAACCACAACAAAGTATACTTATTTCCAATGGGGTCTTCATAAAAAATGAGTAATTAATGATAATGAAGGTAGATACAATAAATAAATCAACATTATACAATAGCAATAATGGTGTTGATGGGAATCAATTTAGTATTGGCAACTTTTCAGTTGGATTGTACATACATTATACTTCCAAGATGGCGATCGTGTCAAAAGAGGTAATGTGTCCTTTGTTTATATTTCCAACGTGGGCATGCAATTATATTATATATGTAGAGCGGACATTTTACGTGAATATTTTAAATAATTACTAGCAGTTGTTTTTGAAATAAATGCATTTGTTGCAGCAAGTGGACATTTAATTGTGCATAGCTGTTACTGCTACTACTGGGGAAAAGTCCACTGCCATAAGGCATCATGGGGTCGTCTCTGTCATGCCTATACTTGAGGCCCCGGAGGTTGCAAAGTTGTTTACGGAAACGCCAGGGACCGCGGCGCCAGGTGCTGCTGCAACTACAAAAGAGGCACATAGCGGCTGCTTTCACCAGGTAGCGATGGCGCTTCACGCCTACTCCGTCAGGGGCCGCCACGAAGAAAGCAGTAGATTACAAGGCGATGTCGGCTAAAATTATAACTGTACTCTAATTGACTGCGTCCAGTAATTTCGTTCACCATGGAACTATTAATGAGACTAACCAAATGAAATAATAGTTTAACCGTAACTAGTCCAAGCTTCGCAACTAAGCTGTCTCCAGTTAGTAACATGTTACACACTATGGTTACTTTCGCTGTGTCCTGTATTTGAAACATTGTGTGACGTTGAACATGGTCAATAAGTCGGTGATAATAAAACGAAATCCGCCAAAGATACATTTGCTGCATATCGTTTTTGAACACACACACACACACACACACACACACACACACACACACACACACACACACACACACACACACACACACACACACACACGCGCGCGCGCGCGCACACTTTACAGAGTAGAATAGCTGGTTGGAACCATGGAAGAATATATATAGTACTTAATTGTTTATGCTAATGATTTGTATTGTGAACTGCGCCATGACCTTCCTATTTTCCTCAAAATTACGTGATTATTTATACTTGTTTCCAAACAGCACGACACCATTCAGCGGTCAATCACAGTCAGTCCATTGGAATCCTGCCGCACCTGATCCAGTTTGGCGGCTGTGTGACATTACTGACATCACGCTGGACGCAACATTGTAATATCGCAGTTACTCGATCGGCTGTTTTTGTGAGACTACGAATTTAGAGGTATTTGTGTGGTTTAAGCTCATATACGGTATAGAAACGTATTCTAAACATCATCGTCATGTGAAAGTGTATGTGTAGCGCCGTGGTGCAGTGGCTAGAGCTTCGGACTCTCAACCGAGAGAACCCGGGTTCGAATACTATGCGGCGATGTCGAACCTAGAGCAAGTTCGTTCACTATACGTTGCTCCAATTCACTCAGCTGTATGATTGAGTACATGGCTATAGACAGTGGTGGATATTTGTGTACGAGTAGTCTTCGCGCATTAATTGCAGCATGGTTGGATGCTTCCCAGAGAAGACGAGATGGTGTTCGATTGAAGAGGTCTGCCAGGGAGTAAAGTGTAAAGCGCTTCGAGCAGTCCTGAGGACTGGATACTGTGCAATATAATAACTTACCTTTACTTTACTTTGTATGGATCCTTTGTTTGCAAAGAACATAGCATACGTTATCCCAGGACATGGCATTTCAGCAAGATTGGTAATAAAGTTGACATTTTTAAAAAGTGTAAGTTATTCCCAAGAGTTGGTGAAGTGAGTCTTCCCAATTCCTAAAGTTGTTTCCCTGAAAGATTTGAGTTTCTACATGACATGACCAGGCATTTTACCGGTATTATATTATTAAATACAGTGATCATCAATTGGGGCAACATGTGTTGAGTAAAGCGTGCAGTCACTTGGTGGAAGGAGCAAACAGAAGTAGACCATCGGCGTACATCAGCAGATTAACCTTAAAGCACGCACATCACACACACGCAGGCTGGATGCTACCAAGAAAAGTCGAGATGATGTTCGATTGAACAGGTCTGCCATGCAGTAAAGTGTACAAACGTTTTGAGCAGTCCTGAGGACTGGATACTGCGCCATATCAGAACTTACATATACTTTTTTATGCGCACGCACACGCACCACAATCAGTTATAAAGACGTCTGATATAGTGGTTTGTTAGTGTTATGACAGGCTAATGGTCAAAACGTATACAATGTAGGTTTACAGAGCTGTATCAGTATAGTCCCCGTGCAATAGGTCCTCGAAGGCTAGATCTTTCCCTTACAAACATGAAGTTTACAACTTTGATGGTAACTAAACATACATTAAATTATTTATTTTGTTACGCGCTGCATCGTACAATCGTATTCCGAGTTAATGAACAAATATATCACTTGTGAAGTATCATTTGCCGTAATAGGTGACAGAAATTGAGTCCATTAGCGAATACGTGACATCCGCGGCCGCGTATTCCAGCAACGACCTATCGCGGGCTATACACAACAACTGCAAGAAGGCGCGTCAACGTCTATTGCAATGAAACAAGATAAACTGTCCACTAATTTTTTTACTGCACATCTTTTGCCGGTCATCTTAAGCACTTGTATATTACTGTCAGGCTTTAGATATGTCATTATCTTTCAAAATACTGCTGCATAGTTTTGGTTCCATGGCAAACGATACAGAGCATTCGATTGTGTATAGCCAAGACGGCGGATCATATTGACGCCCGGACACCAAATAAGGGAAATGGCGTACGACTAATGGACGCAATTGCGCCTGTCATCCAATGTGACAGCTCTGAACGACTACCGACTCATGGCCCTACCGTCAGTGGTAATGAAGGTGATGGAGCTCTTGGTTCTCAAGTACTTGAAGTCAGTCACAAACTCCAACATGGATCCACTCCAGTTCGCATACAGGGAAAACTGGTCCACTGATTACGCTGTTGCATTGGCCCTTCACTTCGCCTTGCAGCACCTCGAATCTCCAAATATGTAAGCACGCATACTCTCCGTAGATTACAGTTAAGCGTTCAATACCATTGTCCGACAGAAACTCTTATATAATATTAAGATGCTATTGTTATTTATACTCATCATGAAAGTGCACACATATATAAGTGACTTGGCATATTATATTGTTCATATACATTGAAATAAAGGTATTTAATTAATTTGCTACAGGTTGGAATAAACCAATATTATGTAGAAGACAGATGATTATGTCAAAGATTGATTAGCCAGAGTAACGACTGGACACCTTTAACAGGACGTTGAATGAACATGTGCAATTGTACGACATACACCACAGACTAAAACAACGGAATAATAATAAGGATGAACATATGAAATAATCCCGTCGCGTGTACATGCATATGGATTTGTCTGTGAACTGAAATAAGCAGCTTATTAAAATACTTAATAAATATTGGTTAGTTGGAGGACAGAATATCACCAAACTTATCTTACACACACGTACACACATGCAAACGTGCACGCGTGCACATGTACCCACGTACACACGGACATACATCATTTTCTAAACATACATACATGCATACATACATACGTGCACATGTGCATACGTACAAACATAGTTGCACATATGCACACATGCACACATGCTCACATGCATGCATGCAAACATGCACACATGCAAACATACAATCATACATACCTACACGCATACACGCTTGCACGCATACACGCATACACGCATACACACTTACATACATTCATCATCATCATCGGCAATCCCTCTTAACGAGGATTATTGTTCCACGGATTGTCGGTGTAATTTGGTGTGTGTTCGCAGATGACTTATCAGTCCAATCTTTGTTAGGCACATCACCCCACAGTGCGAACGAACATGTATAGGCAGGGTGTGGTGGGGGTAGATTATGTAGAGTCTCACGCTTTTTGGCTAAGGTTGTTACTCTGTTGGCGTCGAAAGACTCTGTGTCGTTTCGAGTAAACTACCGCTAATCAGAACGTGATAGACCCTCAGATTCCCAGGTGTTTGGTTCAGTGCCACATTTTTTCAAGGTTGATTTAAGGACGTCTTTATAGCGTTGACGCTGTCCTCATTTAGACCGTTTGCCATAACTCAGCTCTGAGTAGGATACTTGCTTGGGCAGTCTCGTATCAGACATGCGCAGTACATGGCCAGTCCATCTCAATTGTTGTTGCGTGATGGTTGCTTCATTGCTTGATATGTGAAGAAGAAGAAGAAGAATTTGTTTTATTTGACCCAGACATTTCAAATAATTCATACAATACATCCATGTCAAAAAAATAATAATACAAATATATAACCTTATAGTAAACATGGCATAATGTATGATAAATAACGAAAAGTAGGGTCAGGAGACTCCTCTAAGACCATGGTAGTCGCAATCGAGGAGCCACCTTTTGTAATAAAACTTTAACCGAATCAATACATCATCTAATCAAATTCTTCCAGAATAAGAAGAACAAAACAAAACAAAAATAATATGTATGCATGTGTGTAGTGTGAGCAAGCTTACATGCTTATTGAGTTTGTCGTTTAGGCACTGTTTTGTACTGTATCAAGTTGACAGGTGGTTGTCAGATCTTAATTTTGCATACATATATAGCAATTTTGCCTGGTGCATGTTACTTGATAGTTTTGTAAAAAAATAAAGTTTAACATACTTGACAAATCCTTGTGAACCGTGTGTACTAAGCTTTTCTTTGACAATATCAGGAATGTTATTTAGTAAAAGTGTTAAATTATGCCTAAGGCATTTCTTAGCAAATTCATGTTTAATTTTATAAGTATATATTTTATTCTTGACTATTGTATCGTGATTATGTACCTCATAGATAAACATTATCCTCCAGTTTTGTAAATAAACTGGTAAGTCATTGTGTAAATATTTAGAGTAAAATTTTAATTGTTGTAATTTAAGAATGTCATCTATTTTTAACAAGTTGAGTTTTTTGTGAAGTGGTTCTGTGTGGGAAGTATAATTACTTAAGGTAATAATTCTCATGGTTTTTTTTAAGTTTTATTATTCTATTTGATTGAAAGCCCCACGCCACGATGCAATAATTAATGTGTGGCACTATTAAAGAATTATATAATATTAGTTTAATATGAAGAGGTAACACATGTTTCAATTTATTTTAAATGCCAATTTTTTTAGAAGAAGCATTTGATATTTTTTCAGTGTGCTTTTTCCAGTTTAGATTTGTATCTATAATTAAACCCAAACAAATAAATTATTTGACTTGTTCAATATTTACATTGTCTATCTTCCGAGTAAGGGTCTGTATACTTTTTTGCCTTTTGAAGTGTCATGTATTTCGATTTTGCTATGTTTAGCGATAATTTATTTATTTTGAGCCATTCATTAATTTTTTAAAGTTCTTCATTTATTAAGGATTCTAAATTTTCGTCATGTATGTTATCGCTGAAAGTGTTTAGTGTACTTGATAGAGTTGTATCGTCAGCATAAACTATGAAATTAAACATTTTACTGGCTTGTGCAAAATCATTTATGCAAGCACCAACACAAGTCATGAATAGTGATGAAAGAAGGCCAAATGAATGACGTTTATTAGAGATTAAATTAAAGAGAGAGAAATGTGTGCTCTACATCCCAAGGCCAGGCCTGTGACTGAGCCCACACTAGTCTCCTGTCCCTCAGGTTGACAGAGCCCACATTTCGGCATATACAACATTGTCAGTATTGTTAGAGATATATACAACAACAGCATTACTACTGTAATCGCAGTAGACCTTATGCACTGTACGGTACTAACAAAGCACACCATTCATACACACTAACTATAATCCCAACTACCTGCTGAAGAGTTACACTGTATCAAGATTTAGCCTAAACCTATAAGTGGGGCCATTACGCCACCGGTCACCGAAACATGTGACCACTACAGTATAACCTGCCATGTGGAAAAAAACACGCCAAGCAACTTCAAGCAATTCTGATATATTTCTTAAAGGCATCTGATGTCCATCAGCCCGCCGCCCTGATCTGTGCATCAGACTCACCTCGTAATGCTGCCGCAGTGGCCGCCCCAATGCGAAAACTGTGTCCTTTAAACGCACTAGTCTGATATCCACAGAATACCAATAGCTGCTTCAGCGACACATCAAATTATCTACGTAGCATCGGGGAGCCATCTGGGTATGCAAACAGCAAGGCTTGTCCGGAACCTCTAGCCTGTCTAAACTCTCGAAGGAAAGAAGCCTGGTAGATATCTGTCCCCGGAAGGCTTTCGCCTTTAACCTGGAGAGATTGGGGACCCTGAAGAGAACTGTGTTTAAAACGCCGGAAAGAAATTGTAACCAAGTCACCAGATAGCAAAACATCACCCACACGCAAACAACCATGTACCGTACTCCGTGACCGAGGCACCATTTCTCCTATGCGCAAGTACGCCTTGAAAGCAAGGACCATCATGGCACGGAGCATGAGGCACTTGTATTGTGATGAGAACACCGTGGGTAATGCCTGCACCAGGCGCGCAAGCACAGGCAGAGTGATAGGCAGAGGGACATCGGGAACAGCTCCGATACTTCTAACTCCAGCTAACACTTTAGAGACTGCAAAGCAATGTGATGGGTCAGCAAAACCCTTACTCTTATGGAAGTATGCCACAGCCGAGACTGTGGACACAATGGATGCCGGAGCGGAGCCATCAGCGTGCAGGTAAGCAATGAACAACAACATCATGGGTACAGAAACAGGCAACAGAGTGGGAAGAGATAAAGAATCATGAAACGTTATCAACTTCTTCCATGCCCGCTCATAATGCAGCCGAGACGATGGTGCAAGAGAGGCGTGCATTAATGTGCTTAAAGACTCCCTAAGCCTGCTGGGGACACGCTGTACGGGATGTCTACCGGGTTGGTGTTCGCCCATGGCGCCAGTTCGTGGAAATCTCCCACCTGTGAACGAGATAACTTATCAGCCAAGATGTTAAAACGGCCTGGAATATGACGTGCTGCAAAGTTTATGTTAAACCGCAGGCATGCCAGTACCAGGGGACGGAATAATGCCATAATGTGGGGTTCACGCGATGTCTGGTTGTTAATAATGGGGATAAAGGCTTCGTTATCTGTGAACAAAACAGACACACTTATTCGCCCAAGCATTATCCCACACATGTACTGCTGCTGCGATAGGGTATAATTCCAAGACTGCGACATTATGTGAACGCCATGCCACCGGCCAAAGACCATAAAACCATTCTGTCCCGTACAGAGCCCCATAACCTATTTCCCCTGCAGCATCAGTGTGCAGCTGAAGAAAGTCACCTGTCAGAAAGTTTTCATCTAAAAAGAAAGCATTACCATTGAAGTGCTGCAGGAATTCTAACCATACGCCTAAATCCAATTTAGTCTGTCTAGTTAAGCGAATATAATAATGAGGCCTAGACACCCCCAAAGTTTGATCGATTAACCGACGTAAAAAGGCCCTACCAGGGACTACCACTTCTGAAGCGAACGAGAGTACACTGATCAGCGACTGCAATTCTTTCAAAGTGACCTTCTGCTTGGCCAGAAAACTCAATAACAGTATCCTGGCCTTGCTCAGCTTATCCTCGGGAAGCCTAGCATGCATCTGCACCGTATCAATAATTATTCCTAGGAATGGGATGGAGGTGGAGGGGCCGCAAGTTTTTCCAGGAGCTAGCGGTACTCCGATTTGGTCACACATATATATAAATGCCTGCATATCGTCATTACACTTCTCAAAAGAGTTTGCCAGCAGGAGAAAATCGTCAATAACATGGATTACCTCAGTCACCCCCAATTTAACCTTCGCAGCCCACTCCAACGCTGTACTGAAACGCTCGAAGATAGAGCAGGAACTAGAACATCCCATAGGAAGCACTGCATCAATAAAAAACTGGCCCTTCCACCTAAAGCCCAACAACGGTCAGTCCGCTGGTGAAATTGGAATGATACAAAACGCTGATTCGATATCTACTTTAGCCATGTACACGGGTCGTGGTGAATGCTTGATAAACTCAACGGCATCATAAATTGTTGCATACCGGACAAACGAAAACTCCTGAATAAAATCATTAACTGAGGACCCTTCGGGATACGATAAATGATGAATCATCCTAAATTCACCTGCAGCTTTCTTAGGAACCACTCCGAGGGGCGATATTCTGTAGTTACGGTGAGGGGGAGGCACATTGAATTGTCCAAGTACCCGACCTAGCACTAACTCTTTCGATAACTTATGGTCGATCACTCCAGGAAATTCATCTGCAGACTTAAGATTACACATTCCTAGATTGAGCTGTGGTGGCAGGCCAATACAACCTATAGAAAAACCGGAAGTGAAACCCTGCAAAAGATAGTCGACTATAGTACTGTCATAGCCCTGGAGGAGTTGCCCGAGTCCTGCTGTGGAAACTGGAGAGGGTAATTTACCTTCTGTGCCAAAAGGGGGACCCACTGGCAGCCGACGGTCCACCTGGGGCGCTGAAAAACGGTGGGTTGCTGGGGCGAGGGGACTTCCCGTGAGCTTTGAAGCACCGGACGACCGGGTGGGCGCCGCCGCATAACCGACACTTGTGGATGTACCGACAAGTGGCACTATTGCACATCTCCCCTTGTTGAACGCAAAGCACGGACTGGAGGCCTGAGGTCTGGCCCTGCCCTGGCCGTGAAAGGGGGTTCCCGTAGACAGCCGGCGACCAGTCTGCGACTGAAATGCTTTCATCCAAAGCTCCCAGCTGATAGAGTCTCAGGCCCACCACCACCGATACCTCATCGTCCTAAAGGCTTCGTCATACGACCGCCAGTTACCGCCCTCTTCCGCAAGACCCCTCACGACCTCCATGTATTTTAGCATTTTGACTGCAGATGGCAGGTTGGCTGGCTGCAAGAGATACACAGACATGTATAGCTGAAAGGCCTGCCCCCACTGCTCGAACAAAACAGCATCATTTGGCTGGGGACACGCAGAACGTGGGGTTGCCAACACCTTTGTTTATGGCCAAAGCATAGGTTTGAGTAGGAGGGTTAGGTCAATGAACTCGCCTGCCCATATCTAGGCACGGAGAGCATCGGGAATCTGTGAATCTAAGGGAAGGGCTGTGGAGGTACATAAATAAATTAAGTTCTGCGTGGCCTCGGACAGCGGCCCCGCATCATTACCTGGAAAAAAACGTGTCAACAGTGGCTCACGGTGTATCAGCTGCAACCGGCTGCGGGGGCACCACACGGCCTGGCTCCGCTGCTGCAGGCAGAAGTGGGATTGCATGTCTCCATTCCACCTCCGGCACGTCTGCCGAAACAACTTGTGCGGCGCTGCCCATGGCAGCCGGCGCAGCTGACACCACAGGGGTTGGACGCAACGTTCAATGTCCTGCTCCCAGGCACTACGCGACACGACAGGTCCATGCGTGGTGTTCACCACAGCCCGGAGCCCTGGCGCATCCTCAAAGTGCTGTGGCACAGCACACTGTGGTGGAGGATGTCCCATCGACACGGGCGGAGACGAGGCGGTAGCCGGGGTTGGCAATGTACGTCCCTTAGTCGACGGAGGGGCCGGAGCAGTCGTTGTGGCCCGAGTACGCGAACGTGTTTGTCGCACTTGTGAATTGCGACGTGGCGGACGGCCGCGTCCTCGGGATGCTCTGGCTGGAGGCATGCTGCAAACACAATAGCACCTCAGAAGATGGATATACTGTACATAAGCGATCAAACGTAGCAAACAAGAAACAGCAAAAACTCAGCCTGGCAACATTGCACTGAAATGCAACTTTAACTACCCAAGCAGTGCACCGATACTGGAGCCGTCCCAACCGTGCCTCTTCATTTCGGAATAATACACCACAGCTGTCTATGCAGCAAAACGGTCCCGAAACAACAGCGCATAGTAACATAGAGATTCAGCAAAGCAGCCGTGTTATGAGCCTGTACACACTGACCCAACAAAGCAGGAATTTAGAAAACCCAATAATGTGTTGACATGCAAAAAACTGCCCCCGCAGCAAAACAGTGACACGAGCACTACAATGCATGTAAACACATACCCAACAAAGCAGGAATTTAAAAAGACCCAATAGTTTAGCAAACCCAATAATGTGTTGACATGCAAAAAACTGCCCCCGCAGCAAAACAGTGACACGAGCGGGCTTGTCGACAGCACGAATGCGCCAACCCAACAAACATGACTATACCCTAAAACTAGAATCTTACAAGGGGAATTCACTGACATGGAAACGGCCAGTTACGAATCCCGCAAGCAAAATTCAAAATGGCGGACAACAAAGAAAATACTCAGCTGTAAAAACTCGGCCGAACAGAGTCAGCAATCACCTTGCGCTCACGAGTACAATGACGTTCCTGAAGACGGCTCGCCAATATGCACGATCGTAAACACACCGCGTAGTAAATTCAAATCAATATAGCTCACACAACCAAAATTTGTTGATGCGACCACTCCGTCTGCTTTCACAAAACGAAGTGACCAAGAGCTCATTACAATCTGTGACCGCATGCCACTACCGCGCGGTGATTGGCTCCTTGCGCCAATTACAAAGGGTAATTAGCATAATAATTAGCATCAGACATTAGGCCAATCATCACTTGTCCTGCGTTGATGCCAGCACAAAAACCCATATGCAGCGGGGTGCCGCGGCCGCATATTCTCATTGATATATATGATGAATAACAGGGGCCCTAAGATTGAACCTTGTGGTACACCTGTTGTTATTGATAACATATTTGATTTTATATTGTCAATTTCCGTATATTGTTTACGATTTGTTAGGTAACTGCTGAATAAGTTCAGATGTGTTCCATGTATACCATAATATTTCAATTTGTCAATTAAAATTAAATGGTCAATGGTATCAAAGGCTTTGGAAAGATCTAGGTAAATATTAATGGGTATTTCATCCTTATCCAGTTTGGTTATTATTCTATCTATTAATTCTAGCGCTGCGTATTCAGTGGAATGTTTAGGTCGGAATCCATACTGGTGGTAAAAAAAAACTTAGAGTCTTTTAAATAAGATGATCATTGGTCAAAAATAATTTGTTCAAGTACTTTTGAAATAGCTGGTAGAAGAGATATGGGTCTATAATTATTGAATACTGCTGGCTCACCTTTTTATAAATGGGAATTACCTTAGCAATTTTTAGTTTATCAGGGAATATTCCTGTGGTTAATTTGCAGTTTGGTAGAGAGACCATCATATCCACAGGAATTTTTGTTGGGTAGATTAATTATTGTTCTCTTTATGGTATCTTCTTCTACATATTTAAATGTAAAATTACAGTTTACTATTTTATTTAGATAATATGAATGATCATGCATGCCTTTGCATTTAATATCATTAGCCAGATTACTACCTATATTGGTAAATAATGTATTGAATTTATTTGCAATTTATAATTTGTCTGCTACAATAGAATCAGATTCTTTAAAATATTTTGGAAATGATTTATTAATTTTATGTTTAGACAGGATTTCATTTATAGTTTTCCAAGTGTTTTTATTTCAAATTTAAATTGATTAAAACACTTCTCAAAATATGATTGCTTTGCTTTGCAAAAACGTCTTTTCAAAACACTATTGTATGTTTTTAGATTAATCAATAAAACGCCATATTCAGAAGATTCAGGGTTTGTGATTTGTAATTGTTTGTATTGTAGCAAGCCTTGAGTTATCCATGTAGATTTGTTATGTTTATATTTATTAAATTTCACTAATTTGCTAGTCATATATTTATTTTTAACTTGATTTATTTCATTGATGATAATGTTATAATTATGGTTTGGATCAGCATTTGAACTTGTGTCTAATTTGTTATGTATTTCAGAAGAGACTATATCATTTCTGACTTTTAATATAGCCTCTTTATTTTGTACATTAACTCGTATAAATTTTGTAGTATGTTCATCTTTTAGAGCAGTATTTATAAGCATAAAATATGGTTGATGATCAGAAAATTGTTTAATTAATATTCCTGCTGTACTTTGCAAAATATGCTTTGTTAAATAAAAAATAAAATTATCAATAAGTGTACCAGTACATGTTGTGAACCTTGAAGGAAGAGTAATTTGGGGGAAGAGACTAAATAAAGTTAGCATGTCAAAGAATGTGCTACAGTTTTGTTGCTCGTTTATTTTTAGCATATTTATATTATATTGTAGTCCCCTGCAAGAATAAGGTTGTTGTTTTGATGATGTTGCACAGATGATATGATCATTGTAAATTCATTTATAAATTCGTTATAGTTTTCAGTTAAAGGCCTTGGTGGTCGGTATATATTTCCTATAGTGACTGTCTGCGATAAGCCTCCTCCATTTACTTGTATTTTTTGTTCCTCCCATTGTTCATACATATTTAGTTTCATCTTTACTTCATAATCAAAGTGTTTATCTATATATATTAATAATCCCCCTTTGGTGCTGCAACTTTTTCCTTGGGATATACAGTCATATCCATTTAATTGAATTAGTGATAAGTCATCATTATCAGATAACCAGCTCTCTTGGACATATTATGCTAAATTAAACATTTAAGGAAGATAAGTCATTTACAAATGCCTCGAGCTCACTAAACTTTGCATTAATGGACTGTATATTTGAGCTTAGGATACTGAAATGTTTATTATTGTTTTGAACTAAAAAATAAAATTTGTCAAAATCATAATATGACGATCGGCGTATTGTTGGCAATTCGTTATTTTCATCAACAGTATTACTGATGTTTAGAATATTATTTAGACAATTATTTGTAATACCACCTGTAAATTGGAGAAAAGTTTCGTCAGTTATCATTCCAGTGTATTTTAAATTTTAATGAGATCAGCATATTTTCAATGTGCAGTAGTGTTTCAGTAAGAGTGTGTGCCTTTAGTGTTTGAGTTACTAGATTTTGTTTACTAATATTTGTATTTTGTTCATGTAAAGCTAAAGCAGTACATGATAAGTAGCTACTTAAAGTGTCAGAGAAACAGATTATGTTTAGAAAAAAATTGAAGAAAAAAAAGGCGATGTAATAGAAAAAAGTCAGGACCATTTGACCAGATGGCCCGAGAAAAAAACCTTAAGAATAAAACTACTAGTGGTAGGAGCTAATGCATTCTACTGCATTCTAACCAACACAGTTACAACATATATAAATGCAAAAAATACAAAAAGGTTATTATATTACAACAAATAAAAAAGTAATATGTGGAAAATAAATAAACATTAAACGAAAAACGAATCACAAATCACGATACCAGTGAGTGACAATTTGCACTAAGAGATTAAAAAAATGATTTAGAGAATACTGCAAATAGCAAAACAAGATATTGAAAGTATACGTACGTTAATACAAAAGCAAGGTATCCTTTAACTAACTTTTTTTTACATACATATTGTTCCCATAGCTGACATTGCAAATGCAATCTAATGCATTTTACCCAACGCATTTCCAATATATAAATGCATAGATTATTATATTATAACAAATAAAAAGTCGTGTGGAAAATAAAGAAGCATTAAACAGAAAACGGATCACAAGTCAGGACACAAGTGCGTAACAAACTGCACTAAGATATATTAAAAAAAAGTTTATATATGGAACACTGCAAATAGCAAAACAATATATTAAAGAAAAAAAAAAAAAAAAAAAAAACCTACGTTAATAGAAAAACAGGTTCCTTTTAACCAACTTATTTACATACGTACAGTTCATATAGCAGACATTGCCAATCGCAGAACTAGATTTCGTGTCAGTCAGAAATGTCACGTGAGTAACAACTAATTGTCCACACCATTATCACCGACATTTGTTGCTATGCCTTGCACGTCATTGGTACTTGACCAGCTCATTCGAGGTGTATATCCTGTGAATCATGTTGTCGACATCCTTGATTACAATGTTCCCATTTGTGAGCCTCATCGAGGACACTGCTGTTAGATCTTCTGTTCTGTCAAATTATTCTCAATATATTTCGTAAGCAGCGTTGGTGGAATTGCTCTAAGGCTTTTATATATCGTCTGCATGGTGTCCATGTTTCAGCTCCGTTAAAAAAGTGCTGGAAGTACAACCACATTGTAGACCCTTAGTTTGGTTTCTGGTCTGATGTATCGAATATCAATGACACGGGTTCGGAAGCGCCCAAAAACTGAGCTGCAACATTGTGGTCGGTGTTCTACATATACGCATGCATACATGCATGCACGCACGCACGTACGTACGTACGTACGTACGTACGTACGTACGTACGTACGTACGAACATACATACATACATACACATTTACATGTACACATGCATATATGTACACGCGTACATATGTACACACGCACTTATAATTATAAGCGGATGAAGTTGTTATGACGACAACTACAGTAATTATAATAACAACAACGATGATGACGACGGTAAAAAAACTGCTGAGCTTCATTGTGATACGGTGTATTGTGGATCTCGTACTTAATTGTGATACGGTGTATTGTGGATCTCGTACTTAATTGTGATACGGTGTATTGTGGATCTCGTACTTAATTGTGATACGGTGTATTGTGGATCTCGTACTTAATTGTGATACGGAGTATTGTGGATCTCGTACTTAATTGTGATACGGTGTATTGTGGATTTCGTACTTAATTGTGATACGGTGTATTGTGGATCTTGTACTTAATTGTGATATGGTATATTGTGGATCTCGTACTTAATTGTGATACGGTGTATTGTGGATATCGTACTTAATTGTGATACGGTGTATTGTGGATCTCGTAGTTAATACTTTAACATCTGCTTCCCTTTTGTTTGCATGCGAGCAGTTTCAAATGCGACGTAACTAGCAATGGAACTATGAACTGTGCCACTTACTTCAGCCGTTTTGTGAGCCGCTACAACCGCAAACGGCAACAAGGCGAAAACCACGACGACACTCACACGTATTGTCTCTTCAAGGCAAATATTTAAGTGCACAAATAAGAAATTAAGCAAATTGTTACACAAATCTCTGGGCTTCTTAATGTAGTGCTTATAATCAAACGTATTGCTTATTCGCCAATGCTATCGAGTTGAACGAGTTATAATGCAATCATGTGTAGAATCATTTTTAACAAAACCTTTTCCTGAAAATGAGCAGCAACTCTCCTTACCTTACCCACGAAGACGTTTTCGCTCAAGTGACGATTAAGCACGTACCTCATAGTAGAAACTACACGCCACGTGCGGAATACAGAGTAGAAATTACACGCGCGGACTGCAACGTAGACATAGTCTCATCAAAAAAACATCACGTTTTCCCGCCATTTTCATCGAATTCCTGCCATTTTCTTCAAATAAATAGGCATCCATTGAATTTATAATTATTTTAATATAAATTACACCACCTTCTAGACACGCCGTCCTTAGTCATAGAAGCGCTTGGACCCTTGGCGGAGCCTCGGCCTACGGGCCAAAAGTAGAGATATGAGCCACTTGACCTTTGGTAAGTAAAAACTATAGCATTCATACATGTTAAAAGATAAGGAGACCTCGATGTTGTTATGGTAGCTGAAAAGTACTGAAACGGAGTAAACAAATGTGTAAACGTTACAGTGAAACTGCCTACGTTAAAATATTTGAATGACTGCAAATAAACCGCCATTTTAGCTATGCTAATTCCGTAGGAGGGTGTTTTCATTTTCACATTTCCCTCACATGTTAAAAGATAGGGAAATACTGCACCGGAAGTGCGGAATTTGGTTCCTTGTGGTGTAACGAGCGGGAATGGAGGATTGTACCCTGTGTTTTTGGATTTTCACCCTATCCCTTTGGTGGTAAATCCGGCGTAGGCCCTCTCTTTATAAATCAATCAGAAGGTGACTGTCGTATAGTGGCCATTGGCACGGGTCCAAAGAGGCCAAGTCGTCAGAAACCGGACATGTCCACTGTCACGGATATAAATGTTTAGTTGCACAATTATAAAACAAATGTGGTGAGAAGCTAAATATACTAAATAAAATAAGTTTAAAGTACAAAGCTACAATACAATAAATAATTATATTGAAGACATACATACTAAAAACAAAGGCTGAGAGAAATAAAACCAAAACATCAGCATTAACCAGGTTTCCGTTACTTTGACAGTAACAACAGGCGGGCGGGCAGGGAGACAGACATAGAGACACAGCCATACATACAGATATACATATATACACACACACGCGCGCGCTCACACACACGCACGCACGAGCGCGCACATACTCACATACACAACACATAAATACAAATTATTTACTGTGACGCGAGATATTCTGACGTACATTTAAAAGTTTTTATTATACAAATACAAGTGAAAATGTGGCGTACTGCATACGATTTGTCACTGGGATCCAGTGCATGAGTTGGAAACCATGAAATCAAGTAGTATTCCACATGGAAGTATGCTTTTAAGTGATATTCAAGGATGTAATCTAACAACGACATTTGGTATAACAACTATCACGCTGCCTGATTCGTAACATCAACATGTTCATTTGTATAAAAAGATGTGTGATGCGATGCCTTGTCTACGTATAATCGAGCGTGCTTATGCATGTACGCGGGTAGGTTAACGTTTCCCTCTTAGACGGCTTGAACATCGAACGCCAAGCTTTGACGGAATACTTTACGACCCCACGAATAGGACGTAATACCTATATATTTTCTAAACACCTGATATATGTCAATAATCTCACCTATTAATGGATGAATCATTTGTTCAGAGTGTAAAACGTAATATGCGCGTAATACATAAAACGTAACCTAACAATCGCATTAACCACGCGCGCGTGGCCAATACTTCTGGAAAACGGGCCCTGCGTCATGGGATTGGGAACATGGAGTAAACGCAGACACTAATGCTTATGTCTACCCTTGTGCAAAGAGTATAGCAACACGAATATGAATTTATAATTCTACGCTATGACGACTACGGCCTATCGATGTGCATGAATTTCACATTATCTCCGACCCTCGTCATTTAAACAAACAACGAGAATACATGTACATATATCATATTATTTTGCCTAAAACCATCATGTTTTATATACTATTGTGGGAAACATTTTGAGTAAAAATGTTTTACATGTATAAGTTGGCGTTACGCAATTATATATGAACTATTTGGTTCGAACTGTTATTCAGGAGCATAAACACAAGGATCCTTCAGAAAAAGCAGACATTCTTGGTGAAATGGCAAAGGTAGATATGTTCTAACACATTTTGCAACGTATAATTAGATGTCTGTTCCAGAAAGCAGCATGTCGTTTCTTCTGAATATTGTGGTTTCTAAAAACAAACGATAACCTGCAAACGAATATAATTTATAACCGAACAACAGTTTCTAGAGTGTTTTTCTACGAACAAACACAGGCGTGACAAACAAAACTAGGCATGCACGTGTAAGAACTGTATGCAATATGAAAAACGTATTGCTTTTTCTGCAAAAATGTCGAAGCAGTTGGCCTGTTGCCTTTTCTGCTGCAGTGTCTGCTTTCTCTCAAATGTCGGATTCCTCTTTTTTCTTTTTATACAAATATTTCGGATCTAATTATAATCGAGCTTGCGTGTGTCAGGTGTAAGAAGGCTATATGTAATATGAAAGACGTATCGCTTTTTAGTAAAAGTGTCAAAACAGTTGGCATGTTGCCCTTTCTGCTGCAGTGTCTGTTTTTTCTCCAACGTCGGATTCCTCCTTTTTCTTTTTACACAAATATATCAAATCTACTTATATTCGAGCTTTCGTGTGTATGCGGGTAGGTTAACCTTTTCGTCTTAGACTGCTTGAACCTCGAGCGCCAATCAGGGATTAAACTACGACCCCCTAGAATGAATCGTAATGCATATATATATTTTCAAAACACCCTATATGTCAAGATTCTCACCTACAGGGTAAATCAATTATTCGGAGCGCAACTCGTAAGTTGTGCGTAATACGTAAAACGTAACTTAACAATCGCTAAAACAGCGTGGCAGATACTTCTAGAAAACGGCCCCTGGGTCACAAACTTGGTAATATGGAATAGACGCTGACACATAAATGCATATTTCTACCCTTATACTAATAGTAGAGCACTACGAATAATTATTATTTCAAAAATGTACACACTATTATAACTAGGATATATCTATGGACGTGAACTTCACATTATCGCCGACCTTCATCAATTTGACCAAACACCGAGTATCCGCGTAAGTGTGATGGTATTTGTGTAAAGATGCTGTGTGTTTTCTAACATTTGGTAGTAAATATTATTATGACGACTGTCATCTTCCAGGCATCCTGTCAGGTGACGGACATTTTTGCTAGTACATTATAATGATTGGAACCTCGCTGATGTGGACACATTTGGTCCCCCAATGAATGTATCCAGTGTAACGAGTTTTGGTATAAACTATTTGTAATCAGGGAGAGAACAATCAGTGACTCATTATGTTAATTTTTGAAAGGAGGCAGTCTGTTCCTAGTTTTCATTGATTCATTAATATAATTTTGTGAAGAATATTATAACTAGTTTGAAGGTATGCTGTCCCCTAAATTGTGTTTAGTAAGCGTGTAACACCGTTCGCAATCTAGAAGATGCTACCCCGGAGCATGTTCACATGGTAAACAATACATCCCGCTTCAAAACAAGCTTTATTGGCAATGCTGCCTAGGAAGGCTAAGTTAACCGCAATTCCCCTTGAACGATTGTTAATGTTCCTACGTCCAATCTAGCTGACTTCATGTTACGAATTACGGCTCTGGCTGATGCTGGATAGATGAACATACATATCTATTAAAAGGAATAATCTACATTTAATAATTTTAGCTGTTTAGTTTACAAGAATACTTTATATGGTTGACCAATGAAGGCGTATTGTAAAATAGAGCATCGTTAATAGTCCACATACATCCTAATGTCGCAGTCCCCCTACTTCATAGTCCACGCCAATTTTCTAGCCATTAAAATCATGATTGTATACAGGCATTATCTTAGCGGTGACTCTCTTCGATAGTTTTTCTATTGCAATAGTATCGCGATAGCTGTAAGTTCTATGCATATTGCGATACTATCGTGAGAGTCTCATGGAAGCTAAATATGCTATTATTTGACTTTATGTCAGTTAAACTACAACTCGCATGAACCAATCCAAAATTGGCTCGTTACGTCAATGCTTGGATTTGGAGTCAAATGGATGGTAATACTTGAGTGTTGGTGTTTTCATCGACAATTGTTGACGTTGGGTCGGTGGACTCGGCAAAAATGTAGATATTACGTAATACTTGTTCCCTTGCCATCTAGATTTAATTCATTGGGTGGCAATCTTGTTAAATCTTGTTAAATTAGTTCGACCACCAGTACTCTTGAACACTGATATTGACATACAAATATATATAAAAAAATGTACATTAAAAAAAATATTCCATAATATAAGCAGGCCTCAATAAGTTCAGATAGCACAGTAATGCTACTCACTAGATACCTTCTTTGCCTTTTGCTCGGAGGGATGTTAGGATGTTACCATCATCGGCCTTACCTAAAACACGAGAGAGGCATAAATAGAGAAAGCAATCTACGTGTACAGTTAATGAATTAACTAAGCATTGTTTTCTAGAATCCAACATTCAGAAGTCGGAACGTTCAAGAAATAAATTTACGAGACGCACCATTGTTTTGGAGACAACTAGAGACATCACACAGTTCAGTTAATTACAAATAAAACAATAATGTTTTAATTTAATTTATTTTATCACCTTGAAGTTGAACTAGACTTGATAAAAAAGTTCGATGCAGGATTAATATTTTAATAGACAATAGTATAAGTGATACATATTGAACAAAGCAGCTATTATTCCTAACACTAACAGGGATTACTTATATAATTTACATGATATTCAGAACAAGTTAAATATTTCAGTTCATACAATATCCAACAGGCAACCCCGTCCAGCGAAAAGGCTTCCAAAAAATATTTAACACATCCTTTCATGAAGTTAAACACAATATATATAATATATGCCGAATGTCAGTGTCGCGAGTGTTGTATTTTAAACAACGTATACTAGTGCCCCTAGTTCGTGCACCGCAAAACAACTGACACAATACCGAACTGATACGGAATTTCGCGACGCACGAACTTGAGACACTCGAGTCTAGTATGTAAATAACAACTAATACAAGCTGCACCTGTACCACTGTGTCATGTGTGGCCGTGGGTGGTTTTCTCGGCACGCGCCATTTCTTCGATAAAATCCGCAACTTTCTCAACTCTACTTCTTCTCTTGGGTGCAAATTCTATTCCCGCTACCATTTTTGCTATCTGTTTATTGTAGTTTGTTAAAATTTTACATAGAATTATCCGCGATAAAGCTAATTCAATACTTGAAGTGAGAGCTTTGGTAGCAAGACGCTTCCGCCATTTTCCCCAAGCATGACCTAGATTCTGACGCATGCGCACAATTCGGGTTTGAAATATACAAGAACGACAATCTGGATGTAGTAAATTTTAACCAAAACACAAAATACGTAATGTTCTCTGTTTTATTCGCGCAAAGTTTCAATGATGGTAGTAGTTTGCAAACCATGCGATCTAATCTCAAATATACACTCGATTAAAGCTAGCATAACACCATATAAGATAAACGTATATGTACAGGCAATGTTCGACATAAAACGTATACGTTCACAAATTTCCAGTTCGTTTAAATATAAAATTGAACGCTACAAGACACAATAAACTGCTGAATTTCCCAAAATAGCTCCCACTTAATGTATGTGACTAACACAAACGTCAGCATCTGCACGAGAGAAATGTGTGTGGAAGGTTAACATATTGCCTGTACACGTATATGTACAGGTAATATAAATGTACAGGCAATGTGGTGATTTTTAGCACTGAATGTGGTATATAGACGTATATATATATATATATATATATATATATATATATATTACATTAGTATGTCTAAAACCATCATGTCTGATATACTATTGTTGGAAAAATTTTGAGTGGAAATATTTTACAAGTACTGTATAACGTGTCAAAACGTAAATATATATGAACTATTTGGTTCGACCTGTTATTCAGGTAGCTCAAACAAACACAAGGATTCTCCAGAAAAAAGTAGATAGACTTGGTGAAAAAACAAAGTTATATATTTTCTAACACATTTTGCAACATGTAATTAGATGTCTGTTCCAGATTGCAGCATGTCGTTTTTCCTCAATCCTAGTCATTAAAAACTAAGTAACAACTACAAGCGAATATAATTTATAACATAAAATATGTTTCCATAGTGTTTTTCTACGGACAAACAAAGACGTGACAAACAAAATTAGGCATGCACGTGTAAGAAGACTATATCCCTGTTACATTGTTCATTAAACGTTATTCAAATAAAGTTAAATTATGTCACTCTCTCATTAGTAAAGTTACCTATGCTTAGCAATGGTTAAGTCACGCTTTTTCTACAAGCTGTTTTGAAGAGAATATACTTAGTTTTGCCTAAGATAAGAAATAATTTGTTAAGTTTGAGCAATTCACAAATTTTGTTTAGTTCTGCTACGTTTCCTATTTTCCACACGTTGAAAATGAGTCAAAGTTACTTGACAGGGTGGTATCACTGGCACACGTTATGAATTTAAGCTTTTGGCTGGCCTTGGCAAAGTCATTAATGTATATAATAAACAATAGTGGGCCTAAAATGGAGCCTTCATGTACACGTGTTGACATAATAAGCATTTCTGATTTGACATCCTCTATTTCAACATATTGTTTTCTATTTTTAGATAATTTATAATTCAACTTAAAGCTACTCCTTTAAGTCAATAATATTATAATGTATCTAGTAATATCTTGTTATCCAGGGTATCGAAAGCTTTGGAAAGGTCCATATATATATTTATAGGAATTCCGTTTCTATCCATGTGTGTCATTATCCTATCGGTTCAAGGACACTACATTCTGTGCAATGTTCCTTTCTAAATTCGTATTGGTTTTCGAACAAGAGATTTTGCGTTTTGAAAACTGAATCTAGCTGGTTGTATATTATATTTTCAACTTTTTTTATACCTGGAAAGAGTGACATTTGTGTGAAATTGCTAAATTGTATATGGTCACGTTTTTACAAATTTGAATTACTTCGGCGATATTAAGTTTATTAGGGAACATACCAGTAGTTAGTATTTTATTTGTAATTAGTGTTAATTATTTTATTTCTGCAGTTTTTAACAAATTTTAGTAATCGTAACGAAATACCATCATACCAACAACTTGTTTTTGGTTGCATATTATCTATTGTGTTAGATATAGTTTCTTTGTGAATACGTTCAAACGAGAGTTAATTGGTATACTGCTCTTTCAGATATTATCTGTAATTTATATTTATAAGATTATAAATTTGTTTGCGCAAATTTGGGTTAATATTGTTTAAAACAAATATTAAATGTGTTTCCAATAACCGTCTTGTTTGTGATAATTTAGCTGTTATATATACATATAAAGGATTTAGGAAGACATATTCGTTTCGCGGTTTCTAGATAGAATATCGCTTGTAGTTTCCCATGTTTTTAATGTTAGGTTTGTGCTAGTTAAAACAACATTCATAATCCTGTTGTTTGGCTGTTCGTATGTTTTTTTTAAGAATGCTGTGATAAGATATCAGGTTAGTCCGAATTGTTGAATGTTCTGATGAATCAGGCAAAATCATTTGTTTATCTTCTTATATAACTTGTCTCTCTATGGTGTTCATTTGAAAAGGCGAGGTGTAATCGATGTTGATATTTTATGTTTATATTTTTTGAAGTTAACTCTTTTGTTTGGCGTGTGTGTTTCTTTTTTGCGCATTTTATTGATTCGAATAAAATGTCATAATTTATTTTTGGGTCAGCAGATGGCGATTAATTAAGTTCATTATAAACGTCTAGTGAAGTGAATTTATTAATGAATGGAAATCTATTATAGTTCCATTATTATTTGAAAATCTTGAGGGAGTGTAATACGAGGGTAAAGGCTGTAAAATATTAATAAATAAAAAAAAATCACCAAACACTTATTTTACGTTTAATTTAAGTAGTTTAATATTGAAATCACCAGTAATAATTATGTCGGATTTCTGTTGTTAAAGGATGAGATAATTGGCGTGAATTCACTAAGAAACTGTTGATAATTATCATTGATGTCTGTTGGAAGTCGATAAATAATTCCAATTATAATATCTTTTAAGTGCCCACCTCCAGTTATTTTTATAAATTGTTCTGCCCAATGTTGAAATTGATTTAGAGAGAGGATTACCTTGAGGTTGAATTTTATGTTAAAATAAATGTCTGGCCCGCCTTTATTGCTACATGCTTTGCCTTGTGTGGTGCAATGGTATCTCTGAATGTGTAGGTGTGTTAAATCATCGTTATTGGATAGTCAGCTTTCCTGAAAACATATTAAAATAAATAAAAAAATATGTGGTTAAATTACTCTATGAAAGCTTCAATTTTGTTCACTTTTGCGTTAATAGATTATATATTAAAATTGAACACATTAGAACCGATCGTTATGTGTTTCTGCTAGTAGTTTAACATTGTCACGTTCATGATTTGTGGAATGACGTATTCGTTGAAAATCGTCATCTGCTGCCTCATTTACTTGTAATGCATTATAAAATCACTTCAGCACCTCTTTGAAACCGGGGAAATTATTCGTTAGCTGACATCATTTAAATTAATAATTATGGTAGAAACATATGCAGTAACGACCGATAGTCCACTCTCAACAAAAAGCCTTACTTTATCATGGCAACAGGAAGTTAGCAATCTCCATGCTATGTAGCATGTCACCATATCTGTCCTGACACAAGAAATGCATGTCTGTGCAACAATTATAATAAACGGTTAAGAAATATATAGAATAAACTAAAACATTATAAACAAGACGTGTCGTGACCGGACGAACCCCGACTGGCCTTCAAAACATATTGACAATGTAAATATATCAGAAAAAGAACTGCCTGTATAGCAGTATCATTACCAATACTTGTGTGTCCCGTTTTTGAAGCACATAATTTCAATAGTCATTGGATGTATAAGCCTAATTTGCAATTACCAGTTCTCAATAAGAACACAATTGTTTATCTAATGTGCAACAAGGACGTTTATCCATCTTGAGTGATTAAATTCGTTACACAATTATTTCGAAGAAATTATTTCTAAACAACTACACCATTGCTTATTATGTTCTATTTGTGAAATAGAATGCCGAGGAGAGAGTCCATTTGGAGATGTTACTGTCACAGGTCACACTCACCATACATTAAATGCAGCATGATGAAAACACCGCGACACAGAGGCGCCTCAGATCTTAGAAGGCTGGTGCGTGGCTCGTTCCATAATGGTACATGAATAGTTGCAATTCCCAATATTTTATAACAACCTGTGTCCCGTTTTAGATGCACATAATTTCAATTACCGGTTCTCAATAAGTACACCATTGTTCATAAAAACAAAATGTGCAACCAGAAAAGAAGTGTATCTTAAGAGATTAGGTTCGCTAATTCACCCAGGATCACGACCCTGTTTAAATTGTAACTAAGTAAGCTTCACCGACGCATCTACCCGGATATTAGAAGGCTAGTGCGTAGCTCGTTCGATAACATGTTTCTGCCGGTTAAATTATCTGCTGCAGAAATTGTGTAAGTAAACGTTGAGTGGTTACGTACGGTAGTGTGCCACTGCCCAAACCACACACTGTCATAAATCCGGCGATGCATCAGTACTATTTCAGCGTGAAAGGTGCTTCTGGATTAATTTACGTTGATGAATGATTTTATAAATGTAGAAAGGTACCTTTTTGAATCCGTGTTTGCTCAGAGGAATTAAGGATTGTATACGTATCTGCATATTTTTGTAATATTTTTTTTGGGCATAATTTGTAAAACCTCGGAAACTATGTGTTCCAATCTTCTCTCTGACTAATTTAGGGTTATTGTTAATGATAAGTGGAAAGGTATATCTAAGGCATATTTTGGCATATTCATATTTTCTTCCGAATTAGTATAACCTTGTTGTCCTGGAAGTGTTGTATTTATGAATGAAAGCATCAGGACTTAGTTTCCAGTTTGATAATAGAAAGGCATGCCTTGATGCATGTATTTAAAATAAAATTTGAGTTAATGTAACTTTAGTAAGTCGAATACTGTTAAAACATTCATTTTTTTAAAGAAAGGTTCAGTAGGATAGTTGTGTTAACTTATGGTTTGAATTCCCATAGCTTTCTTTTGTATTATCAACAATCGGCTGCCTTGGTATCCCCACGCCAAAATGCAGTACTTGATCAGATATAATAATAATGTACTACATATAATAATTGTAATTTCTTAAGAGGAAATGCATGTTTCAATCGGTTTAGGATACCGACAGATTTGGAATTTTATTTGATATTGTTCAATATTTTTTTCTTATTTAAATTGGTATCTAAAGTCAGTCCTAAAACTAAATTATTCCACTCTTTCAATAATTGTTCCACTGATGTTGAGCGACAGATTATTAATAACTTTATTTGGCATATGAAAAGCCATATATTTATATTTGTTTCTGTTTAAGGATAACTTATTAGTGCTTAGCCATTCGTGTATTTTATGGTTTTTTTTTCCGATTCAGTACTTTCGATAATTTGCTTTACTGTTTCTTAATCAACAATGTTTAAACTAAAAACGGAGTGGACATATTCGTTTAAGCAGTGGCTATAATCCATATTTCCATTATAATGAATATATTTTGCAGTAAACTCACCTATACTTGTAAAATAGTTATTTAATTTATTTGCAATATCAGTATCAATTATAGTTATACCATTACTTTTTAAAACATCATGTTTTATTTGCAGCATTTTTGGGATTTATTGTTTTCCAAAATGTCATATTTTGTATCTGTTGAAGCGTATTTAGACATCTTCAGTCTCTTATCATTTCATACATTTCATGATTTTATCTGGCATAAGCTTATTCTTAGCAAGCATAATTTCATTGTTTAGTATGTTACAATTTAATTTGGGGTAAGCCGTAGGACATTTATTTAATTTGGTAAACATTTCATCCGAATATATTTAATGTTTACCATTAAGAATAGATCATTTACTATTGGAAGGTTAGTTGTTATGTTAATATCCATAATTAGGAACTAAGGTTAATGATCAGAAAAATTGTTGGTAGAGCTCCCTGCAGTACTTTCTAATATGGATTTATTTAACTTACAAACAAATATTGTTTATAAATGTTCCGTTAGTTCCAGTGTAGCGAGTTGGGAAGGTAATTTGAGGATAGAGACTGTATTAGGTCATAGTATCAAAACAATCACTGCTTATTCTGTTCTCGTTTATTTGAGTAAATTTATATTAAAGTTTCTTGTAATAATTAAATAACTACAATATTCTAAAGTAGACATAACCATTGAGCATTCCTCTAAAATATATGTAATACTTTGATTTAATGACTTTAGCGGTCTGTATATGTGTCCAATAGTAAGAGTTGTTTTTATAACTTACCTCCGGTTATTTAAATTGTTATGAAGAACGACATATCAATTGGGGTTTTTCTTGTTCGGTACACGTCTCGTTTGTATGTAGAAGATTTATTAAAAAAATATTTTGCATACCTCCCAAGTAGTAGAGAAATATTTCATCAGAAATCATTTATTTTAGTAGGACATGAATTTATGGTAGTTAAACCACTATGCATAAGTATATATATCCCTGACATATTTAAATGTCGGGGAATGCTACGTGAAAGTCACTGTGTAATTTTATATATTAATAACTATATTTAGAATAAATAAACATGATGAGAGAAAACTGGAATACTGTATATGGATTTTAAGATTGACCAATCCTTGCGAGATATAAGGACGAAAGTCGCACGGCGAATGAATTAACGTAGTCGAAAGCAGGCGATTCGGGCGATAAAGTGTACGGTAGATTTGCCTTGTCGATTCCACGCGAAACCCCAGGGAACAACAAGGAAACGATGTCACGACGTCGACGATGACCGAACCACGTAAAACGGATTTGCAGACGATTATCGCTCAGTCTTCTTCAAAAGTGAGAAATGCAACGACTCACATCAAATCAGTACTGTTCAAATCGTAGAAGTATTTACCTCAGGCGTTAAGCGGATACACATTTCTGCCCAATTCCTGGAGACGAGAGTTTTATGTGCAACATTCCATTTTCTTTCGCACTGCTCAATGTTCGTCTGGCCTCGAATGGCCGTTCTCTCCCTATATTGCCCGATGGCCGGAAGCCAGTCTGACCAACCACGGCACTTGGAACAGATCAAAGTCGTCCCAGAAAATGGCTCCCGAAACCTTTCCCACTTCGAACCAATCCATTCAACTCGCTGAGTTTAAAATACATTTTGTTATCATCGAGGCTATATTTGGCGGAGATAGATCGTTGAAATTGGTGGTGTATCAAAGTTCATAAGCAAGTGGAATTACTGATTGATAAGTATTATTCTTGCCTTAATATCATTCATAAAGTAGCAGTAAACATATATTGAGTAGCAGTTGTGCTTAAAGTTAGTTAGATAAAGTATTTTAGGACACTTTAGTCTAGTGAGTGATAATAGGGTACGTTAGCTTACGGCTACGATAAGTTTGTAAACAAGATTTAACAAACCTCGTTATGTGGTAGAATATATAGGTGATAAAGTAACAACCATAAACTACCTACATAAGATAATATCTGTGTAAGTCAGTACCTGCTAGACATTTTGATAAGGTAGCTTTGTTGTTAAAATTAAGCATTTGCGATAATCGGGCGAACTAAGTTTATGTAGCTAGTGTCTCTCTTATTCGCTAGGGCGCTGTATAACCTAAATAAATAAGGCAGTCTAGCGTACGCAATCTTACGTAAAGTGTAACATTTGTGCACAGAAAACAGTCTTCTTAAAGACTACATAGACAGTGAATAGTGTAAACACAGTTGACAAAACTATTTTAAATAGCTAATTAGATTATTATTATTAAATAAATTCTGATATGGCGCCTTGCAAGCGGCAAGTCAAGGCAAAGAGACACTTGGTGTGCGACGACTGCCACAGTTGGGTAGATTTTGCCTTATCCGGCTGTACGAAGTCATGGACAGAAACCAAGGAAGAGGGATTCACCTTTCAGTGCGTGGGGTGTTGGAAGGTGAAATGTCTGGAGAAAGAGGTAGCTAGGTTGGTAGATATTGTGAAGGGGATGGAGATGAGAATCAGCAAGGAGACAGATGGAATGGAGAGAGACGACAGGGATAAAGTTGGGAATACTGTGAAACTGAAGGAGCAGAGTAGTGGCAACAAGACCGAGGAAAGGAGACTGAGAGGAGGGAAGGTGATCGGAGGGGAAGAAAGTGGAGGATCGACGGCAGGAAATGTGACAGGTGTGAAGGTGGCAGGAGAGAAAGTGACCGTAGAGAAAGAGGTAGGAGGGAAAAAGAGACGGGAGAGGAGAGAAGGAAATGCAATGGGAGGAAAGATGACGGGAAGAAAGGAAGTGAGAGTACATGTGACAGAAGAGAAGTCGGGAGGGACGATGACAGGAAGAAAGGTGACAAGAGAAACAGCGTCAGGAAAGAATGGAACGGACGAGATTGTGACGGGAGAGCAGAAGACAGGGGAACAAGATTACAACCAGACAGATGCAAACCGTAGAAAGAGCTACACTGAGGCAGTGATTGAGGGGGCAATGAGGAAAGAGAGGGTGTTTATGGGCGATTCGATTATGAGAAAGACAGATAAGACTCTAAGCGAGGGGGAGGACGTCGTTGTTTGTCTACCGGGGGCTAGGATAGAACATGTAACTGAAAGGGTAGAGAAGGTACTGGGGCATGGCAAGGGAGGGTCTATACTAGTACATGTAGGGACAAATAACGCAGAGAGGGAGGGAACAACTGGGATAGTTCAGAAGTACAGACAGTTAGTGAAGAAGTTAAAGAAGACAAGAGTAGAACAGATTATCCTCTCAGGAATTTTGCCAGTAATGGGAGGAAGGGGGCCGACATATAGAAACTGCAAGAGGATGGCGATCAACGCACTAGTTGAGCAGATGTGTAAAGAAGAGGGGGTGGGATTCGTAGATTTATGGGGATACTTTGTTGGGAGGGAAGATATGTACATGAGAGATGGCCTACATCTAAGTGGAAAGGGGGCAGCAGTTTTCTCAGAGAACTTGCTGCAATCTGTTGACAGTGGGACAGGCTGCATCTATTTAAACTAGATTCGCAGGGGGGATTCACAGAGAAGCCTGAAACTGGAGGCATAGATAAAGACAGCAGAAATAAATCGGCAAAGAACAGCCTGGAAAACTGTTCTGAATCAGGATATAAATGCATTTGTTTAAATGCAAGGAGCATAGTAAACAAAAGAAGTGAACTAAACATTATGGTAGAAGATATTGACCCTCACATAATAGGTATAACCGAATCGTGGGCCACCACTGATATATCAGATGCCGAATTGGGACTAACAGGATATGTAATGTTTAGGAAAGATAGAATAGGAAGAAAGGGAGGTGGAGTTATTTTATATATTAAAGAATCTATCCAGGCTTATGAAATAAAATTAGAAAGAGAAGCAGATTGCGAAGAAGCTGTTTGGTGTAACATAGTTACAGGAAACTCAACGTTAACAGTTGGGTTAGTTTATCGAAGTCCAAACATAAGCATAGAAGAGAATGAAAAAATACAAAACGCTATAAGGGAAGTAAGCAAACGGAACTGTATTATTATGGGGGACTTTAACCATGGGCATATACAATGGAAATCTCTACAGAGTATGGGGAGTGAGGACCACAAGTTTTTAGTTTTAGTACAAGATAGTTTCCTTTCTCAACATGTGCTAGAACCAACCAGGGGAGAGAATGTGTTAGACTTAGTTTTGTCCTCACAGAAAGAATTAGTTGACAATGTCAAGATATGTGAGCCACTGGGGAGTAGTGATCACAACCAGATACATTTTACCATCAAAGTAAAATCAGAAAGGAATAGTAAAAAGCAGTATATGAGAAATTTCCACAAAGGAAGGTATAAGGACATGAGGAAATATTTAGCAAAGATAGACTGGAATAACACACTGAAGAATAAGACAGCAACCGAATGCTGGAATATCTTAAATAGTGAAATTAAGTGCATAGTCGATAAATTTGTACCTTTCAAAAAACAAGGGAAACGGTCTAAAAAGAAACACTTATCGAAAGAAGCCATTAGAAAAATTAAGTATAAACAAATGATGTGGAAGTCATATAGATGTACTGGAAATGATGAAGACTACAACATTTATAAAGAAGCACTTAATCAAGCTACAGCTGAAATTAGAAATTCAAAGAGAAGCTATGAAAAAAAATTAGCTAGTAATATAAAACATGACAGTAAGAGTTTTTATGCGTATATTCGAAGCAAACAGAAAGTTCAGGATAAGGTCGGTCCTCTAGAAGATAGTGCTGGAAATACAATATCAGAGGGATTCTTAATGGCAGAAGACCTGAATGAGTATTTTAGTTCAGTGTTTACCAGGGAAGATATTAGTTCACTGCCAGTACCAGAGGCTAAGTTCAAGGGGGCAGATTCAGACTATTTAGGACAGTTAGTTGTAACCTCGGAAATGGTAGCTAAGAAAATAAGGGCTATGAAGGATAATAAATCACCTGGAGTGGACGGGATTCCGCCCAAACTACTATTGGAAATTGTAGAACAAATTAGCGTACCGCTTGCAACAGTTTTCAATTTGTCATTAGAAGAGGGAGTGGTTCCTTTAGAATGGAAAGAGGCAAACATTATACCGTTATTTAAAAAAGGTTCGAGAAACAAGTCAGAGAACTATAGACCAGTGAGTTTAACATCAGTGATTTGCAAATTATTAGAAAGACTAATTAAAGATCACATGGTGGATTTTCTTGTTAAACATAACTTGATAAACCCATCTCAACATGGGTTTTTAAAAGCGAGGTCATGCTTAACAAATATGTTATGTTTTTTGGAAGACATCACTAGGTGGGTAGATGAGGGATCACCAGTAGATATCATCTATTTAGATTTTCAAAAAGCTTTCGACAAAGTACCACATCAAAGATTACTCCTTAAGCTAAAGGCCCATGGCATAGGAAATGGTATAATAAACTGGATAGAAAAATGGCTGAATGACAGAAGACAACGTGTAGTAGTTGATGGGGAGGCTTCAAACTGGAAATCGGTATTGAGTGGGGTACCACAGGGATCAGTACTAGGACCTATATTATTCTTAATATATATCAACGATTTGGACGATGATATAACAAGCAAGGTGTTAAAATTTGCGGATGATACAAAAGTGTTTAGAAGGATTAAAAGTGATGGAGACAGACAGCATTTACAAGATGATCTTGATAGGTTGATCAAATGGTCTGAAAAGTGGCAAATGCTGTTCAATTTTGGGAAATGTAAATGCCTCCACACAGGTCATGGGAATGAAGAGGTAAAATATAAAATGGGGGTACTGTTCTAAGTACTACTGTAAAAGAAAAGGACTTGGGGTTAACCATTAGTGCTGATATGAAGGTTTCAGAGCAGTGCGGAATTGCAGCGTCAAAGGGAAATCAAATCCTTGGATTAATTAGGCGAAATATAGCGTATAAGAAAAAAGAATTAATAGTACCGCTGTACAAAACAATAGTGAGGCCTCATTTAGAATATTGTATACAAGCATGGAGGCCATATCGCAAGAAGGACATAGATATGCTAGAAAGAGTACAGAGGAGAGCGACTAAAATGATACCAAATCTGAGGGATCTTAGTTACGAAATACGCCTAAAAGAATGTGGTTTAACAACATTAGAGACCAGGAGATTGAGAGGAGATCACATAGAAGTGTTTAAAATATTGAATGGTTATGAAAATATTGATAGAAACATTTTTTTCTCAGTTAAGAAAAATAGAAGGACCAGAGGACATGAAGCTACATTAGTAAAGGAGCAGTGTAGATTAGATATAAGAAAGTTCTCATTCTCACAAAGGACTGTAAATGAATGGAACAGATTATCTCCTGATTGTGTTGGTGCTAGTAGCGTGAATATGTTTAAAAATAAAATCGACACACACCTTAAAAAGGCGGGATACATGTAGATAAAAAGTATTGGACTCTCGATAAGCCAAAAGGCTTCCTTGTCCACCTGCCATCCAGAGTAATTTTCTGGATGGCAATCTTGTTAAATCTTGTTAGGTAAACGGCTGGTTATATATGTGCGCATACAATCTTTAACTTACGTGAATTACTTATACAATTAATATCAATGGCTTCCCTGTATCGAGCCTGATATAATAATGTTAATCGTACATTCCAACTCTCACGAATTAATCCATAATTTTAATAAAACACGTACTCTATCCATAAGCTAGATTTCACCCCGGTGTTTTTAACACCTACATTTCTGTAAACAGCTATTGTAAGTTCATAATATAATCTTCTTATAACGACAACATAGGTAGTTTGCACGGTCACCATATTACCAGTCACGTTAAATCATTTCTACCAATACCAAATTTGATATACCTAAACGTAAGATTAGTGGTGAACGCTACACATGAAATTATTAAATATAACTCGTCGGTAGTTAAAACGTTACGCGTCTTAATCGCCAGAAGGCGCCAGCACATACCTCAGCGACAATACATACCAGAGATGGCAGCACCATCACGTCCCGTGACAATACCGATATCCGGCTTGATACACGAAATCCATTGATATTAACTTGATAAGTAATTCACATAAGTTAAAGATTGTATGAGCACATACTTTACCAACCGTTTAGCTAGCAAAATCTATTTTAAACTCGAGTTGAATGGATTGGTTCGAAGTGTGAAAGGTTTCGGGAGCCGATTTCTGGGACGACTTTGGTTTGTGTCAAGTATCGTGGTTGATCAGACTGTCTTCCGGTCATAGGGCTATGTAGGGAGAGAATAGCCATTCGAGGCCAGACGAACATTGAGCAGTGCAAAAGAAAATGTTTCACAGAAAACGCCCGTCTCCAGGAATTTGGCCGAATTGTGTATCCGCCCAACGCCTGAGGTAAATACTTCTACGATTTGAACAGTACTGATTTGATGCGAGTCGCTGCATTTCACACGTTTGAAGAAGCCTGAGCAACAATCGTCTGCGACTCCGTTTGACCTGGCTCGGTCTCCGTGACAGGACCTTCTCGACATCGTCGACGTCGTGACATCGTTTCAGTGTTGTTTCCTGGTGTTTCGCGTGGAATTGACAAGGTAAATCTACCGTCTACTTTATTGCCAGAGTCGCCTGCTTTCGACTACGTGAATTCGTGCGCAGATCGCCGTGCGACTTTCGTCCTGACATCTCGCCGAACGAGGCCGAACGCTGACATTCGCACATCACGAGACATTGGTTACAGCTTACTGAATTTTCAACGGTGTACACCTGTCTTCATGTAAGTGATCAGCTGTTTAATTGTCTCCCATGTAAATCCATATCTGGATGCGTACATGTCGAGCTCAATGTATGATGTTATAATTACATGGTAGAGTAACGGTTGGCCAACTATCACTGAACCGAATATGTTAATGTTGTTGTATTAAACGCGTACGATAGTTGAATTCTCGTACTACATATATGGTGTTACGTTTTGCTTTTCGTTCACACAGAATCTTAGTGCACCTGAACCTTTAACTTGCCATGTCAAATCGGGTACCGCCAAATTATTAATTTATTACTACTTACACTCGATTTTGTGACAACTGGGGGCTCGCCCGGGATTTTGAGATGGACGGTAACTGTTGGTGCACAGGATTCGCTGAACAAGAGCATTTATTTTCCCTATTACCGTATAACATGTTTGAGATACTAGTTTAGAGGCAAGGCAGTGCCAAACTACGAAGCTAGGTCCTCCTCGAAAGTCATCTTTTAAGGAAGGGAACCAAATGTCATTAGCTATCAGTTACTTTATCTAGAAGTAATTTAGCTAGGGTACGAACCATTACTTAATGGGTTAAATGAAGTAAGGGGTTCACGAGTAACGACGATTGACAGTAAGATAGACTGAATACGATGACGATCGTTATTGCACCTTTTAGTTATCGTCTGTAAAGTAGACAGTTAAGGTATGCGCTAGCGGTCCCAGAGTTAGTCCAGTAGTCGACTAATGTACGGTCCCTAGCCGGGGTACCTTGGTTTGTAATGGTCCCCCGTCGGCCTCGTGCTTTGGAGATTTCCTTGCAGCCAACCTGGTTAGGATAGAAGCATCATTAGAGGTCTTGTTATATCCTAGTATTCGGTCCCGTGTTGACCCAGTTGATGAGTGGTTAGAGAAGGTCCCCCGTCGCCGTTATGCAGTGGATGTTTCCTTGCAGCCAGCATAATAGGATATATGTATAACTAGAAGGTACTTAATGATCCTAGTATTGTGGTCCGGTGTTGACCAAATTGTTTGTTAAAGGTGGACAAATAGGTCCCTTTAGAGTGTTTCCATAGATATTACCTAGACAGCTAGTAATAGGAATACTCTAATTGTTGTTCCCTTCATTACGGATTTTCAACAGCTTATAGAGATAGGCGACAAGTTGATATTTCAAGGAACTGAGCTCCTAGATTGTGTTCGTCATGAACAGGAGCATCAGCGGGCTAAGATGATAGCCAAGATAGAGCGTGGGGAGAGAGCGCTTGGGCGTTAGCGTGTCAAGGAGGAAATGGAGCGTGAAGAGAGAGCGCTTGAGCACCAGCGAGCCAAGGAGAAGGAGGTGATGGATATTAAGATGACGCTAGAAGAAATGTTGAACGAGAGGGAAATGGCAACATTACGCCTGGAAGCCGAGAAGGTTTAGACAGACGGGATAGATGCGTGTAATCGACCCCTAGATAATTCCCGACTGGGAATGAAGATGCCCAAACTCCCAGAGTTTAGGGAAGCAGACGATAATACTGATGCTTATTTGACCCGTTTTGAGCGGTATGTTAAGAAGGCAGGGTGGAAGAGAGAGGACTACGCATTAGGACTGAGCAGTCCTCTAACGGGTCGCGCTTTAGATGTGTATTCTCGTCTTTCTAGAGATGACATGCAAGATTATACTAAACTTAAGCAGGCCCTCTTAGCTAAATTTCAGCTAACAGCGGAAGATTACCGTCGAAGATTGTTTAGGAGTAAACAGAGGGTAGATGAGACTGCAGCCCAGTACCTTGGCAAATTAGACCATAACTAACCTGAGCCAGTGGATCAGATTACCCGGAATCAACGAATCCTATGGAGAATTAAGGGACCTTATATTGCGGGAGCAATTTTTGCATTCGTGTCCTCGTGAGTTAGCCGTATTAATTAGGTAGCGTTCACCCTCGAACATCGATACAGTGAAGGAACTAGTGGACGTATATGCTGCGTCACGTATTGCCGCGGGACTTAGGGAAATCCCTAAAAAGAATGATAAACGCGACAACTCCCATCCTAGGGGTGATCGAAAGGAAGAGGGAAAGTCATTGTTTCGCCCCCATAAGTACACCGAATATAAGGGACTCAGCGCCACACCCCCTCGTGAGCATATTATATATTTTGTTGTCTTCGCAGCCAGGTCGTAGGGCTGTATATTGTCCCACGGGTAAACCCCGCCATTTCCCCCCAGGGAAGCCGAGTCCCCGACACGAGGCCGGCAATTGTTGTATTGCAGTCGAGAAGGTTGACCACCTTTGTAGCGATGAAGCAACTATGAAGTGTACGTTCACAGTGGTAGGATGCGTGTGTAATCACACCTACCCTAAGTTACCGGCGTTGGAAGGTCACCTGAATGAGAAAACAGTTGAGGTTCTAAGAGACACAGGATGTCGGTGTACTTATGGCGCCTCAGCGACAATACATACCAGAGATGGCAGCACAATCTCGTTCGGTGACAATACATTGTAAACAATTCCACCGTTCTAAAGACTGATCGAATTCTATAAAAACAACTTCGTGACAGTATTTAGATACTGTACGAAAATGTCAAGTTAATCCAATTTAGCATTAGTACATTGAATCTGAGCTTAGCATGCTAAAGTTTTCTCTATTTCCATTAGCTAGCAAATTGAACTTATCGATGTCATAATATGAAGAGCGAGGTATCAATTGGAGTTGATCTTGATCGGTATTATTTTGTTAAATTTATTAGATAACTATTTTTGATACCTCCTAAGTCTGTGGCTAATTAGGAGAGAATGTTATCATCATAAATCATTGATTTTGGTAGGACATGAATTTACGGTTGTTACCCTACTATGCATAAGTGAGGTGTTTTGGAAAAAAGTGAACATGTGTGTATTTATACTATCTTTGACATATATTAATATCGCGGAATGCTCCGTGAAAGTCAGTGTGTAATTTGGGATAGTAATAACTATACTTCGAATTAATAAACAGAAAGAGGGACAGCTGGGATACTGTATATGAATTTTGAGATTGATCAATCCTTTTGTTTTGATACACTTCTGTGCTCGGTTTCCAAGGAATTAGGCTCAGTAGAAGTTATATTATTATTATTATTACTTATTGAGACCCCGGGTTTGGCTGAAGTCAGCAATTGTAGCGGCGTACATTTGCGCTCATTCAAATCAATCAGTCAATATAAATTACTCGATAGTTTATTATTCGAGTTTGTGCGATCGATAAATTGAGTTTGATCCTGCATAGACGGTGACGACTGTTCTCCTGGTTAAGTATGTCCCTTCAGTGCTGTGTCATGCTACAAGTGAACCAGGAGGCCGCTCCGTCTTGTGATTTTTCCACTCTGTGCCAGTAGCGCAGTGAAGTCACCTCGTTGTCGATTTGTGTTATGTATTGTCAGGAATTCAAATAAACATGTACATGTCCCAAACATTTCACTATACAAATGAACTGGAATTAAGCCGTGTAACTCAGTGTGGCAATACAAGCAAAGGAAGAGTGTTGTATATCTGGGCGGATCGGTATGTGGCGATGGTTCCTCAGAGACAGAAATTCGCAGGAGAATACAAGCAGGGGCGAATGCATGGAGGAAAGTAGAAGGTGTGATGGGAGACAGGCACATTTCGCGAAAATTCAAGGGAAAGGTACTATACGCAAGTCTGACAACAGCGTACCTGTATGGCCTAGAAAGTAGAGCAATGACAGAGAAACAACAGGAGAGGGTACAAGTGTGCGAAAACAACTGGGTCAGGAGAATTACGGGGATAACGAGAATAAATAAGCGAAGAGTGGAAGACCTGAGTGAGGATGTTGGTGTGAAAGAAAGTTTCAAGAAGAAGTTGGTGAGAAGTCGGTTGAACTGGGCAGTTCATGTGGAGCGAATGGAAGAAGAACGGATGGCAAATAACGCAGATGCCCGGAGAGTGGAGGGAAAGAGAAGACGACGACGACCGAGCCTGAGGGGAGAGGATTGCGTGAAGAGAGACCTGGAGGGATGGAAAGGGGAATGGACGAAAAGAGCAAAAGACCGAGGAGAATGGAAAAGGATGATAGAGAAAGTAGTGCACGCGCAATGAGGAAGAAGTGAAAGAAAAGAAAATGTCGACGTATCCAAGCTGACGTATCCTGAAGACAGGGAATGACGAGGAGAACAACAATAGCGTGTATTGCGAAGACAGTTGGCACAGTTATATGTATGGCTGATTGTCATATTCAAAGACTTCATTGTATATGTGTAGCACAACAATTAGTACCCAACGCTTTTCATGTGTAGTTTTTGGGCGTGCGTGCGTTCAAGCGCGCGTGTGTTTAATACGTAATATTACGCTGTTACTGCCGCACCGACCGTTAATGCGTATGTCCGGAAGTACATTTTTTGCGGGGAGACGTCAGAGTTTGATGTTAGCATGGGGCTATACGTTCACAGACGAATTTTACGAACATTTAGCCAGGGCCCTACGTATACGTACTGTCATCCAGATTATACTACTTAGCGTTATTTTTGTATTGATACTGATTAGGACAGTCGCGAAAGTCATTAATTGCAAATGTTGTCTTACTGTTATCTTAAAACATTGTAAACACAAAGCAAATAGGTGCAATGTGGAACAACAATTATATTTGCATTCATATAAACAAATTGTACAACATGCGCAAAAGTAATTACCAATTTATTTAACTTTAATCGAATTAGCGTATTAGGGAAGACTTGGGATTGTTGTCATTTTTTCTCTTTGTAATAACATTTCCATAATGTTTGTTGTTGCTCATTTTAACTATATATATATATATATATATATACAAAATTGTGTGGTGCACAATGCACATGCAACATTCATCAATATATACACAGATATATAATTAGATTACTAGTATAAAACACGTCACCATCACAACAAAAAGAGTCGCAAAGTTACTTCATGACTTACAAACAAATAAATCAACAGGACCCGACCAGGTGCCAGCCAGAATCCAGGGTCGGTGAGGCAGTATTTTACAGCGCATGATTTGTTGCCCCTTGCTAACATATAACAAGCACTGACGTCTCCCCTACAAAACAAAAATTTTGTTCCTGTGATGCACATTAAGGGTCTGTGCCGCAGTATTTTTCAGCGGCACGATATTTCGCCACACCCCAAATTCATCTACTTTTTGTATTACCATTGTTATCGATAGAAACGAATTTAACTTTAGGAATCAAAGTGCAATTAATAAAGGATTAAGCCTTTTGCAGACTGTGTTATTTTCTTATTGCGGTCGAAGCTTTGATAGTTTAATTCATAGTATCTAGCGGAGGTAATTGTTTGATGACAGTTTGGTTCATTTCACACGACTCTATAAATTAACGTCCTTCAATTAATATAATCACACCATGGTGAAATGACAGGCATGACGCAGCTGAAAGACCCTAAAGTGGTAAGTAAAAAACGTGAAAACATAAGATACTATGGAATGGCAGAACAAGGGGAGGTCAAGAAGTCTTTTGAAACACGGTGAGTAGATAAGTTCTACACTAGCCACCTGTGGCGCCGTTATTTGAGCAGAACGTTAAAGATCGGCGGAGGCTAAGACAGCTAAAAGTCTGCATGATATGTAATAACTGTAGTAATATCATAACACTTTTGGTTCAAAATAGAGACGTCAAAATGGAAAAGTGAAGACAAGTATCTAGTCAGTATATCCCGGAATCCAGGGAGAAAGAGGAAAGCAACAACAATAACAAATCAAACAAAAACGGAACTTGGATGTTGAACAAGACAAACAATTTTAGTAAATGGCGCTTATTCGCCCGCAATATAGGTTTAGCTGTGATATTGTTCAAACTGCTACGATGCAAAAATGGTAGTAAGAACTATAAATTCTAAATAAGTTGATTTGACCTATTTAGACATACACATGTGTGTGTGTGTGTGTGTGTGTGTGTGTGTGTGTGTGTGTGTGTGTGTGTGTGTGTGTGTGTGTGTGTGTGTGTGTGTGTGTGTGTGTGTGTGTGTGTGTGTGTGTGTGTGTGTGTGTGTGTGTGTGTGTGTGTGTGTGTGATGTAATTACATAGAAATGGCGATAATTTGCAAACACAATGGGGTTTCAGATGATGCCACCCTGTCAAGTACTCTTGACTCATTTTCCACGTGTAGAAAAATTGGAAACGTAGCATTTGCTATAAACACTGTACTAAACTCAATTAATGAATGATTCAAACTTAACAAATTATCTCTTAACCTAAGCAAAACTAAGCATATGCTTTTCAAAAGAGCTGCAAGAAAAAGCGTGAATTAACCATTACAAAGCATAGATAACACTACTATTGAGATAGTGACAGCATTTACCTGTCTTTGAATAACGTTTAATGAACAATGTAGCTGGAAAAGTCACATTGAAAACATTTCAAATAGGATTTCAAGAACGCTAGGTGTCTTAAAAAGACTATAATTGTAAAAAATGTAACATAATTCAGAAAGTTCAAAAGAAACTTGTCCAAATTATTAGTGTAAGCAAATATAATGCTGACACCGAACCATTCTTTAAGTCTTAAATAAAAAAAAATGGAACACATATTAAAATCGCAAGAACTAAAATTGTATTATAAATTCGTGTATAACAAACTTTCTCTTTATGTACAAAATTTGTCGCTTCAGTGGACAAACAGCATTCACAGTTTCAACACACATGGACAATACAATATACATACAATCAGGGTACAACACGAATTTGCGAAACAAAGTTTCAGATACACCTTGCCGCATACTATCAATAATGCACCTGACTTAATAACAAGTAAAATCTACAATCACAGCTTACACGGATTTGCAATGTATGTTAAACATCATTATTTGCAGACATATTTACCTGTAGGCCATTACAAAAGTGTTACATCTGTCATTGTGAGTGAACAACAAATATGAATAAGCTTTTATGTGTTCCTCTTTGGATGAATAGCCAATAGTCCAAAATCATGTATAATGTCATATTCTAAGCTTTGCCTGATTTACTCTTTTAACCGAACAATAAAAGGACACGACCACCGCGGTGACCAACCTGTGTAGCCGATCGCTCGGCGTGAAGGTGGACAGTAGCAACATCGACCGCAGCCACCGTCTTGTCAAGCCGAATGGAGACAAGCAACGAACAATAATCGTTAAGTTCACCAGCTACGAACAGCGACAGAAGATCTTCTCCGCCAAGCGAAAGCTTAAAGGTACAAAACCTGTCATAACCGAGAACCTAACGAGGCGACGCAGTGTTTTGCTGTCGCAAGCGCGATCTGCAGCCGGAGTGACAGCGACATGGACAATGGACGGACGTATTGTTTGTCTTATGTCCTCCGGCCGCAAGGTAAATATTACCACTGAGCGCGAGCTCCAGCAAATTTGACGTTGACTGTTGTGTAGTGTCTCCAGAAACCAACAACATTTATTTAATGTATAATAGGATGGCAATGTATTTGCAAGTTGTAGGCATTCTGCCAACATGCTCTAGCGTTACGAATATGTTTTCTCACCTGTTTTTGTTTTTGGTTCATCTTGTTTTGTTGTTTTGTTACTCTGACTATTTGATTGCCACTGCATCTGAGCACTTTTTGATTAGATTAATGACACGACACTGTATGTTTGTGCAAATATTTTAAATGTGATTATGTCGAGTTTAAGTAGCACCATCACATATTATTTATATTTTAATTTATATTTATATGTTGTAGGCCCCTCCTCTGAATTTGCTTACCCCGTGTGGAATATAATTTGGCAGTCTACTACCTGCTAAACGAGTCGTGAAACTATGGATTCTTTCCCACGTAATTATACGAATCAAGATTTAAGAAATTTATTTTATTTGTATACCTTGAATAGAGATGAAGATGCAAACCCTTTTGACTTAGCTAATATCAATATAAATTATTATTATGTTAACTATACACTTTCTGATAACTACAGGAATACTAACTTTAAATTTAGAGTACTTCATCTTAACATTCAAGGACTGGCATCAAAATTTGACAATCTTAAAAATGTATTATCTCATTTATTGGAAGCACATGTCGAATTTGATTATATCCTACTTTGTGAAACCTTCTTAAATGATAACAATGCATATCTTTACAAACTGCCAAATTATAACATGGTTTATAAAAAAAACCAAAGGTGGTATTGCTATATATGTGCGTGACGATATTCAATATCATATTCGTGATGACCTTAGTATTTTGTAGAGGGTGAATTCGAGTCCATTTGTATACAATCCAATGACAAAGGTTCTACTTCCATTGTTGGAGAGATCTACCGCATTCCTAATACAGACGTTAGATCATCATTTAAATATTATGAGTAAATTTTAAACAAAATTCGAAACTCAACTCACCAAATTATAATTCGAACTGATCAAAATATTGACTATCTTAAATTAGATTCGCTTAAACCCTTAAGTGACATGCTAGATATGTCTTTTGGTGCTAGCATGGTTCCTACAATTACTAAACCAACACGTATCACCCATACATCTGCAAGCCTTACTGATAATATTTATGTAAGACATACCAATTAAATTGTCCATTCTGGCATATTTTATAACGACATATCGGATCACTTGCCTATATTTTGTTTAATTGGTAAACGGAAATCACCCAAACCATTACACAAGCCGCTTATCGTCAAACATAAGTCAGTTTCCGAAGCATCTATCCATCATATAACTTCTGCTCTTAAAAAAATTCATTGGATTCACTTACATCGGTTAGATATAAATAATGCATTTAAAGAATTTATGAGACAACTCCACAATGTTTTTGATTCCTTTGCCACAGATAAAATTATTAAGATAAAATCAAAATATGTAATCAGGAATGAATAGATGACCAAAGGTCTAATGAAATCGTCTACAACATCCAGTAAACTTTATAGAAAATGTGTTGGTAAGTCAAAGACGCATTCCACTTACGTTCCAACTAAATACATAAATCATTATAATAAACTAAAGCATATTGCTAAAATAATAACTTATTATTCTAACCTATTACATGAATTCAAAAATGATTCTAAAAAGACATGGCAGATACATCGAACAATAATCGGGAAACAAAATTATAAATCAAGTATCCCTACACATTTCAAGCTCAAAACTGACTTAATTAATGACCCTGATCAAATTTCGAATACATTTTGTAATTTATTTACAAACGTTGGACCGAGTTACGTTAAAGCAATCCCTAAGCCCCAAACCAATTTTACCGCTTACCTAAACAAAAGCCATGGTAAAAGTATGAATAGTATGTTTATGAATCCCACTGATGCAAGTGAAGTCAGCCAAATAATAAAGTCTCTTTAACCCAAGAAAAGTTGTGGGTCTGACAATTTAAGTCCGTACTTTCTAAAACAAATTGGTGAAGGAGTGTCTCTACCAATAGCTGTTCTGATAAACAAGTCTTTAAGTGAGGGAATTGTACCAGACAAATTGAAAATTGGTAAAATTATACCAGTCTATTAATCAAAAGCTAAAAATGAATTCTGCAACTATAGACCCATATCTTTACTTCCCGCTATTTCAAAGATATTAGAGAAGATTGTATATCAAAGGACCTATACTTTTTTTAACAAATAACAACATCTTGAATAATAACCAATATGGTTTCCGATCAAAACATTCCACCATTAATGCGGCATCTACATTAGTTTCTGACGTTTTAAATGCGTTAGAAAAAAAACTCAGTCATCAGTGTGTTTCTTGATTTAAGTAAGGCGTTCGATACGAAAGACCATCATATTTTATTACGTAAGTTAGATTACTACGGAATAAAGTGTACCCCTCTTAATTGGTTCAGGAGCTACCTTACAACTAGAACACAATATGTAACTTGTAGCAACAGTGCTTCGCTTCCACAAAATATCACATTCGGTGTGCCGCAGGGCTCTATTCTTGGTTCACTTTTATTTATTTTGCACATAAATGATCTCCCCTTTTGTCTGAAACAAAGTAAAGCAATATTATTTGCTGATGATACCACGGTATATATGAATGGAAATCATATTACTAAACTTTACAATGACATAAGTAAAGAACTCAAAGTATTAGCCGACTGGTTTCATGCTAAGCTCTCATTAAATATATCCAAATCAAAATATATGTTGTTTTCTAGGTCACGACATCTACTTAGTGAACAAATAACATTAAAGATGTCAGATCAGATAATTCAGCCTACCCATTGTGTAAACTTCCTAGGCCTTCTTATTTATAATAAACTTGAATGGCATGAACACATAACAAACTTTCAAGTGCTCTATATGTTATAAATAAAGTTAATCGCTTTCTTCCTGTAGAATCACTAAAGGTGATTTACTATGCCTTAGTATATCCATAGTTGACATATGGAATAATCCTTTGGGATCTACACATAAAAGCTACACAAATAAATTATTCATTATGCACACACAAATCGTTCGTAGTATTCTTCGAACTGTTTTCCATGAGCATACTCATCCCCTGTTCACACGGTTAAATGTACTAACATTTAAGGATATTTATGAAATATAAATTGCAAAATTTATGCATAATTATTGTCATAACAATCTGCCAGTGTCGTTATCTAATATTTTTACTCTAACCTGTGATATTCACAATCATGACACAAGGCAACTTAGACATATTCGTCCTATCAGCAGTTCTATCCTACGATCATCGAACAGTTTATTATGCAATGGGCCGCTAGTATGGAATAATATTTCGCCTAATATTCAAACTAAACCTAATATTACCAGCTTTGTATCTTCTCTAAAGTAATGTGTCTTAAACACTATGTCTATGAAGATATTACACCGTATTAAATGAGTTCTCACTCTTGTGTTTTTTATTATTTGATTAGTCTTAAACGGTGTATGAAAATACTACTATATATTACACTGTTATTACTGGATTGCTCTTCTGCAATCTAGCACTAGTTTTGTATATATGTGAAAAGAACAAAATATTGTTCATTTTGGGGTCTACCAACCACGCCACTCATTTGAAATTACCCGTGAGTTATTTCGACGCGCGCGAACTTTTAAACTGATTTGGTTTTGTGTCGCGGTCAAGGAAAGAAACATTATAATGAACAAGTCGGGCCAGCGGTCGTATTCATGTCACGAAACAAAAGATAGTAATGTTGTGTGCTGTTTTATAACAATTTGACTCAGTAATAATATTTAACAGCTAGTTACGAAATTACTTTAGTTCTCTGCTTCGATATGCTTCAGTTATCGCTCAACGTGCAGTTACGTGCGCATCGTAGACTATTTAAAGTGCTATATAAATAATATGATTTAATAAGCCTAATAGTAGTATATAAAAGACGGTCGCTGTCACGTTTACTAGACGTAGTTGCTGCAACATATATGGGTAAGTTGGAAAAGCAGTCAGTGTGTGACATCCTCCATCCCATCCTGTCAGTTGTGAACAATTCAAACTGACTTTTTCAAATGCAATGATCCCAATGTTTCTTTTCTGCTATGTGGTGTAGAAACGTACAATTTAATTAATTAGACACAATGATGTAATGACGCAACTATATATATTTATTTTTAACATGGAAATGAATTACCAGCACCGACAGAACGTCAGTTGTATGTGTAACCAACTGAAGACAATCTGTCATTCTAAAATATGCATGCTTTGAGTTCGAGAGAATGTCCTACTTTTTTCATTATTTCTACTTAAATACAGGTATAAAAAGAGGCCTCGGCCATTACGCTGTCACTTGACCAAAAAAGTAAGAAAATATGCAGTGATAGAAAAATCAATAATGACTGATCACTATTCGGAAGGATGGAATACACAGATAGAGATACTTAAACTTTGCTGAGTAATTATCCAGACTATCAACAATTATCCAAATGCTAATTTTTTGTATTGATTATATTACTATTTATTTACTAGCCACACATGTTGTATTTGTATGGTGTTCTTTTCCATTTATTTCAGTTTGATGTCATTGCTGCATGATGGCCAAAAGCAAGCTTTCTCCAGGCTGCACAACAATGAAATCAATAACAGTGGTACAGTGTTTGTGTGTATGCATTCTGAATTATTTAATATTATTATATTATATAATGTATACTGTACACATGTCAGGTTTCAGGGCAAAGCGCGATATATCGAAACTCAATTATACGCTTCATCGTTATAGTGTAAATGAAAACTTTGATATAATATTGGAATGTCTTAATACTACAATGTCATGATGATTGATATCAAGAGCCAAACTGTTTTTTTTTACAGTAAAACCATCTGCTTTCTCATTTCCCCTTAAAACTGACCATCTTTACAATGTTTATTGACATGTCATATGATAAGGCCATACACAACAGGTAGATAGGAATATTTTTTTTATTTGTGCAAATTGTGCAATTTTGTCTGCCCAAAGTATGGAATGGATCATACAGGATAAAAATATATTGAACTTTTTTCAGGCCAAACCCCTGTTTCCATAGTAACAAACAAATTGGCCACCATTTTGAACCAACATTAGCACATTTGGAAAAACTGCCATTCTTTTTGGAGCATATGTATATATAATTATGATTCTTTAATATCCATATTCTGTATATATTCTATTGTGAGATGATCATATCATTTTTCTGTATGTTTTATTTTTAAAATATTTTTTTTGCAACAAATATGCTTGTCTCTTTCAAACTATTGATGATTTTAAAATTGCCTGATCATTTCACACAGCTGTGTCTGCTGAATGCAACACTGAAAACCTTATTTGTATATAGCATAATTACTTCCAGAGATATCCCATTTCCAAATGCAGAAATTTGATAATTTTGTTGATCAACCTGGCTTGTTATGAAAACATAGATTATTAAAAAGGTAGGTCATACATAAATTCATATTAGTTACTGTAAATTAACTATCGATCTATTCTAGCATTTTTATATAGGTTCTTGTGATGGCTTCTGCAACAGTTAATTGTTTTATTCATAGCTAGAACATTTGTAAGTGTTGGTAGGGATGTGTATTGTACAGAGCAACAACTTTAAGAGTCAATTATTTTATTTGTAATATAATCATCACAATTAGCTTAAAATGTGATAGGCTTAATATTCATAGACAACAAATATTTGAAACTGCCTCTTATTTTTTAATGTACACTCACATATTCCTTTACTATGGTACTGTGATTTTTTTTCTGAAATTTCATCACATATATATCATAGTTTGATTGATGTTTTTGTGTGCTTTCTAAAAACAAACTTTTGCATATATATATGTGTGTACATTTAAATGATATGGCATGATCTTGATTTGTACATGTCATATGAGTTAAACATGCAGACTATATATATAAGATTATAACATTACTTAATTAATTGTGTTGATTAATCAATTTAAACAACTTGTAGCAGTAAGCTCCATGGACCAAGACGGGTACTATTTTATGTTGTATAGTACTATACGATAGATATATAATAACTTGTGTGTAACATAAATTGGAGTTGGTTGGAAAAATGTAATATTTTCAAGTAATAAAACCTTTTTTATACGTTTCCGAATATGTTGGGGAAATCTTCCCACTTCTGGGCAGATTCCTCTGAAGTCGCCTTCAATATGCTCTGTCGTTCAAAGCTATCGAATGGTGTGTGTTTGCAATATATGAAGTACCAATGGGCTTTTATCTGCCGTTCAGTAGTGCATGCACTACACTGAGTGATAATCGGTGGTATTCAAATGTTTATGTAAGGTTGAATTTGTTATTTAGAATACGTTGTTCAATGGTTCTTTCAATGGTTTTCAACAATATGCTACAGTGCTCCGGTAATCCGATAGTATTCTTAATGGTATACCATAGAACGGTATAATAAATTATACTGGCAAATACCATTGAATATAATTCACAATCCCATTCAATGATATTTTGAATGGTATTCTGAATGGTCCTCAGTGGTATACCATTCAATGATATACCACTGAGGACCGTTCAATACCATTGGATTAAATACCATTCAAATACCATTGGGCATAGTACCCCCTAATATAATTGAAGACCATTCATAATACCATTGAATGATATTTGTGATCCTATCGGTGGGAATCAACGACAGTGCGAACAAACCAAGTGTGACGACCATCCCTAATCTGCGATGGATGGCGAGCAGGCAAGTGTTTTCCTCATCCAGTTATCGCCATACCCGAAATCAACTTTTCTGACAGATTACCTCTGGTAGAACAATAATACATTATGAGAACTTCGGAGAGCCTACTAGACATTAAGGGAATTGCTGTAATACCAACATTAGAGGAGTCATCGTTCAAGACAGACACATCAGACAACATTCATTGGACACAAGAATCAGCGAACAAAATGCTAACACATTGGTTGTGCCATTTAAACTAAGAAACATTGAGGGCAACCATACCGCACAAAACAAGTCCAATGATCTGCGAAATCCCACGATTATCAACTTAAGCCATCTAGTGTTATCTGAAACGCAGGCGGAAATCCTAAATTTCGGATTACAATTTATACCAACATCTCATACAAATGACGCATAAGACACGCAAGCGTCTAACAGGCGTTTTGTTAGACATATCCAACAACGATATTTTTTTCACGGAACGAAATCAACCAAATTAAAAGAGAACTTTACCAAAAAATCAACCTGGAATCCGCCTTGCCACAACGAGGACATTAACTCTAAATTGGAACAACTGAAAGAGTTTAGCTCGATAACTAACAAACACCGGAACAGTGTTTGGTAATTTGTCAGAGTCGCAATTGGCGTCTATTTCGGCACTCAAGAGAAACACATCTATTATTATTAAACCACAGTAATCATGTCTAAAGAAAACTATGTCGCAGAGGCGAATCGACAGCTGGCGAACAAAACACATTAAGCTAAACTAGACACACCGGTCTATCCACAAGCCGCAGTCCGCATTTCAGCAACACTAGACAGATTACGATAAACAGACTACATATCCAAGAAGCAACGAGATTATTTAGAGACACCGGATACACCACGACCACGTCTGTTCTATCTATTACCCAAAATTCATAAGGCTAAAGATAAATGGCCTCAGTCTCAAACGCCTCCAGGACGACCGATCATATCCGATTGCAACGGCGAATCATATAAAATAGCTGAGTATATTGTCTATTTTAGCCCCATTGGCAGTAACACATGCTTCGTATGTTAAAAACACTACAGACTTCATTGATAAAGTGACTAAAATCGAAATGCCTAGTGATGCGCTACTGTTCTCCGTAGATGTAGAAAGCCTGTACACCAATATTGACAATATTTCTGGGACTGAAGCAGTAAGACAGGCTTTTTTTTATGAAACCCGGATTGTGACCGCTCAGACGCAGACATTTTAGAACTACATAAAATTTCCTTAGAGCACAACGACTTTTTATTCGGATCAAACTGGTACCTTCAAATTTTCGGCACTGCAATTGGGAAACGATTTGCCCCCAACTATGCCAATCTTTTTATGGCTCAGTGGGAGAAACAAGCTCTAAGGAAATGCAACAAATTACCATTAATCTATGTACGATACTTGTACGATATTTTTTGAATCTGGACACATGGGAATTATGAATTCCTAGTTTTCTTGGACATACTAAATAGCCATCAACAAAATTGCGTAAAATTAACGTCAGTTACGAATAAACACTCAATAGACTTCTTAGACACTACGATCGTTAAAGGCGAACGCTTTAATTCGACGGGGCATCATGACAGCAAGGTTTACTTTAAACCAACAGATACACATCAACTTCTGTAGAAAGACTCGTTCCATCCGAAACGTACCTTCTCAGGTATCCTCAAATCACAACTATTACGATTTCACAGGATTTGTAACAATAAATTAGACTTTGAGGAAGCCGTACAAACACTTTTTCATAGCCTGAATGTAGCGGATTAGCGAGGTCTCCGTACACTAGATGGCTCAGTCTAGTAGGATTCTTATATATCAAGGTCAACGCATATGAGAAAGAACGGTTATCGTGAACAAGCAACAAAGAACGAGGACAATTTAATAAACTTTATTACAATATATCTTCCTTTTGGTAAATATCTCCATTAACAAAATAAACATAATAAAGAAATCCCGTAACCAAATCTTAATACAACATAATAAACAATAAAACTGAATCTTTCGATTATCAAATTCCACTTCCTTTCTAATCTGGATTATACCGCTACACGACCATACACTAGGCGCCAAGTGTTATCCAAGAATAACTCCCATAATATAAATACACAGTATAAGCTAGTCCTCGCGGACTCTCATTACAGTAATCTGTTACAACACACACACACACACACACACACACACACACACACACACACACACACACACACACACACACACACACACACACACACACACACACATATATATATTTATTTATTTATTTATTTATATATGTGAATACTTCAAGGGTAATAATACCTCACTTCAAAACCACAGATAACTACCAACTACCAATCATAATACAGCAAATAATAGATACGTTCAATCAGAAAATAGACATTTACACTGGGTTAGTCCCATCTCGAATATATACGAACGTTTGTTGGGGTGAGACCACATTAGATTTCCCCATAGGCGGCCATTATAACGTTTCCTTCATTTTATTGTAAATTTTAACCAACAGTTTTCTTTAAATTTCTACACCATATTTACTCTCTATTCATACACATGCTGTGCAAAATTCGTAAAATTCTCATACCTCAATTTTCCATAAACCACTTTCAAACCTGACACCCCTTCATTTCTGCTAGAACCAGACAGTGATTTGCCTTAATGACATCATACAGCCAAATGACACCTGTATCTATACGCAGAAAAGCACAATTTGACAACTGTCATAATTTGACAGCTCTGGTACCACGCTGCAGAAAAACATAATTTCTACTCAATCAACATTATACAAGTACTCTCAGAAATTCACACAACCTGCATAATGCCATTTCTATTGGGAACTCTCTCGGAGGGTAATGGCGGACGAATCCTTAATGTGGTCTTACCCCAAATAGATCCGCCGAATACTGCAAATCTTTACAAAAGTGACACAGTGCTGAAGCAGCACATACATCCCGATTAATGGTCTAGGGAAATTGCGAGTAAGACACCGAATATTAATTGAGATGTCTTCGAACCAGGCACCCGTCTGCTGAGGAACAATCTCTACTGTGCCATGAATAACGTATATCAACAGGAACTCGGACCCATGCATTAGTTGCTGTGCTCAAAATATATGAATTCTGATGTCAGTGCCTCACTGTGTACACTAAGCCGACCTTGAAAACCTCCCCTTTGACAAATTTAGTGCAATTTAAATATTTAAAAAAAATATTATCCAATATGCTGTCTTTTTATCACAAAATCTTGAACATTTGCCTTTTTTAAGATGACATCTGTTCATAATGGGACTTCTAAACTTCACGAATTATAGACAGTGTGAAGAGAACATGTGTGTTGTTGCATTTTTGGGGTAAACAATAAATGTCACATCAAACACTCTGACAGCATCCCGGTTTTCTATTACGCACAGGTACATGCGAATTGCAGCCATCAGAATGCTGGCCTGTCTCAATATTGACCTTCTACAAGGTCTTCCCAGCCTGACAGAAATCCCAAATCTGGTGTACTTCAAACAGTGAGGGTTGTAAATCACAATTCAAACATACATGGGTGTACTGTTGCAGCCAATGGCTAGCCTGGACAAAACCTTGTGCCCTCCTCTCTTAATTTGGGGTGGTCATATTAGGGTTAGGGTTAGCCTGTCATTACAGTAGAGATCTCTGCTGAGCCAGGTTCAAAGATTTTCTTGCATCTATACCAACTGTGATCATGTGTGAAGTGTTGGATAAACTTCAGCCAAACGCTATACCCAAGCATGACAGGAAATGTGGTTTCAGGAAGGGACATGCTGTGTACAAAACAAGGACGGAAAGCAGTGCCAGTGCATTGGGTGCATTGCAGGACAGTGGAGAAAGTCTAGCTGTATAGATGCCAAGACTCACTGAAGCCGAGTTCGAGCAAGTCACAAAAGTGACACCAGGTGGCCTCATCGAGATTCCCGATGCCGAAGGTCGATCTGGCGAGGCAAAGTTGCTGAGGCCAAAACACTGTGCACCTAACGCCAATGATGACGATGATGATTTGTCATTAACGTATCTGAAAGCAGACGATACACATGAGGAAATGCGCCTTTACGATAAGGGCAAGATGCAATACATGTACAATGAATGCATATTACAGCATTCAACACAGAAACTCAATGAAAGCACAATTTAGCGCGCGCATGTTTCCCGGGTCGACAGCAGTGATTAGAAAGGAACAAAAAAAAATGTTTTCACTGGATGTTAAGAATCGATGCCACAGAATTCACAGTGAAATGCAGAACATGTATGCTGGTGATAGCAGGAAAGTGGCCTCACGCATGCCACGTGTTATCGAGACGACATTAGATTGCTATGGTGGAGATTGTGGAAAGTGCAGGTTCAACTCTGTCGTGTGTGCTGGTGGGAAAAAAAAATTGGTGGCACAGATCTATGTACCTACAAACAGGACGAATTCACCACCTGAACATGACTGATGCAGACAGGGTCACTCTCCGAAAGCTGATTGAAATGAGATTGGGCATTCAAGCACTGGCAATAACAAAACTATGCCTGAACACTAATCGGAATGAGGCTCTGAACCGCTCCTTATCTTCGACTCTCCCTAAGAATGTGAACTTCTCACGCAATGTCACGGGCCGTGCGTGTGCAGCCATAGACCGGCTGAACTACGGAGCAGGGACATCTACCTTGAGAAAACTGGAGTTGAACAATGCTCCTATAACTATAAGCAAAGGCGGCAGTGTTGCAAGAGCTACAAGACAGATACAGCGTGAGGCGTTGTATCACAGGACTTATATGTACCGAAGATCAGTGGTGAGGCGTCTACTGTATAACAAGAGAAAACGGTTTGATGCCATCCGTGCAGCAAGACGGCGAAGAGAGGCTACAGCTCAGACAAGGGCAGATGCTCGGAAACGAGGCTACCGCAAGGGACAGCTAGACCAACAAGTGAAAAAAAATCAAAACAAAAAAAGGTGCTGTCAAGCCAAATAAAACAATCAGTGATCACCCATATTCCCTCCGTGACAGATCTTTAGATGACCATACATACCCGTACGACATTTGACATGTGTGTGCGCTGACCGCACACCATGCACTGACTAGGCAGTTGAGTTGATCGATCAAAGAATTACTTGAAACATCAACCGCAATACATACTCCTTGGATTATACCAGAGAGGAATCAACAAAAGAATGTCACACCTGCGAACACAATGAAAGACACACAGACAGACTGAGTGGATGAGAGCACTACACAAGGAGCTCAGACAGACAGCTTATCTAATGGGGTGAGTACTGACATGCTAATTATAGTTACCTTCATCTCATTTTATTACACAATTTAAAAAAGTATACAAGGCGGGGATTGACCGTGGCCAAAGCATCTCTTTTCTGTAGCACAACGCCTCCTGTTATTGTTCACAATGCATGTCTCTAGGGTCAGATGTTGTACATTGACACATAGAGTACTGTGACACAGATGGCTACAGTGCAAATGTTGGGGAATTTCTGATCTAATATGCAACATGTATGCTAGACGATGGACACGCATCACCCGCCATATATAGCTATCACCATTCTTCAATTTCACTGAAATCACCCCATAATTTCCAGTAACCCTACCCCCTCCCGCTTTCTTTATACAGCCAGTCCATAATATGCACGTCCCATTGGCAGCCGGCACTGTCCTACATCTAATTCTGTGCTCATACTCTGTTATGAAGCTGTCATCCATCTTGTCTGATGATATGTTGTCAAGGAGACAGAAAAGTCTAAAATCTAATTAGGGGTGAGACCACATTAGATTTCCCCATAGGCGGCCATTATAACGTTTCCTTCATTTTATTGTAAATTTTAACCAACAGTTTTCTTTAAATTTCTACACCATATTTACTCTCTATTCATACACATGCTGTGCAAAATTCGTAAAATTCTCATACCTCAATTTTCCATAAACCACTTTCAAACCTGACACCCCTTCATTTCTGCTAGAACCAGACAGTGATTTGCCTTAATGACATCATACAGCCAAATGACACCTGTATCTATACGCAGAAAAGCACAATTTGACAACTGTCATAATTTGACAGCTCTGGTACCACGCTGCAGAAAAACATAATTTCTACTCAATCAACATTATACAAGTACTCTCAGAAATTCACACAACCTGCATAATGCCATTTCTATTGGGAACTCTCTCGGCGGACGAATCCTTAATGTGGTCTTACCCCTGTTGAAGTCAACACGCCGAGCTCAGAACACAATTAGAACGGTGTATCTCGGCCGCACGAGTGATGATGCCGGGCACTTGACGATTGCCGTCGTACGCCGCGAATTCTCGAGTCGCGTCCGTTCAATGATCGCACGGTCGCAAACGATTGCGAAGTCAGTTGAATACGTTCAATTGAAAGACGAAGGCGGGCATTAGACGCTTACCGCCGGCCGCTACGAATTCGATCGAGAGGTCTTGCCTTGTCGCAAACGATCGAGTAGTCGGATGAACGGGTTCGCGCGAATGACGACGCCTGGCAGTATACGTTTACCGCCGGCCGCTGCGAGTCGCATTCGGTCAAGGTTTCTGACGATGTCGCTGTGAGACTGCTGTTCGAGGATGTCCCGAGCTGGGTGAGCGCGTCGCTATTATCGCTCATCGACACAAATACGATGGGGCCGACCGGAAGGTTGTCTCAATATACTGCTGACGTGGCGGCATGGCTTCTTCGTAGCTCGATCGAACAGTCACTCTGGACACTGAATATTACACACACACACACACACACACACACACACACACACACACACACACACACACACACACACACACACACACACACACACACACACACACACACACACACAAAAGCTTGGGAACGTAACCCACGTTAACGATTTCCACCACGCTTGACTTGCCATTCTCTTGGCAGCAGGGCAACCTGTCTCGTTCAACCCTGGATCTGTCCCAATCCTTCGCCAGCGCCCGGATGGCGAAATGCGTACAACAGACCGTTTATATAAGCGGACCTAATTACACATCATATGACAGGTTTCCATCATTTCTATTGGTTAATGCAATATACAATTCAAACTAAGCATTGTGGAACACCCTCTAAGATAACAGTGAAACCACCTGCTGGCCTAGAAACGCTAGCAACAGAATACCACGCCCCACTGAGCGCATCTGCAACCGAGCTGCCGTAATTACGTAACCAAGGCGGTTGGTCAACAATATGTCTATCTACTGGCTTGACCTTCCTCATTTTCCAAATTAAACCTCAGGAAAGTATATTTAACCGTCCAGAAATAGCAGAAATGCTACACTGAGGCAAAGGAATTATACATCGAGTTTTTTAAGGCACATTAAAAGCACTACCGTAGCGGACTTTAAAAATCAGAACAGGAAAGAACAAGCCGTGAAATGTCAGGTGAAAAGGTGCCTAGCCTGTACGGTATTTGTAGATTTCACACGTATTAACAATGAGGCCACCACGTGGCAAAATCAACAATTGCGGTACATCCAGCGTGATTTTCCTAATTACCTGCAACGCCTGCCCCGCAAGATACTGCCAATCAACTCCGAACACGTCTAAATAATCACATATCGGACATATGACATCACAACGACACACAAGTGGCCAAGCATTTTAACGGAGCCGGTCATTGAATATCCGATTTGCGAATTACAATCTTGGAATCAGGGCCATTTTATGACGTCCTCTCACTGAAAACCATTTACAGACGGAATTGTGAATCAAAATGGTTTACAAGATTTAAAACTACGCAATGTTAGAGAGGACTCTTTTGATATTATACCTTTTGTGATTCGCTTCTCCCACCAGGGACTAACAATTGCTAAACTAGCCACTAAAGCCACCTATAAACTGCTTCAACCCGCTTATCCAGAAATATACACGCCGAGATTTATAACAGCATTCTCAAAGAACAAGAATCTGAAAGATATGCTGATGGCCACCAAATTACAGTGAACAATGGACTTCTACAGAACAATGACAATAGCGTTTAGGACACGGTGAGATGTCGTAGTGTTAGTGCAATGATGTAGTTTTTAGGGGGATTAGGCTGCATGTGGGGTTGTCGGGTTGCAGCAGTGCTGGCTCGTACGGCTTCACATGTTTCCGTCTCCTGTACAACTATGATAGGATATATATATTTCATGCACAATTTAATGGCTTATTTTGTTTTGAGAGGTTTACCGTCCGAAATAATTACTGAATGCCCATGTATTAATTATTAATAAAAACGACAGATCGATTTATAATGACTGATTATTTTGTTTTCAATCGGTAACATACTTCGTTTCCACTATTTCCGATGGCCGAGCCGTTCATGCATAATTTACATCAAGCATACAACTCGTATTAACATATGTACAAAGGATACATATCACAGATTGGCGAGGTCTCCGTAATTACATTGCTCGAGTCTAGTAGGGTTCAGTCTTAATTATGTCAACGCTTGTGAATGAGGGCAGCAACCGTAAACAACACAACAATGAACAATGGAAATTTATGGAATTTTATGACATATATAAATAACCAGGAACTCTTTTAATAACGAAAAACAAACATTTACCCTCTTATTCTACTTTATCTCTGCTCTCATCGTTAGCTCTCTACGCCGTAGCCATCCCCAGCTAATCGTTCATTCTCGAATAAAAACATAATAATATAATAGCCCGTTCAAAAATAACCAAGTACTATTAGCATTCTCAAGGGAAATTCAAATGTAAATGCATTGCAAGTTCTGGCCCGCTCGGACTCAGGTAAGTAACATCGGGGAATCTATACCCTCCTCTGTTTCCGCACGCGCTGTTTGCCGTCACACGCGTTAGCTCATTCCCGTTGACCCGGCTCGGCCGACCTGCTACGTAAAGACGCTCCCGTCTCCGCCTCGCTCGCCTGATGCTTGCCGCTGCAGCATTCGGCCAGCGCCGCCCACTCGCTCAAACCGCTGTTACATAATCCACCAGACACATTGGGTAGACTCCTCTGCACGGTTGTGTTGTCTGGCGGCCAGACTAAATGAAGATCATTATAATAACTTCGTTTTCTTATATAAAGAAGCCTCCAGTCCACAGTGCTGTTGGAGCACTTTGGCGAGATTCACGGGATATGTAGTGGGAGGTTTTGTTGGGAGGCGGAGGGGGTAGGTGTCTATTATATGTTATACAACAAAGTTGTCCCTTTGTCTCTATGGGCCTATGACTCGGTTAGTTTTTAATGTATGGGGCTGAAAATGAGTATGTGATATAGCGGTGGTTCCTAGATTGACATGTGTTTTGAAATTCGTTCGATAATAATAATGCCGTCTATACATATGTCGATGGATGTATTGAGACATTTTGATTAGTTTTGATATGATTGACTTTTGACAATCCTGATCCTTGCACCAGCATGAAGTAGCGACCAGCCCAGTGGGCGCGTGAATTTCAGAACAAGGTATCGTTTCAGTATGTTGTTCATAGACTAAAGACCATTTACAGTTTAGCAGCTCTCTTAGACAGAAGGAATTTGGGATGGCCCTTGCTTGATATACACAGCATTTTAGAGGTGGGTGGGATTTTAAGCGTTGAGCGTTTGACATTGGGTCCGATCGATTTTCTATTCAGAAATAACTCAACAATAATTTTGTGAAAACATTGGAATTACATTTCAGTGCAAATCATTTGAGGATAAGTCACATTCCCGTGCTAAAGGTTGTGTGATCGACCTAACATTTCTCCCGTCTACATTGAAGGTTCCACATCGCTGGGAGCTTGTCTTGGGACGTCTTGTACAGTCACACTGAGCTGCACGACTTCATTCCAGTTCAATTGCTAGTCAATTGTTTGGGTCTTGTACATATTTTATTTGAATTCCTGAAAAAAAATGACACAAATTGACGATGAGGTGACATCACTGCACTACTGGCACAGAGTGGAGAAAATCACAAGACCGAGTGGCCTCCTGGTGCACCTGTAACATGACACTGGGCTGGACGGATATACTTACCCAGGAGAACAGTTGTCACCGTCTATGGAGAATCAAACTCAATATATCGGTCGCACAAACTCGTATGCTGAACTATCGAGTAATTTATATTGACTGATTGATTTGAAGCAGCCACAATTGCTAACTCCAGCCAAGCACGGGTTCTCAGTAAGTGCATCAAGAAAAAGGATTGGTCAATCTCAAAATCATATAAAGTATTTCAGTTGTCTCTCTTCCTGTTTATTTATTCCAAGTCTAGTTATTACTATTCCAAATTAGAAACTGACTTTCATGGAGCATTCCGCGATATTTACATATGTCAAAGATATTATAAATACATACATGTTCACTTATTTGCAAAATACCTCACCTATGCATAGTGGCTTAACTTCCATAAACTCAAGTCCTACCAAACTCAATGATTTTGGATTAGACTGTACTCTCCTACTTAGGCACAGACGTGGGACGTGTCAAAAGTAAGTATCTAATCAATCTTCCAGATACAAACGAAAATAGTACCGAACAAGAAAAGCCCCAATTGATAAGTCGCTCTCCATATTATGACATCGATAAGTTCAACTTGTTAGCTAATAAAAATAGAGAAAACTTTAGTATCCTAAGCTCAGATGTCCAATGTATTAATGCTAAATTGGATGAACTTGAACTAAAAATTTAAAATTTTATATTTAGCATGACATGTTTGCAAGAGTGCAAGAAATTTGGGAGTCCAGTAAAGGAGGGTTTAATAATTCAAATAACTGAAGGCAACTTATCAAAAACTCTTACAATTGGAAATATATACAGACCGCCAGCGTCATTAAATCAAACTTTTATATATTTTCTAGAGTAATATTTCCAATGGTCATGTCTACTCGAGAAAACTAGTAATTGAATTATTACAAGAGACTTCAATATAAATTTACTCAACATAAAAGAGAACATAATATATAGTGTTTTTGATATAACATCATACAGTCTCTATTCTCAAATTGCTTTTCCAACTCGCTTCAATAGAACTAACGGAACATTAATATACACTATTTTCTCTAAGTTAAATAAATCCATATTAGAAAGTACTTCAGGGATCTACCAGCAATTTTTCTATTCATCAACCATACTTCCTAATCATGGATATCAACATGGAAACTAACCTTCCTCCAAAATTCTTTAGAGTAATTTCACATAGAAAATTAGCTGTGCTTAATGTTAAATATGAAATAAAATCGGATGAAATGTTTAACAAATTAAATAAATGTCTTAGGACATAGACCACAATTTAAATTATCATATAATACATAAAGAAATTAAACTTGATAAGAATACGCATACGCCAGTTAAATTCATGAAATGTAACAAATAAAAACATATGCACTCAACATGTATTACACGGGTTCTTTAAAAATTGTATCAAATATAGACATTCGTTCTATGAGAGACTGAAGATGTCTAACCCCAAATTATCAAACTATGAAGTCATTCACACTAATCTTAAAACGTATAATTCAATATTAAATAATGACATTCGCCAAAAATGTACTTCAAAATACGCTTTACCCGAAACAAAAATGACATGAGAAATACTTGGAAAACCATAAATGAATTTTTTTCTCCAAAAATGCTGCAAATAAAACATTTTCTTTTTAAAATTATGGCATAATTATAACAATAAAACTGATATTGCAAATAATTCAATAACTATTTTACAAAATAGGTATATTCTTGGTCCAATGTTATTTATGTATCGTACTAGAGAACGAGTTAACTGTGTACGTATGTGTGGCCGCAGCTTGTTTTATGCAACAATACCAACAAATGACACTAGTTGTAAAGTTCGAAAAAGGGCAAATTTTATTGCCGGATCACCTCATGGTAACCATAAATCATATAACTGGATCAATGCATTATAATAACAGCATATGAATTAAAGCCAGCATTATAAATATTGTTGTTTACATGCATCAAAGGTGAGGGGCCAACTTCCCGCCCATACCATGATACAAGTTTACAGCGGCGTCGCCATCTAGCGATCACTTACTAACACAAAACTACTCAGCAACGCTGAGATACAGTTCAACAAAAGCGCCTCACTAATTTGGTATGACTGGCACCCCATATGACATGCATCATAAATAATTTCAACACAGTTGTACGTAAAACGTGTAAACATCAATACGAACTATTAACATAAATTGTCTGAAGAGGAGATGGAGGTTTGAAATTTCTACTCTCGTAAAAAAACTGTCTTTGCTGACGGAAAAATCGAAGTGACCGAGCCAGCTGTCCCAGTGGGCATACAACGTTGCTACGACGTCGATTAGTGGTTGGATATACGTTGCGACGTCGAACACCATACATACAACGTCATTACAACGTCTGATCGTCAACGTTGTAACAACATTGAAATATGACCCTGAAACGACGTTGATATCAAGTCGACAACATAACCCGACGTCATTACAATGTTTGGTCATCAACGAAATACGGACGTTGACATGTGACATCCGTACAACGTTGCAATCAAGTTGACAGCCCAACCAACACGATTCACGTCATGAAATCAACGTCTTTATAACGTCTTGCCATCGACGTTGTAATGACGTGGGTGGTGTGACGTTGATACAACGTTGAAATTAAGTTGACAATCTAACCCGACGTCTGTACAACGTCTGGTCATCAACGAAATACGGACGTGGAAATGTGACATCCGTACAACGTTGCAATCAAGTTGACAGCCCAACCAACTCGATTCATGTTATGAAATTAACGTCTTTATAACGTATTGCCATCGACGTCAAATTGACGTGGGTGGTTTGACGTTGATACAACGTTTACATCAAGTCGACAACGTAAACCGACGTCTTTACAACGTCTGGTCATCAAAGAAATACGGACGTGGAAATCTGACATTTTGAAATAGTCGCCGATCAGGATAATGACTGCAAGTGCACCAACTGTAACCTTTCGTCATAGTATAAACTAAGAGTGGCGAGGATGCCGAAATAAGTTCAGGAGAATTTCAGGTTCAAGTACCTCCAGCTGTATGCTCACGCCCCACTGCTCATGCGAAGCTGCATATGTCGGGTACTCTTATAATTTATTGGCGGGCATGTATGCGGGACATTTATCTGACGTATCACGTATACGTCTTATCTATCGGTTATAAGTCCAATGCATGTAATCTGCCCTAGTAATGTAACATATTCATGATATATGTACACTAAATAATAAGTCATTGGAGTATACATGCAATACACAAATATCGGCATCATGACGTGTCACCCCGGTCAGACATAACAATTAAAAAAATTAATGTAGTCTAGATTCGTCTTTGACCAACATATATATATGTCATGCAATATGTTTAATGGTCTCCAGATAACTTGGAGCACATTCAAAGGTAATACGTTTTACTAGGCCTAATATATTGACTTTTTCTGCCAGTCCACCTATTTCCAGTAATAAACAAAATGGCTAAATATCGGCATTGATCGCATAACAGTGCCACATATTATCCATGAATAAAAGTGATTTAGAGATATGTGTAATCGTTATTAGAGGTACCTTAATTGATTAATAGTAAACATACACATTAATTAAGCTAATGGAATGTGGTAGAAACACATTTTGAGTATTTTTGTATCAGCACAATTCTAGCTGTCACCACCACCATCACCATCATCATCATCGTGCAGCAGTAGTGTCCCGTATTTCGACGAAGGCCTCAGCATGCCGTTTCCATGTCAACCTGTCTTGCGCTATCCTCTGCCAGATGGTGCCCTTCCAGTACTCGTTTAGTTCGTCTCTCCACCGTCTCGCCGGTCTTCCTCTAGATCGCTTCCCTTCTTCGTAAGGTCTCCATGCAGGTTGCTATACGCGATGTCCATCGGCTATCTCGTAGCCTGCTGATGTGCCCTGCCCAGGTCTTTTTCTCTTCTATCTATCTGCCATACATGTGACCCCTGTATAGAAGAAAGAAACCCCTGTATAATTATAGGGATTAATGGTTTAATGTTGGCTTGATGCAATACTAGCATGCCTTGCGAATGACGTCACATAGTGCTAGGCGTTGAATTTGCGCACAAGCGAAGAGAATGCTACTGTTACGTAATCGATAAATATTTGCAAGTAAGTGTTACCATCCGTTTTTATTAGGTTAACTGTTTTGTTTATTAATGTACATAAAACAGACAGAACTAAATACAATTATTTGTTATCATTTAGTTTGCGTGCTTTTGGCGATTTTATACTGACCAGGTATGAGTGGTGTGACTGTGAGCGTTGCTTCAGCCCTCGTTAATTATCAATAACTTTTGTTATATGTTGTCTAAATGTGATACGTCAGAGAGTTAATTATGTCACTTATCAGTCCACGTGATCCCAGGCATATTTACGTTATAAAATATTAGCGCACTTTTGAGACAAATGTTCCGGTTTGTTACAACATGCGCGGTTTATCGCTCATTTCAATACACGGTTCCGACGCCATCTTGACCTAGATCAGAGTTGCGAGTAAATAAACGCACGTGGGTACGAGAACAAAGCAAAACAAAGGCTACAAGGCTTTGGTGTCGCTCATTCAACTGATTAAACAAATTATGTTATGATATAAATCAGACTTACGATATACCCAGGTGTATATATAAATGAACGGTGTATTATTATAACTTATTCTTAAGTGAATATTCGATCTGATATGTTCATTTAAGGCTGCTATTGTGTCAATACTTGTGTGAACCGATAATACACATTTGCACTCTGTAGGGTTGAGGGGAAGGTAGGGGCTTCCCAAACCATATCATTACTTGCCTACATTGTTGCAATTTTGTAGTTGTACAAATACATCAGGATGTTTTTCACACCCATTGTAGTTAGGCTGAATTGCGTGCACCATGGCATGGAGACAGTCACTAAACCCATACGCTTACTTGAAAAGGGTAGTTGGCAACTTGTCACTTTGCAGAACTGGCTTCAAAGCAGTGAAAGCCCAGTTTAATCCCTTTAGTCAATGCAGCAGTCACACTGTATGAATGTCTCTTGCTATATAAACGCTCATAAAACTGTAGGGTAAAACTTCACGAGGGCTATGCTGAAGTTGACAAGGGGGAGCAACCATAAAACCTGGAGAAACTAGTGGAATATAAACTAGTGGAATGTACAAAATAATCAAATGGAATTGTTATGTAGTTGCAATTCCGTTAAATGTTAATAAAAGTAATAGGTAAATTACTATTACATTGCTTCCTATTACTATTACATTTAGTTTTTGCTCAACATATTACTATTGCTTCAATATTTGCAATAGTTACTATTGCATATTACTAGTACCCCAGGCCTGGTATCAGTTGTAGTGTGTTTATTCCACGTTTCAGGCGTGCCTTCTTTATTATTTCCAAGTGTTTTACCCATTTTCATAATTTCTCCTTCCAGGTCTCGCCAGACAGGAGTGGTGGCGGCAGACAAAAGACAACACAGTAGATTGAGAATGTGCACAGTCGTTGACATAATTTTTGCAGATTTTTGACATTTGAATTTATGTACTTTGTCAAATAAAATGATGTTACTGCATCAGAAGGTCCCGATTTTGTAATTGCGTAGTTCTCAAAACACGCATTTCTTAACTATGATAAAATTGGATTTAAGCAATGGGCTCCAATTTCAATAACATATTTGCAGAACTATATGACTTGGGTTAACGTACACTATTATATATACCGTATTCGTTCTATTAAGCGTACATGCCCTAATTAGCGTACACCCCCTTTTAGCCAGCATCCGATCCTCATGACAGTGACCTCAATGCCAACCTTAACTGTTGAATCCATCATTGTGACAGTGACCTCAATGCCAACCTTAACTGTTGAACCCATCATTGTGACAGTGATCTCAATGCCAACCTTAACTGTTGAACCCATCATTGTGACAGTGATCTCAATGCCAACCTTAACTGTTGAACCCATCATTGTGACAGTGACCTCAATGCCAACCTTAACTGTTGAACCCATCATTGTGACAGTGACCTCAATGCCAACCTTAACTGTTGAACCCATCATTGTGACAGTGATCTCAATGCCAACCTTAACTGTTGAACCCATCATTGTGACAGTGATCTCAATGCCAACCTTAACTGTGACCTCAGTGATTGTGACCTCAATGCCAACCTTAACTGTTTAATCCATCATTGTGACAGTGATCTCAATGCCAACCTTCACTGTTGAACCCATCTTTGTGACAGTGACCTCAATGCCAACCTTCACTGTTGAACCCATCATTGTGACAGTGACCTCAATGCCAACCTTCACTGTTGAACCCATTAATGTGACAGTGACCTCCAATGCCAACCTTAACTGTTGAACCCATCATTGTGACAGTGATCTCAATGCCAACCTTAACTGTTGAACCCATCATTGTGACAGAGACCTCAATGCCAACCTTAACTGTTGAACCCATCATTGTGTCAGTGATCTCAATGCCAACCTTAACTGTTGAACCCATCATTGTGACAGTGATCTCATTGCCAACCTTAACTGTTTAATCCATCATTGTGACAGTGACCTCAATGCCAACCTTAACTGTTGAACCCATCATTGTGACAGTGATCTCAATGCCAACCTTAACTGTTGAACCCATCATTGTGACAGTGACCTCAATGCCAACCTTAACTGTTGAACCCATCATTGTGACAGTGATCTCAATGCCAACCTTAACTGTTTAATCAATCATTGTGACAGTGACCTCCAATGCCAACCTTCACTGTTGAACCCATCTTTGTGACAGTGACCTCAATGCCAACCTTCACTGTTGAACCCATCATTGTGACAGTGACCTCAATGCCAACCTTCACTGTTGAACCCATTATTGTGACAGTGACCTCCAATGCCAACCTTCACTGTTGAACCCATCATTGTGACAGTGACCTCCATTGCCAACCTTAACTGTTGAACCCATCATTGTGACAGTGATCTCAATGCCAACCTTAACTGTTGAACCCATCATTGTGACAGTGACCTCAATGCCAACCTTAACTGTTGAACCCATCATTGTGTCAGTGATCTCAATGCCAACCTTATATGTTGAACCCATCATTGTGACAGTGATCTCAATGCCAACCTTAACTGTTTAATCCATCATTGTGACAGTGACCTCAATGCCAACCTTAACTGTTGAACCCATCATTGTGACAGTGATCTCAATGCCAACCTTAACTGTTGAACCCATCATTGTGACAGTGACCTCAATGCCAACCTTAATTGTTGAACCCATCATTGTGACAGTGATCTCAATGCCAACCTTAACTGTTGAACCCATCATTGTGACAGTGATCTCAATGCCAACCTTAACTGTCGAACCCATCATTGTGACAGTGACCCCAATGCCAACCTTAATTGTTGAATCCATCATTGTGACAGTGATCTCAATGCCAACCTTAACTGTTGAACCCATCATTGTGACAGTGACCTCAATGCCAACCTTAACTGTTGAACCCATCATTGTGACAGTGATCTCAATGCCAACCTTAACTGTTGAACCCATCATTGTGACAGTGATCTCAATGCCAACCTTAACTGTTGAACCCACCATTGTGACAGTGATCTCAATGCCAACCTTAACTGTTGAATCCATCATTGTGACAGTGATCTCAATGCCAACCTTAACTGTTGAACCCATCATTGTGACAGTGATCTCAATGCCAACCTTAACTGTTGAACCCATCATTGTGACAGTGACCTCAATGCCAACCTTAACTGTTGAACCCATCATTGTGACAGTGATCTCAATGCCAACCTTAACTGTTGAACCCATCATTGTGACAGTGATCTCAATGCCAACCTTAACTGTTGAACCCATCATTGTGACAGTGACCTCAATGCCAACCTTGACTGTTGAACCCAGTGTGCCAATAACTGTTGATCAGTGACCTCAATGCCAACCTTAACTGTTGAACCCATCATTGTGACAGTGACCTCAATGCCAACCTTGACTGTTGAACCCATCATTGTGTTTTAATTTCTGCCGATATCAGACTAGATTCAAAGCTTTGTAATGAAACAACAGCGAAAGGTCCACCTAAATTATCAGAACTAAAGAAAATGGGTGCACACCCCTGTACGCTTGTTGGAACACAACATTTGACATATTTCCATGTCTCAATTATTTGTTAAGCGTACTTTACTTAATAGAACGAGTACGGTATATATATATATATATATATTTATATATACACACACACTGCATATATATATATATATATATATATATGTGTGTGTATATATACATGTTCTAAATATGACGTTAATCAAATCCACGTCGTGTTCAACATAGCAACGACTTTGAAAATTTACGTCGAAAAAAGTGCGCATACGACATCCTATTTTCGACTGTACACTGTCGTTTCAACATGCAATGAAATAAAAACGACTTGGACAATAGCATATGCCGTTGTCCTATTTGTGAATCCAACCCGTTTTCAACATCGCTACGACGTTGAATCCAAATGTCGACACGACGTGGGCAACCGACGTTGAACAAACTATCAAATCCAACCCGTTTTCTACACCGCTACAACGTCGAAACGTGACGTCGAAACAACGTATAAACATGACGTCGATCCAACTTTCAAATTCAACAAGTTTTCGACATCGCTACGACGTTGAAACACGACATCGATTCAACGTCGAAACATGACGTTTATGCAACGCTGAAACCTGACATTGGGCCAACGTGGAAGTCTGACGTCGAAACGACGTCAAAACCTGAAATTGGGCCAACGTTAAAATCTGACGTCGAAACGACGTCAAAACATGACGTAGATTCAATTTTCATATACAACTAGTTTCCAACATCGCTACAACGTCTGACGTGACGTTGAAACACAGTTTAGTCCACGTCATTTTGCCGCTGGGGTACTTCCCAGCATGCTCTTGCTGGACCAGTCCATTTGTTCAGGGAAGACAAGTTATTCCATAGTATATACATCAAGATCATTCTAATCAATTATAACTCCGCATTTATGTACCATACTAGAGAGCGAGTTAACTATGTACGATTGATCACATCATTCTCATTGAAAGCCTATTAAAGTGGTACGGCATATCTGACACAGCTCTAAGCTGGTTTTCTTCGTATCTAACTGATATATACCAAACTATAAAGATTGGGAACTGCTTTTCAGCTGCACTGCCGGCTTTATTTGGTGTTCCCCGGGGTTCTGTTCTTGGGCCTTTGCTTTTTACTCTTTACACCACGCCACTAAGCTCTGTTATACAAAGACATAACTTAGATCATCATCTTTATGCTGATGATACTCAGATCTACATTTCATTGGCTACCCCGGATACAAATCGCTCCCTTAACCAACTTAGTGATTGCCTTCAAGATAGATTCCACTGGATGACTGAGAGCAAGTTGAAATTAAATGCAAATGAAACTTAATTGATCATTATTGGTACACCAATGCAGCGTAGTAAACTAGATGTTTTTTTTCCCTACGCGTATTTTGAATCGGTATATCACGCCAGCAATCTCGGTGCGGAATCTAGGAGTGATCTTTGATAATAACTTCAATTTCCGACAACACATATCTCAAACATGTCGCTGCTGTTTTTATCATATTCGTGATCTTCGCCGTATTCGCCGTTATATGTCATTTCCTGTTGCTAAGACTATTGCAACCGCGCTTGTTAGCAGCAGACTTGACTATTGCAATTCCCTCCTTTATAATATCACCAGCAAGGATATCACAAAACTTTAGCGTGTCCAAAATTGTCTAGCAAGAGTAGTTACAAGATCTCCTCGTTTTTCTCGCTCTGTATCACTTTTGAAGTCTTTGCATTGGCTTCCTGTACGATATCGTATAATATTTAAGATCTGTACCATTACATACCAGGCACTGTCCAATAAGCAACCATCTTATTTGCATTTATTGCTTACTCCTTTAAGAAAACCTATCCAGCTTCGATCATCTAGTTCTGACCTACTTTTTGTTCCTAGAGTAAACACTAACATTGGAACTAGGGCTTTTTCTGTTGGTGCACCAACTCTTTGGCATATGCTCCCTCTTACTGTTAGATCAGTTGAAAATTTTACAAAATTCCGTCGTCATTTAAAAACGTATCTTTACAACCTTGCTTATCCACCGTAGCTCCATAGCGCCTTGACCCATCTGTTGACAACTGGAAAACTACTTATGGATTTTCAGATTGACCAACCCTTTTGTTTTGATGCGCCTCTGTGCTTGGTTTCCAGGGATTTAGGCGCAATATAAGTTATCTTATTATTATTATTATTATTATGTGTGGCCGCAGCTTGTTTGATGCAACAATACCAACACATGACAACAGTTGTAAAATTCGAAAAAGGGCAAGTTTTATTGCAGGATTATCTCATGGTAACCAAAAATCATATAACTGGATATATGCATTATAATAACAACATATGAATTAAAGCCAGCATTAAAAACATTGCTGTTTACCTGCATCAAAGGTGAGGGGCCAACCGCCATAGGCACTGTTCCTTGTGAATACTGTTTCCCCACCCAAGGTAACAATAGCCAATCTCTCAGACCCAACTGATGATAGCCAACTACTTAATGCTAGATCCATGTAACAAATATCCTCATCATGAATGATAGGCGAAGTCAAAGATAGCTAATATACACATTCCTAATACTGAAGAAAAAGGTTTTGATAAGAAAACGATGAATGTGGTTAGAACCAACAAGCATATTACGATATGAATGGCGTATGATATGTGCTAGCTACAAAACCTGACACTCTGGACCGGCTGAGCTTGCCAGAGAGGAATGCCATTGTTCCCTCACAATATTTGAGTCAGAACCCAGTGATGAATATATTATGCAGAACTAGCAAATAAACCACAATACATGAGCAACATGCGCTATATCTAGGCAAACCCAAAAACCTGTCACTCAACACCGGCTGAGCATGCCAGGGAGGAATACTATTGTTACCATCCAATATGTGACTCATAACAGAAAGATGAATATACGTCGAACTAAAGAACATACCACAATTCACAAACAACATGCAATGTATCTAGGCAAACCTACAATCCTTACACACAGCACCGGCTGAGCATGCCACGGAGGAATGCTCTTGTTAGTACCCAATATGTGCCTCATAACACAGTGATGGATATACGCCGAATTAAAGAACAGACCACAATACATGAACAACATGCAAATATATTGACAATCCCGCTAATCTGATACTCAGCACCGACTGAGCATGCCTGGGAGGAATGCCATTGTTACCGCACAATATTTAACTGATATGTCATCACAGTGATGAATACATGCAGAACTAACAACAAAACACAATGCATGCAAATCTGACAATCAGTACCGGGTGAGCATGCCAGGGAGGAATATCATTGATACCAAACAATATTCCATTCACAACAGTAATAAATGTACGGAGAACTATAGAGCAGACCACTGTATATAAATAACATGCGATATACACTAACCACGAAATCTGACACTCAGCACCAGCTAAGCATGCCAGGATGGCATAAATTGTAACTAGAGCAACAGCTCCTAGGCATTTAGCTTTAAAGAGATGTACATTAAGACTGCACCATTGGGATGAGAATGTATCGACGAAATCGTATCAAAACGTATTAATTTCCTATACGTACTTTCTCTGCTAATTATGTCTTGCATGTCTATGCATAATTTGGGTGTTATCTGCGCAAAAATCCGATAAACAATTGTGTTTACGCGAATCATTTTGATGTGGATTATTAATTTTGCTGCCAGAGTATAATGAATATTCATGCACGCGCAGTGAGCCACACAAAGTCCGTTGACGTCACACACACACACACACACACACACACACACACACACACACACACACACACACACACACACACACACACACACACACACACACACACACACACACACACACACACACACACACAAACACACACACACACACACAATGGCATTGTAAATAAGCAATTTGTAGACATATGCATATTGACAGCTGTTTTTATAAATGTAGGAAGCGTACGCATTGTTTAATTACCTTGCTTCCCAATGCCGTCAGCCGAGTAACGTTTTGATTATGTAGAATTATAACGTCCGCCGACGTGATATTCTTTCGTTCACAGAGTGTTTTTAATGCTACAGCTACGATTGTTAGTAAACCTGGCTGACATGGCATAATTCAATGTAAACGTACTAGTTTTGTTAAAATGTATTCGGCACTCCCACGTGACCTTTATGTTTCATCGATCTGCTATAAAAAGAAATTATACACATTACCAGGTGTCTTCAGTATGGTTTAAACGACATTCTTCGCGCCCTGCCAGGGTCGGTCCGGTTGATGCCGTGATCGGTAGCGGGGGGAAGGCCTCCCTGTACGTAATGAGGATCAACCCCGCCACGGTATGAATGTTGGGCAGCGGCTCTCTGGCCGCTTCTGCATAGGAGCATCCAAGACGAGTGAAGTTGCTGCTGCTGCTGTTTTTGGATTTATTCTGCAGCTTTCTTCCCGCCTTTTGTCGCTGTTTTTGGAGACAATTGATGCTGCTGCTGTTGTTACTTTTGTACATGTTGCTTCTGCACTTGATTTTGGAGACCTTCTTGGCGCCGTCTTCACAGGTCAACGAATTTATACCTTTATTTGCGAGAACATAGTTGGGAAGCACTACACTGCCAGCACCTATAGGGTGATCAGGTATGATATTTATAAAGAAAGTAATGTTGGTTTTGAAGGATTATTCTAATTTAAGCGGTTCTTTTCAGAGCCAACCACCTTGTTACAAAAGAGTGTTAACTATGTCGATATTGATACAAAGTCTGGTAAGTACAAATGTCGTATGTTAGCTAATGTTACAGGTCAAACACAAAGGGATTGACCAAAATATTACACAGATAGCGGGAAGTTTGAGTGCTTTAGCAGATAAGTGTTTATGCTTTAGCGGATAAGTTCCTTTCTTATAATTTCCTATTTTTTAACATGAGTCAAATACCCGGATGTTCTTTCAACACACAGTGCATTCGTTACGAGTTTATACCAGTTTATACCGGTTAGTAGCGTCAGTTTTGTAGTGTGTTGAAAACAAATTACCAAAGAAACTTCTAGAATGAAATTTTACAGGGGAATTTTCAACTCACTATAACACGACACCACTGACTATGACGTCACATGATGGGATTACATTCATGTGCGCAAGTTCAAAACTATGGCTAACCAAATCATTACCTGTATAACCAACTCACCTCGCGTACAAAATTACTGCGCGTAGCAGTTTAATGACGTCATACAGGGTGAGCACGCTCACGATCGCAACAAACAAACATGTCCAGACACGTCTCGAGTACGGGTTTTATAAAAGACACGAATTTAACCACTACCTAATAACACCAGTCAATATGTCTGACCTGTGATGTATGTCGGTGTTTTACAGATTGTAGGTCAATGTTTAGCACTGGTTATGTGTTGTAGGTCGGCCTATGCTTTATCATGAGGTTTCAGAGGATAATTTGGGGTAAATTGATACCTCCAACTCAAAAAGTCGTCGAATACCTTTACGATAATAGCTCCTATCCTTTAACATTGGGAAAATGTCCTATCTTTTAACGTGGGAGCGCCCCAGGGGAAATCCCTATCTTTTAACCTGGGGTAAAAATGTCCTATCTTTTAACCTGGGGTAAAAATGTCTTATCTTTTAACCTGGGAGCGTCCCGATGGAAATTCCTATCTTTTAACATGGGGAAAATTCCCTATCCTTTAACCTGGGTGCGCTCCGGGGGAAATCCCTATCTTTTAACATGGGGTAAAATGTCCTATCTTTTAACCAGGGCGCGCCCTAGGGGAAATCCCTATCTTTTAACATGGGGAAAAATCCCCTATCCTTTAACCTGGGGTAACAATTTCCTATCTTTTAACCTGGGAGCGTCTCGATGGAAATCCCTATCTTTTAACATGGGGAAAATTCCCTATCCTTTAACCTGGGCGCACTCCGGGGGAAATCCCTATCTTTTAACATGGGGCAAAAAATGTCCTATCTTTTAACCTGGGCGCACCCTGGGGGAAATCCCTATCTTTTAAAATGGGGAAAATTCCCAATCCTTTAACCTGGGCGTGTTCCGGGGAAAATCCCTATCGTTTAACATGGGGAAAATGCCGTATCATTTAACTTGGGCGCGCCCTGGGGGAAATCCCTATCTTTTAACATGGGGTAAAAATGTCCTATCCTTTAATCCGGGCGCGCCCCGGAGCAAAATCCCTATCTTTTAACATGGGAACCGAAACTACTTTTTCATGTCCTATCTTTTAACATGGGTAACTAATTGGCCACGTCCACAATTGCCCAAATAAAGGCATTTATCTATTGGTTCTGTTTCACGGCTTTTCGATTAAGTCTTTTTTGAACGGTTTCCGCACTGATTTGGTAGCAAACGATTTCCGTGCGTTTGATTGGCTTACACAATTGAGATAAGGTACACTGTAGTACCCTGTTTCGATAGTGATGTTTACTTTTGGCACCGATAGTATAGAGTATAGTTTTGTTTGTGAGATACACTGTAGTACCCTGTTTTGATACTGATGTTTACTTTCGGCATCGATTGTATAACTTTGTTTATAAGGTGTTCGGCTACGGTTTGCTGCTTGTTTAAGTGTTTCTGATTGGCACAGGTGTTTGATTGACAAGGAGTTCCCATCGTTGTCATTGATGGAGCCAATGGCTTGGTGTTAAGTCATCCGTAAGCTTTGAACCATTGGCGAGGTGGTAAATCACCCGTAAGTCGTATCATGCATGCACGAGCCGATGGCGTTGTCGTAATGACCCGTAAGCTCACGACCGCTGGCGAGGTCATAAAAAACCCGCAAGTCACATCATTATCCGTTTGTATCTTTAGTCAATAACATACGTGTGCACTAGTGTACTACCTTGTTTTGTTAGTTGTTTTAATGCGCGCATGCACGCGATAACACACAACAATAAAAAGGTTGTCATCAAACGTCCACCACTTTTCCATTCTCCTCACTTATACGCACATGCACACATGCACTAACATAAGAAATAGGCATCTTCACTCCCTCAATTTCATGGCGCCTCATCTGAGGTCCCTTAAGACCTCCTTAACTACTCACGTATAGCTGCCATTTTTTTCATCGTGTATCTATTATACATATTCACACATTATGTATATCAAACACACAACGCTATACAGGAAGTGTCACTCCTAAATTGGTCTGCGCAGACATAGTGGACGATAACGTGTGTGCGCATGCGTGACTTCGTCTGAAAGCTCTCGTGTGCCTTAATAATTATGTTTGCGTTTGTCTGCATGTTGGTTTATTCATGTGTGCATGTGTGTGCGCGTGTGTGCGCGTGTGTGCGCGTGTGTGCGCGTGTGTGCGCGTGTGTGCGCGTGTGTGCGCGTGTGTGCGCGTGTGTGCGCGTGTGTGCGCGTGTGTGCGCGTGTGTGCGCGTGTGTGCGCGTGTGTGCGCGTGTGCGCGCGCGTGTTCGCGCGTGTGCGCGCGTGTCAGTGTGTGTGTGTGTATTGCGTGCGCGCGAGAGCGGACGCGTTCGAACGTGCATAGGTGCGTGCGTGGATGTGTGTGTTTGTGTGTGTGTATGTGTGCGTGCGTGCGTGCGTGCGTGCGTGGGTAGGTGCCTGTGTCCGTATTCGTGTGCGCCTTTCCTCAATTACCACCACCGACCATCTATGCGCCCCAAGGGACACTGCTAATAACACCCATCTCAATATCCCTCGGCAAACTATAGCCTTGGTAAAACGCCGAAGTTAAACTGAGCCAATAATCTCATTACTATTCGAGATTCGGCTGTTCTGGCACTAGAGTGTGCCACTATTCTCGAGGGTGCCGATATGGTGCGTGTGCCTCTGACTCACGGCTCCAACCCGGACTGAATCGGCTGGCTTGGTAGAACACCAGTACACAAGGCAGCAGCGTCTGGGTTCGTTGACATCAGTAAGGACAGGGGCGGATCCTCAAAGGGTAGTTTAGGGAGCACACACTCATCCAACTGCAGCCGTAACTTACCCGCTGTCAACTCGGCTGATGACATCGGAAGACGGGGAAGGCTGTTCAATTTTTTTCGCCGCCACGCAATTATTTCGCCTTATCCCCGTCGGCTCGTCTGATGAAAAATGAATCCAGGGGGATGGGATACTGTTGAATTTTGTTTGCCTTTCGTTGACAAATGTACTCCATTCTTTGAGGCCAAAATAATAGTTTTCGTGGGGAACGCTGACACAAATCCCACAACCATTATATACATTAATTTGTTTAATCTACCAAAGAGACAGCGTCGGTGGCAGGGGTGACTATAGAGGATTCTTTTCTATCGCAATAGTATCGCGATAAGTATAATTATCATTGTGATACTGTCGCGATAGCCTGCGACTATCGATAGTCATGTGACTATCGCAATAGTGTCATGTGAAGTAAATATGTCTAGCAAATAGTCAAGGAAGGAGACCCAGACCACAATTAATTTACGGGTGACGCCTTCGCGTAGAGTAGGAGTCAGTGTTGGAGTCAGTTTCACAAAGACGATCCGTGGGCGATGCAGCTTTGATCGACAATTGTTGTCGTTGAATTGGTGGATTCGGTGAATACACAGACATTAAAAAGGACAAATACGAAATAACATTTACAAATCATCACGTCAGTGAATTGTATTACATCGATAAAAGTAAACCAGCTAATGTATCTGGCCAACTATGGTTACTATCGGTAGTTCACTGTGCTATCGCCGATAACTATCCACAGATAAATTTACTATCGATAGTATTGCAGCGCGTTATCGACTATTGCGATGAATAGATAGTTCGATGTAGTATTACACCCGTAGTCGGCAGTATATTAAACACGGATAATCTAACACTAAGGAAAACATTCCGGACATGCATACATGGGTGTGTGCATGCATGTACTCGCAGTTTTCGTATTGAAACCAGAACAATTAAATTACAGTATTAAATTCAATGACACAACTACACGACTGTAACTAAGTGTAGCTCTTCGAATGCCAAATGAGGTATCCACGTCTCAGAAAATTATGCATACATTGCACCACCAGATAGCGTTGTAGTGCCATGCAAATTCAAAAATTCACTCCAGGTCACGCCACTATTGACACTGCAGGTATGTTTGTGCATAATATATTGTTATCATCTGACTCAATCAGAAAACCGTGCTCGTGCCGACGACTATCTGTACATTGAAACTTGTAATAAATGTTGTTTCATTATTTGCGTTCAGCACAATTATTTCGTAGAAATTTTACATCACTAGTTGCATGTACTATTACCATAACAAAGTGTGGCCCGTTTTGGATGAACTTACTTTCCAATTACCACAGGATGCATAAACCTAATTTACAATTACAGGTTCTCAACAAGTACGCCATTGTATATTAAAATGAGCAACAGGAAAGGTAGTCTATCATCAGAGATTAGATTCGCTAATTCAGCCAAGATGATGACACTCTTCACATTACAGCTATATGTGGACATGTTCACTAATTACCTGACTCGATCTGAAAAATATGCAATAACATATAGCTACCTATGCATTGAAACTTTTAATAACCGTTTTTTTAACTAATTAATTTAAACAAGACTATTTCGAAGCAATTATTTCCCAACAAGTTCACCAGTGTTTATTATGTTATATTTGTGGAGTAGGAAAGATGTATATTTGGAGAGATTGCTGTCACATGTCACATCCGTGGTAACTTAAATAAAAAATGATGACAACACCGCAACAGAGCGGCGCCTCAGCGACGACTTTCGGGATCTTAGAAGACTGGGGCCGGTTTCATGAAGCGTACTTAAAGTTACGCAATTACTTAGCGTCACGTGTTTGCGTAAACTCCTATGTTTGCTTATATTAAAACAATCACGTAATTTACTAAGACAATCATCTTAGCGTTAAGAACGTTCTTAGCCGCTTCATGAAACCGGCCCCTGGTGCGTGGCTCGTTCCATAACATGTATCTCGGTTACACTAGCTGCTGCATATATTCTGTAAGTCAACCTTGCGTACTTACGTGTGGTAGTGTACCATAATCACCGCCCAATGGTCCCCACTGTCATAAATCCAGCACTGCATAAATATTATTAAAACTTATAATTATTTCTGCATGGAAAGTGCTTCTGGATTCAGTTACGTCCATGAATGATTTTACAACAATAGAAAGTTACCTATCTGAATTAATTGTTTGCTCAGACGGAGCATTCGACATCCTACCAATGCCTTCAAAAGCGTTGAACTAATTAATTTCCGGTTGTTCTTCATTTCTTGGAAGTGCTGTCACGAATTGAAAACCAACAACTTCACATGACAACAGGGACGTAATCAGTTCAACGCTTACGTAGACATATACTGCATCTTCATCGACTTTCTACAAGTCTACGGTGCTACGTAAACACAGACACGAAATATGAATGGATTATGATGTAATTTCTCATAACGCAATTTAGGTAAATATACCCATATGATCGTAACCTTCCTAAAAACTAACTTTTAATGTTACATTTCGGCTTTGGAGTTGAAGTCTAATCTCTGAAATTATGGCTCCCGAGATATAAGCCTTATAGTAGGAAAACGAGAACACACACCCACACGAACCGCACACAAATACACACACAAATACACACACACACACACACACACACACACACACACACACACACACACACACACACACACACACACACACACACACACACACACACACACACACACACACACACACACACACACACACACACACGCACGCACACGCACACATATATACATAGACTAGCATACACACACACACACACACACACACGCACACACACACTTATATACAGACAAACACACGCGCACGCACGCACGCGCGGACGCCATCACACATACACCCACACGCACGCACGCACGCACGCAATAACACAAACACACACACACGCACGCATGCAATCACACACATATTACGTACGCAATTACGCACACACACACGCACGCGCGCGCCCTACCACACACGCACACACGCACACACACACAAAATACACTCACACACACGCACGTACGCACGCAAGCAAGCACGCAAACACTCAATAACAATCTTATTAACTTAAATAGATTATAATAGATGTGTAATAAAGGGTACTGTACTTTCTTTTGAGGCATATGAAAACTCTTCAATTTAGTTTTTTGGGTATTTAGTGAAAGTTTATTTGCTTTCAACCAATCGCTAACTTCTGTGAGTTTCTTGCTGATATTTCCACTTTGTATTTGGCCTTCTGAAACGTTAATTGACCTGAGTGAACTAGTAATGGTAGTGTCAGCTGCATAAGGTACGAATTAAAAAGGTCTCTCGAAACTGCTACGTAACTGATGTATATAATAAACATGAACGTCCTAAAATTGAACCTAGTGGGACGCCGGTGTTGATAACTGTTTCTTTAGACTTAACATTTTCAATTTCTACATATTGTTTACGGTTGTATAAATAACTCCTACAAAGATCAAGTGACGTATCCATAATAATTTAATTTATGTAGCAATATAATATGATGAATTGTATCAAACGCTTGTGATAAATCAAGGTATATATTAATTGGTGTGGCCGATGTATCAAGCTCTTGTATAATTCTATTCATAATTTCGAGTGTCGCAAATTCAGTAGAACGTTTCTTTTTAAAACCGTATTGGCTATTATAGTATAACAACTTCGAATGAAAATATTCGTATATTTGATAAAACATTATCATTTCAATTTTTTTTAAATAGCTGGCAAAATTGAAATTGGACGATAATTGTCAAGGTTAGAATTATCACCTTTTTTGAAGAGGGGAATAACTTTAGCAATTTTTTATTTATTTGGAATTATACCAGTCATTATGGATTGATTTATAATAGTAAGCGCTCAATTATATTGACACCAGTATCTATTTCAATTGGTTTAAAACTGAATGTTTGAAGTGCTGGTTTCTCAAATAACCTTGATAAGATTAGCAATCGGTTGTAGTTAACCTAGAGGCTAGGTTTGGACCAGTATTTCTAAAATGCGAGTTAAATTGATTTGCAATAATTCATTTATCGCGTAGCATTTCTCCGTTCACTTTGAATGAATTCGGAAATTGTTCTTTCTTTGAGTTTTCTGAACAATATCTCTAATTAAGCACCACGTCTTTTTAATATCATGTCTATGCTTTTCAATACTGCACAGATAATGCATCTGCTTAGCCAATCGAATATTTATTTTAAAATTTTATTATAAGTATGCAAATTAGTTTCGAGTTTACGGTATTGATCCGTAATTACCGGAGTATGTTTCATTCTTGCATACAATTTATATGAAAACTTAATTGACCTAATATTGCCCTGAATAATCCAAGGTGTTTTGTTATGTTAATATTTATTAAATGTTATTATTTTAATACGCAAGATCTTTTCCATAGAATAGTAAACATTTTATGAAGGATATCATGATTTTTAGTGGGATCTGCATAAGTATCCTTGTTGAGTTTATCATAAATACTTGAGTTTTGTATTTCAATTGTAAATGTATTGAGTGTGTCGGAATGACGCTGCATTATTTGTATATATCTTGGTATAGCATTATAAGTTTCGAGATAATCCACACAAAGAAAATAAGGAAATGATCAGAAATATTGCCTATAAAAATACCAGCTGAGGATTTGAAGAATATTTCAGACAGATTATATTAAAAATTATCAAAAAGTGTTCCATGGTTTTCATACAGTCTTGTTGGCAACGTGATGTTAGGGAATAAACCATGTGAAGATATTGTATCCACATGATAACATATTATGGGTTTTTCGTTAATTTTGAACAAATCAATATTGTAATTATCCGCAATTATGATGACACTTTACATTTTTGTCAATCTGCTAATTTAAATGCAAATTCGTCGGTAAATGCTTGGTAGTTGTCAATTATATCTCTAGGTGGTATGTGTATAGTTCCAAGAATACTTTTATTTTCATAGCGTAACATGATATTTCAATAAATTGACCTTCCCATATGTCAGAATTAGATTATATATCTAATGATTTGTAGTTGTATTTATTACTAAGATAGATAGTTAGGCCAGCGTCTGCACTACATATTTTACCCTGACATATTAGTATATAGCTATCTATTTGCAATAATGAGGTATCAACGTTACCATCGAGCCACGTTTCTGGTAAACATAGAGCACTGATCTCATAACTACTGTTTATATATCGCTAGTTTTATCTTAATTTCGTAATTTTTTAGATTTAACCTCTGAGTCTTTAGACTGAGTTCGACCAGTTTATTTTGTTCGTTCGTTAAATAGTTTAGCAAGTTGTCATCGTCAAAATAAGATGATTGCTGGAGTGTTTCAATGTCCCCATCTTCATTAATTTCATATGTTTTAAAAATGAGATGGATATATGTTTTATCTACACCACCGAATTGCTATAGAAAATTGTTTTATCACCCAGTGGCTATAAATAGAACACAAAATACTCGTCATGTAAACATGTTCTACACCTACTCGTAAAGAAAAAGCTGCATAAGCATTAACCTGGGAAACAACACATGTGATTTAGAAACGAGTATATTGTGCACACTTTGCAGACACGTATGATACAACGTATTTATTGTGTATCAACACAAAATATGTGCGAATATAATGCAGAATACGAATTACCAAAATGAATATGATTATTTTATGTAGTTTAAATTGTTGACTCCTGACAGTTTCTTTGCTGGGGTTAATTAGGGGGAAATGGGGTAAGTTTATCCGTGGGGGTAAGTTGAACAATCCCTTCCGAATGTTAAATGAAAAAAATTAGCTGAAAGGAGAAGCCATCTATTCATAACTAAAACTTGACTTTCTTATTGATGTAAGAGGCGAGCTGTGTCAAACAAGGTCAACCATGCTCTGAACAAAAGTGCGATTTGTGACAGTAAACGTAAAAGTGGAAATTATGGGAGCACGTATTGGGTGTCCTGTTGTTCTTACAGTATACGTTTACCATAATCCGCAGGTGGCATAAATAATTGGTCAATTAAGATTAAATTATTGTTTATTGAATTCACCTCCCATGCGTCAGTAGGGTACACAAAGCTAATACTGTTGTGTAATGCACTACGGGTAAGTTGAGCCAGTAAATATGGGGTTAGTTGATCTTTGGATCAACTTACCCCATGTTGTTCTCTTTTGTGACAACACATTTTGGTGTTTTAAATCAAAAGTTTAATTAACTATAGTTGCTTATGCTGTCTAGGTGTCAGGCTATTTAATTATGTACTCCCTAATTCCGCTGTACACAGAGAAACGTCGTTCGAACAAAACTGTGGACAAACTCTTCCATATGGCATCCACAGTGTAAATGTGTAACACATTTAAACACATTTGTACAAATAAATTGTTTGAAGAGTTGTTTACTTATACCTTTAGCACAACCAATTTTTCTACCGCGAATACACCCGCACTATTTGCAAAGGTAGTTTGGTTTTTATTTGTATATCTTAAACATAAATGTTCCATTAATAACATATATATTTACCCATATAATTGTTCATTGTTTAATTAAATAAAACACACTCTTTATTCGTTGCTTTCACAAATCAAAATTTTTTTCAAACTAGATGTTGATGCGAAACATTTTAGTATGCAGCGAAATTGGCCATTGTAGCTATACTTTGATCAGCAATAGCCAGTAAACTAAAAATCATTACAACAGTGATTAATATATTTTATTTGCAGTACAAAATGCGTGAGACCACCAGAAACGCAAAACAATTGATTATATTCGATACATCAAAAGAGCTTTTTATTTTCTTCAAGAAAGAGATCAATGATAAGATGATACAAATATTACACAACATTTAAGTTCAGTTGCATCATTCTTCCAGGCTTTGTTCAAGACAAGTAGCAGCGATTACTGCGGCATTGGTGATTTCACAAGCTTATCGACTCTGTCCTTCAGTTCGAAGATCAATTTAATTGAACTCTTGCATCAGTTGATTCACGTAGGCGGGCTATTTCTTGTTTCATGTCGCGCATATCTTCTATCAATGAATTGGGGTATATTGCAAATATTATTTTTGCAACAACTTCCTCATCATCTAGTAGCCTTAGGATTCTTAGTGCGAAGATACTTTGAAGGGCATCTTCGGCACTGGCGCTACCTTTTCTTGTCGACTAACCGGAAGGCATTGTGTCTTCGTAGCTTGACAGGATACAGGGGTGCGACAAGACGACAGGTGCAGATAGCAGTGTGTTCTGTCTGACATTCACTCAGGCGTGACTGGAACGTCGGCGTGGCGGACGCGATAATGCAATGATTTGGGGGTCCGTATATAATATTTCTCCTTTTTACACCACCGAAGCTTACCGAGACAAATGTAACTGACCTCCCGCTCTTATTACACAATCACCGGAACAGTGACAATCGTTAAACATTCCATGAATCTTACATCCGATGAAACGAACTTGGGAATACCACAGTTACCCAACCCTGCCGTCTATCCTCCCTCATGAGACTATCGATAATCATGAGACTATCACTATACTCCCGTAATCGTCTCATATGTCTAGCAAATAGTCAAGGAAGTAGACCCAGACCACAATTACGGTTGGCGCCAACACATAGAGTTGGAGTCAGTGTTAGAGTCAGTTCCACAATAGCGATCCGTGAGTGATGCTGATTTGATCAACAATTGTTGTCGATGGATTGGTGGATTCGGTAAATACGCAAACATTAAAAAGGACAAATACCTAATATGTTAACAAATCACGTCATTGAATAGTATTACATCGATACAAGTAAACTAACTAATGTGTCTGGCCAACTATTGTTACTATCGATAGTTCACTGTAATATTGCCGATACCTATCGATAGATTACATCATTTATTTTATTGACATAACTACACGCTTATATAGCTAATTGTAGCACTTCGACTGAAAGACTTGGTATCCACGTCTCAGAAAGCGATGTTTTTTACACATCCAGATAGCTTATTAGTGCTAGGCTAATTGAGTAATTCACCTAAGATCACGCCACTATTCTCTATGCAGGTATTTTTGTACATAATATATTCTTATCATCTGACGCAATCTGAAAACCGTTCTCGTGCCGACAACTACCTGTGCATCAAAACTTGTAATAAATGTTGTTTCATTATTTGCGTTCACAAAAACTATTTCATAGAAATTGTACATCATTAATTACAATTACTACTACCATAACAAAGTGTGTCCCGTTTTGGATGCACTTACTTTCCAATTACTATAGGACGCATACACCTAATTTGCAATTACAGGTTCTCAACAAGTACATCCTTGTTTATAAAAAAATGTGCAACAAGGAAAGTGGCCTATCTTCAGAGATTATATTTGCTAATTCACCCAGGATAAAGACGTTGATCACATTGCAGCTATATATGGAGATGTGATTCCATTACCTGACTCGATCTGTAAACCTTGCACTTACCTTTTAATAATGTTGCTTCACTACATCCTTTAAACACAACTGTTTTCTACGAAATAAATTCCCAACAGGTACACCAGTGTTTATCATGTTTTATTTGTGGAATAGAATGACAAGGAGAGAAGTCTACTTTGAGGTATTACTGTCACATGTCACACTAATGGTAAATTAAATGCAGCATGGTGAACAGACCGCGACAGAGTGGCGCCTCAGCGACGTCTCTCCCGGGATCTTAGAAGGCTGGTGTGTGGCTCGTTCGATAACATGTTTCTCTCGGTTACATTAGCTGCGTCAGATATTTTGTAAGTCAACCTTACGTGCCTACGTGTGGTAGTGCACTATAACAGCTGCCCGCACACACGCACACGCGCACACGCGCACACGCGCACACAAACACACGCGCACACAAACACACACACAAAAACAAACACACCAACTCAGACACATACACACGGAAGCACGTACGCATGAACGCAATAACACACACACACAAACACACAACCACACACACACACACGCACGCAAGCACTCACGCAATCACACATATATTACGAACATACGCACACATGCATGCCTGCAGGCAGGCAGGCAGGCAGGCAGGCAGGCAGGCAGGCAGGCAGGCAGGCAGGCAGGCAGGCAGGCAGGCAGGCAGGCAGGCAGGCAGGCAGGCAGGCAGGCAGGCAGGCAGGCAGGCAGGCAGGCAGGCAGGCAGGCAGGCAGGCAGGCAGGCAGGCAGGCAGGCAGGCAGGCAGGCAGGCAGGCAGGCAGGCAGGCAGGCAGGCAGGCAGGCAGGCAGGCAGGCAGGCAGGCAGGCAGGCAGGTAGAAACACGGTGACCACCACCACACACACACACGCATATATATATACACACACACACACACACACACACACACACACACACACACACACACACACACACACACACACACACATATATATATATATATATATATATGAGCAACAGTTTTATTTTGGCACACTGCAAAAACGTGTGTCTCCTGACTCCTCACATGCTCTAGACACCACAACAATTGATTTTACAGCCATCATTTTAAGTACTGGTGAAATGCAGTCCAGTTATCTGATTGACGCCCAATCAATCTACTTGAAAGATCCAATCGTTTGTTTTTAGATGTAGCCTCTTAAAGATGCTGGGTACCCCAAAACGCGTCTGTTTCGCGTTTCTCCACTTCGAACACCACTGACTTTAACTATTATACATGACTTTAGAAAATTGTTGTTGCATATGTGTTTTACAAAATATATTTTGCATTTTGACACACACACACACACACACACACACACACACACACACACACACACACACACACACACACACACACACACACACACACACACACACACACACACACATATATATATATATATATATATAGTCCATATAGGAAAGTGTTGGAAATATTGTTTTGAGGGACCAATTTATGTTGTCCACATATTTGAAGTTTATTACGACATAAAGATAAAGAAAGTCAAACACGTCAAGAACCATCATATTAGAAGGACTTGATATTCCTATGATATAAGGTGTGATAACGTATGTATAAGAAAATAGTAAATTCTGTATAACTTCCAACCAAAAAGTCACCAGACTCGTTTGAAATAAAAAAAATGTTCCGACCCTTTTAAGGAATGTTTATTACGACATCCAGTTTATCTAAAACGATATTACTCATCTTATTTGTCAACAGTACCAGTTATATTATCCAACAAGAAGTCAAATAATACAAATCTTCCCGCATCTGTGTTATGTGTTATTATTTATGCCCACTAACCTAGCTGTAATACAAAACACAACAATGTTTATTACGACATCGCCGTTTACTACGACATGCGGACCCTTTGGAAGACGCGTTTGTGTGGTAATACGGGTGTGGTGACATATATATGTGCATCTTAGTGTTACCTATTTACGATAGTATTTATGTTGAGAAATAATCACTGGCTTAGTGTCAGTGATTTTTTTTCCCACAAATATTGTGCATATAAATATTTAGTCATTATTTAAATAATATGTTTGAATGAGGTACACACCATATAATAAATAAATGTCAAATACAGTGAGAATGTTGGCATGCGGCCCCCTAGTAACATGCCTCAAAATGCATATGTCGTAATAAACAAGGAGGTCGTAATAAACAAATATGCCAAGAAAATGCTTGAAATAGAGTGGTTTTATGTTCTTTTCGCCTATGTGCTTAATCGCATTAGCTAACAGAAAAAAATTGTTGAATTTGATTATATTATTCTTTATTTGTGTATGATTTTTCATTTTTGCTAAACACGGATTTCATTCATCAATGACGGAAACAAGTGAACGTCTCTCTTGGGAAGCATCATGCCAAACCATTACAACATTTTCTTTTCAGAACACATACACAAATGGTTGTGTTTTGTTAAAGTTTTTTTGTATACAAATGGAAGAATTCCAAATCTGTAGGCAGCTGGTTTCAGTGCAATGCAGCATGACGCAGCATGGCGCTGTTTTGGGGCTGAAGTACTCCTAGCAGTTGATTGATGTAGGACTAGAGAAGGACCACTACCATGTTGTTTGAGCTGCATTGAAAGACAGTATCAATGTAGCCGCCAAAAGAGATGTAAATATCTCCACCAAGAATGTCGCAAATTTGTTTCTTCAACATTTAAAGGTACACAGAAGTCGTGAAAAAGTTGGTTTTGTCTTCAACAAGTATTGGTGCTAAGCAAGCACACCAGAATGTACCCTGTGCACATGTTTGAAGAGATGTTGATGATGTATTGCCAAATGGAAAGCAAAAAAAACATTATATAATAAGTTGT
>CM034534.1:46963750-47088750 GCA_020002185.1 Paraescarpia echinospica | reverse complement strand
TGCTCGCGACGAGATTGCATCTCGACTTGAAGACCGTCCGCCGAAAGTGTCCTCCTCTGTTCCCGCACGTGCTGTTCGCCGTCACACGCGTTCGCTCGGTCCCGTTGACCCGGCTCAGTAAACCCGCTACGTAGAATCGCTCCCGTCGCCGCCTCGCTCACCTGATGCGTGTCTCCGCCACACGCTTGCCTGATCGCCGCTGCAGCACTCGGCCGGCGCCGCCCGCACGCTCAAACCGCTGTTACATAAACCACCAAAACAATTAATGCAACGGATATGTGCAGGAAAATGATCGAATTGTGCACTTTTTGATTAAAGCAAGACATATATTTTACATACCAAGGTGACCATTTTAAAGATTGGAGGCATTTCATATTTTGCTGCGTTCAAAAATGGCTGCCAAATTTAATTGTCCCCGTATCTTAATAACTGCGTCATCTAGAGCAATAATTGTGGTGTGGAGATATATTGTTAGGGGACAAGGATTTCAAGTTTAATTTTTGAACTTCTCCGGCTTTCATGTCCGCCGTTTTTAAAGATGGCAGTCGTTAATATAAATGTCACAATACCTCACCAACTTCGTCACATAGAACAGTTATGTTGATGGTTTTGGATACCAATGTGAATATCAATTTCAAAAAATGTTACTGTTGACATTCACTGTCTCTCATATATCCGCCATTTTTAGAGATGGCGCCCGTCAAAGCCTATTATTTCCATATCTTAAGGTGGCTGGATCAGCTATCATATACTTCTTTTGAATTAATAATTTATAATATAAAATTTGAAGATAAACTAACCATTTTTTCTCAGAGTTTGCATAAGAAACTAAACAATACTGCATACCAAAAAGAATTGATTTGTTTATGTTGTTTATATATATTTAAATGTGTTTAAAGACAATTACAAATATGTAAAAAATCACTTTAAAATGGCATTTTATTTCATGTTGAGAAATTCCCCAAAAGAAAAATGTGTATGGTTGTAAGTACAGAGATGTTATTGACATCCACACGGGTTTTTTGTGTAAACAAATGCATATTAAGTTTGATACAGCTTCATAAACATTTTGCTACTATATTGAAATACAGCAAAAATCCGTACTGCATTTTTGGCACGACCCCTTCACCAAATATAAAACCATCCCGTGCAATTTTGGGTAAACACAAGTCGAGTTCATATGCCAAGATATGGCTTTGTAATTAATGTAGTTTTTAGAAAAAATACATTAAGTAATACTTTCTGGTTGTTACTGATAATATAAGTGTCACCAGATGCTTGTTTTTTGCTTAGAAATGTGACTTTGTTAATGGCATGTGGCTTATTTCAACACGATTTGACAGACACTTCTATTACTGAGATTTCCCCCAAAGGTGTTTCCTCTAAGTTGTCTCATGATATTGTCTTACGAAAGGTCACGTGTTGAACTTGTGATAGACAAGATTGATTGACATCTGCTGGGGTCAGTCACGTGTCATTGCAAGTGGCGGCTGAGGTCGGGCATTATCGGAGAATAAACAAAACTACCGCCAGTATTTGGCGATTTGACAGTGCGATGCATTTAGGTAATTATAATACAACAGCGTAGTGGCATGAGCATAACCAGACTATATGATCTGCATTTATGGTGAACGAATTTATGTTTGAACTGGGCTGACGCACCCGTGATCGTCACTTTGGAAACATCGTCAGTTTCCAAGAATCTGAAGGGACTTTCCACGGACACACTAAACATACTATTTTTTAAAGGACGGATTGGTGACATTTGGCGATAGTGCCTTGGTTTTTTTAATAGTACACATGTTCATACTGACACCTACTAATGTTCTACGAAGAAAAAAATAAAGAAATCAACTGACATGATAGCCGGTCCATCTACCTTAAGAACTACATAATCTAGAGCCACTAATTTAATGATAAAATATAGGGTTTTTAGATGTGATGATGTATGTTATATTAAGTTTGACGTTCAACGATATTCATATACCCGCCATTTTGAAAGATGGCGCCCGTCAAAACCTGTTATTTCCGTATTTTATGAAATACGTAATCTAGAGCCTGTTATCCCCTTAGCTTATGATTTACGTATCATCGAACCTTGAAGCTAATGTCCAAATATAGGTTTTTTGGAGGCGACAATTTTAAAGGTGTTACTTAGATTTTCTGTAAAACGGACAGAGCCACGCCAAAAATTAGTTTATTGATGTCATAATGATGCCTACCTCTTGAATCCATACTGAGAACTCCCAAGCTGTTCACCCATCCACCTGACATCCACCGCATTTGCACAGCATGGTGCACCGCTTTGGCTGCACGAAAGGTTCTCTGCAATCTTTCGTGCAGCCACACTTGATGATCGCACGGCAACCTGAGCCTGCAGGTGGCATTGTCATCCCCTGCACCTCCGGTTGAAGCCCGTTCCTTTTCTAGTCCAATCTAACTCTGCAGGACTGGGCAAGTGTGGTGTTTTCTGCAGTGTTTGGCCCCAGACCTGGTCAGCCTGGTAGAATACTCGGAGCAGGTGTTGCATAAGGGCATCCTGCGTTGGTGGAATCTTCTTGATAGTAGTTGCGTCGACGTATTGGAATGAATTCACTGTGCCGATTGCTACCAATAGAGTTCACAGCCAAGTGTAGCACGACAACTTCAGTGTCAACAATTGGTATGACAATCGTCTGTCTTCCTTGCTTGGCACGATCAGCAGCATGCATCCTGGTGTCTGTCTCTTCGTGTGTACACGGTGACAGACTGTCCACGTCAGTTGTTTCTGAGCAAAACACCTCTTCCCCATATGTCATAACCTCCTTGCCTGGAAATATTTCGACAGTCACTCGTTCACTTAGCAGGTGAAATAGTTCTGTTTTGTTGTCATTCTCTCGCAAGAATTCTGGCCAGTTTGCAGGCAACTTCTTACGACCCTCGACACGTCTCCTTGTCCCTTTTCCTCTTCTTTTCCGTGTTGTGGCCTTGAGGCTGTCGGGTCGGTATACATCAATAAGGACATCAACAGGACCAACACAGCCGACAAACTGGCTTCAGGATATTCACAAGAGCTGCACCATCAATCACGATCATGTGAGCTTTCCTCTACAAGCTGGCACTGTTACTATGCGGCACCAGGTTTTCTAGGCATTGCAGTAGTTCAGACTTTGTACCGAGTCTCATGTAGCCATAATCTGACTGTGACGGAGGAAATGAATTATTCTCATGTTGGAAAAAGTAATCGAAGTCAGCGTCACGTACTTGGCAGGTTTTATACAACGTTTAAAACAAGTTGCGGTCACGTTTCAAGGACAACTTATGTTGTAGGACATGTGATTTCTCTTTCACAAGATGTCGACTGAAGAGACGCAGTTTGTTCTTTCGGAGTGTTTCGTTGAGTGTGTTTGTGCGGTCCACCAGATGTTTCTTGAAGAACTCATTGCGCTGGTCTTGTCCACGTTTCTTCACCTCGCTGAGGGAGTCAACAGCTGCTACCTCTGCCACCACACGTGTGTCAAAAAACTAGCAGATCTCCACTTGTGTCTGAGAAGGGGTTGCACATCTCCGTCATTGTTGTGATCAGTGACTTCACATCTTTGATGAAAGCCGCCTGCTTGCCTAAAGAAACATAAACAACATTCTGGTAAGAGATACTGTTATAAATATACACGAAAGTCCAGATGCAACCAACTCTTTGGAATATGCTCCCTCTTAGTGTTAGATCAGTTTAAAATACGACAATATTCCGTCGTCATTTAAAAACTTATTTTACAACCTAGCTTATTTATCATAGCTCCCTAGTGCCTAGACCCATCTGTTGATACACCATTCTTCGAAAGACAAAGCTGCAGCTTCTTGTTGAGAGGATATAAATTCGGTGTAAGCGAGATGCTGAAGTTGCACAAACCGTTCTCTTAACATGCGTTGCTTTCAGGAATCAGTCAGCCGTTCCCGAAATGGCAATTTCAGCTTGAGAAAGCGGCGACGTCCAGCCGCTGCCGTCAAGAAGGTCGCCCAAGGATTTCAGCAGTGCCATTTTGACCACGAAAGAGTCTTTACCATACGTATGCGGCCACGCCCACTGGATTTCTATACATGGAGGGCCGAATCATGGAGACTGACTTTGAATCATCGGTGAAAAGCGGGAGCAGTGCAATGACGGTTGTGGTACCAGACTGTGTTACACCTGCTGTACCGTTTCTTCATAGCATCTAAAAATCCTACATTTTCATATCAATCAACTTTATGTCTCTAGGTTACATAGTTCTTAAGTTATGTAGAAATAATAGGCTATCTCGGGCGCCATCGTTAAAATGGCGGATATACGAAAATCAATAAAGGTCAAAAGTAATACAATTTAAACAATCACGTCTAAAAACCTTACATTTTGGCATCAACTTGGAGGCTATAGATTATGTAGTTCTTAAGATATTAAAATGATAGGTTATGACGGACGCCATCTTTAAAAATGGTGGATATTAAAAATGGCGGATATACGAAAATCAATAAAGGTCAAAAGTAATACAATTTAAAAAATCACTTCTAAAAACCGTACATTTTGGCATCAACTTGGAGGCTCTAGATTATGTAGTTCTTAAGATATGAAAATGATAGGTTATGACGGGCGCCATCTTTAAAAATGGCGGATGCATGAGAGCTAATGAAGGTGAAACGTAACTTTCTTGAAATTGCTATCCATTAAGGTATACAAAACACGCAACATAACTGTTCTATGTGACGTAGTTGGTGAGATATTGTGATATTTGTATTGAAGACCGCGATCTTTAAAAACGGCAGACATGAAGGCAGGAGAAGTCCAAAAATGTAATATTTAAAATTCCTGTCCCCTAAAACATATATCTGCACAAAACAATTATTGCTCTAGATAACGGAGTTATTAAGATACGGGGAAAGTTAATTTGGAAAGTGAAAATGGCGGCCATTTAAAAAAATGGCCAGCATTTTTTAACGCAGCAAAATCTGGAATGCATCCAATCTTTAAAATGGTTCCCTTGGTATGTAGAATAGATGAGCCAAGTGTCTTGCTTTAATCAAAAAATGCACAATCTTTTCACATATCCGCTGGACTACATTGGGTAGATTCCACTGCACAGTTATGTTGTTTGGCGGCAATAATAAATGAAGATCATTAAAATAACTTCTTCTTCTTATATAACGCAGCATCCAGTCCATAGTGCTGTTAGAGCACTTTGGCGAGATTCAAGGGGTATGTAGTGGGAGGTTTCGGTGGGGAGCAGAGGGTTAGGTGTCTATTCTTCTTCTTCACCCCCTTGCTCCCTTGCAGGGTGGCGTCCACGTCACTTGGTAGCTTCTTCTACTTTTCTTATCAGTTCTTTCCACCTCTCTTTCTCGTCCGCAATGGCCATCCATTCATGGATGTTCACGCCAGCCCTCCACAGGTCTCGTTTTATGCTGTCGTTCCATCTCAGCCTTGGTCTTCCTCTCCTTCTTCTGCCACCCTCTTCTACTTTCCACGCTCTTTTCGGCAGTCTGTCTTCACCTTTTATATGTACATGACATGCCCATCTCATTCTGTTTCCAGCTACTTTCCTCCTTAGTTGTTTTTTTCATTCAAATCTCCTTACTCAATTCCTTAATCTTCCTTCTATCCTCTTGTGTTACTCTACATATTCTTCTGACCCAGTTGTTCTCTGATACCTGTAGTTTCTCTTCCTGTCTCTCTGTCAATGGCAGTGTTCCCAAACCATATATACAGGCTGGTACAATGCAAGCTTCCAACGCTTTTCCTCTCAGTTGTTTCTTCAGTTTTCTGTCTAACATAATGCCTTCTACCATCTTCCATGCTGCTGCTCCTGCTTGCACCCTCCTCTGTATTTCTTTACTACTCTTTCCATCCTCACACACTGTACCGCCCATGTATACAAAGCTGTTCACTTGATTTATGGTCTTTCCGTCAACAACTACTTGCAGATCTACCTGTTTACCTATCCACATTATTTCAGTCCTATCCAGATTCATTCAGAGTCCGTGTTTTCTGAAGGTGTTACTCAATTCTTGCAATGCTTTCTGTAGTTCCTCTTTGTTATCAGTCACCACTGCTAAGTCGTCTGCATCCGGTATCTTTCCACTGATCAGGTTCATCACCATAACGAAAAGCAGCGGACTCAAGGCACTTCCCTGTCTCATTCCTACTTCCACTCAAAATTGTTCCAATGTTTCTCCTTCGACTCTCACTACCGCTGGTGTCTCCTTGTACATTTCCTCCACCATTCTGGCTTCTGCTTCTCCAGCCTCCATCCATAACATGAGTGCAAATGCGAGTTCTCTCGGCACGGTTTCAAATGCCTTTTCCAGTTCTACAAAACATAATGCTACATCTTTTTTAAATTCTCTCTTTTTCTCCATAATTTGTCTGATGGCAAACAATCCATCATCTGTTCCTCTCCCTTTCCCAAATCTCATCTGATTCGCTCCCATTTTGTTCTCCACTGTAATCCTCACCCTAGCATCCAGTATCCTTTCCAACAATTTCAGAGCTTGGCTCAGAAATGTGATTCCTCTGTATCTCCCTGGGTCATGGATGTCCCCTTTCCCCTTCCATTTCGGCACAAGCGCTCCTCTTCGCTATTCTGCTGGTATATCTCTTGCTGCGAAGCACACATTAAACAGCCTCGTCAGCCACTTGATTACAACTAGTCTGTTTGCTTTCACCATTTCCACTGAGTGTTCATCCACTCCTACAGCCTTTCCTGTTTTCATCTTCTTTACTGCTTTCTCCACCTCTTCTTCTGTTTCTGTCCTCACCTCCAGCTCTCTCCTTACAGTATGAGGTGATCCTATCTCATATTCTCCCTCCGGATTTAGTAGTTTCTTGAAATACTCCACCCAACACCCAGCCCTTGTTTTGTCCAGTGACCAGTGTTCGAATAGTATCTTTGCTGTCTCTGTCTCTATCCCTGGCAAGTTTGAAGATCAGTTTTCCCTCCATCTTCTTCAATCCTATAACATAATTCCTGCTGTTTTTCATCTCTTGCTTTAGCAACTGACTTATTTGCTGCCTTCTTCTTCTCCCGGTACTTCTGCTTCAGCCTTGTCTTGTCTTCATCACCCGTTTCTTCCGCACACTTCAGTGCATCCTTTTTTTTCTCGTATTGCTTGTTCAACTTCCTGGTTCCACCATCACTGTTCTTTCTGCTTTCGGCGTTGTGTGGACTTTCCTGATGTTCGGCCACATATTTCCTCAGCTGTTCTAACAAAGCTTTCCTTGAGTGCTTTCCACCATGATTCCACGTCATCCCTTTGTTCTTGGAGTAGCTTGAACTTCCTCTGTATTTCGTTTTTTTTATTGAGCCATCACCTCTCCTTCACATGTCCATAATTTGATTACCTGCCTTTGTTTCCTCCTTCCCTGTTTGCCTCTTCCTATCCAATTTTCATAAAGCAATGGTTAATATTGGCTCGTGAAGTGCTCTCCTGCCAGAATTTTGCACTCCCTAAACTCAATTGGCAGCTTCTAACAATCAGCAGATCTATCTCTGTTCTGTTGTTTCCACTTCTGTATGTGATCTTGTGTGATTCTTTCTTCTGAATGAAGGAGTTTACCACCACTAGCTGATTTCTGCCTAGCATCTCGGCCAGATCTTGTCCCTCTCTGTATCTCGTTCCATATCCGAACTTTCCTCAGATCTCCTCACAGTTCTGTCTCGTTCCTACATGTGCATTTAGATCACCTTCCACAACCAACATTGTTGCCAGCTACACATGCCCAATAATTTCTCCCAGGTAGTTTCGGAATGCATCCTTGTTTTCTTTAGTTCTCCCAGTCTGTGGTGTGTAACCAAATAATTTGCACACCATCTCTCCTCCAACTAAATTTCATACTGCAATTATCCTGCCTTCCCATAATTCCACCCTAATGTCTTTCTTGCTGTATTCCTCCTTCATAATCACCCCCACTCCATTCGTCGTTCCATTTCCCCCTGCATTCAGCATCTTAAACCCTTCTTCCAGATCCACTGCCCGGTCCCCTTTCCCTTGTTTTCTTGTACCCCCATCACTGACAATTGCTGCCTCTTCATTCCTCCACCTCCACTCGTTTCCTCGTCATTGTTCCCAAATTGAGGGTGGCAAACAGGACTTAGCATGAGTGTAGATGCCGGCTGTTCGACTCTCCAGGTCTTCGCTGATTTTTCGCTGGTGCCTGGGTCCCAGCGAGTCGGTTCCCCCGCACGCGGTAGCCAATCTCGTAATTACTAAGTCACATAGCATACAATTGAGGTCATTTATTCGAGCCACATGGCGCTGCCCATGCTGACCCATGTGGTGGATTTGTCTTCCAGGTTTTCCTTCCCGTCGGACAATGTCTTCCATGACTATTGGACTTGATCTGCCCATGGGTTAAAGTAAGAGTTTTCCTTCTCCTAGACCCACTGTCAGTCAAGACTAATAAGTTCGGTCTACCCGTGTTTTAAATCAGAGTTGTCCTTCCCCTTGATCCCTAGCATGTTAGCCTGGGGTCGTATGTTACCCAGTTATCACAGAGTACCACACGGAGATCATGCTAGAGTATTGTGTATGGAGAGGCTATGTACCAGCAGGGGAGGCTTGCGCACTCATGTCACTTTTCTTCCTTGTGAAGGGACTGGCGGTCGCAACTAAAAGCGAGAGCATGAAGCGCAGGCACGACAAGCTATTTAATACACTGCGACACTAGACACATCACATAGACCTGAGCTCACACCAAACTGTATGTGTCTATCTGTTATAAAACAATGTATTCCCTGTGTCTCTATGGGCCTATGGCTCTGTTAGTTTTTAATGTTTGTGGCTGAAAATGTGTATGTGATATAATAGGCTAATTGCGGTAGTTCGTAGATTGAAACTTCTTTAGAAATTCCTGCGTGGGTGAAAATCGTGCGGGTTCAATATTTCAAATGGCTGTACCTGAAATCCCAGCTGCGGAATTGAATGTTTTTCTATATAATCCTAAATACGATGATGCCCTATGTAATCCTTGCACCAGCAGGAAGTAGCGACCAGCCCAGGGAGCCCATCAATTTAAGAACAGTGTATCGTTTCAATATTTTCTACATACACCAAAGTCCAATTAAAATATAGCAACGCTCTTAGATTGAAGGAATTTGTGATGGGCCTTGTTTAATATAAACTACATTTTGGGGGTGGGTAGGATTCAAGTGTTGGGCGTTTGACACTGGGTCCGTTCGATTTTATATTCAGAATTAACTCAACAATAGTTTTTGGAAAACATTGGGATTACGCTTCAGTGCAAATCATTTGAGGATACGTCACATTCCCGTGCATTTGTGTGATCGACATTCCATTTGTCCCGTCTGCACTGAAGGTTCCCCAAGGCTGGGAACTTATCTAGTGATGTCTTGTCATGAGCTGCACGACTTCATTCCAATTCAATTTCATAGTAATAATAATATGGATATGATTCAGTTTCTGAGGGTAAAAGCTGCAGTGACAAACGTGGTTTAAAAATATACATATATAACAACTATAATTATAAAGTACTTAAGAAGATCGACCTAAACGAACATTGGAAGGGGTTATTAATTATAATAACTGGAGGCAACTTATCAAAAACTCTTACTATTGGAAACATATACAGACCGCCAAAGTCACTAAATCAAAATACTACAGATTTTTTTGAGGAATTTCCAATGGTTATGTCTACTCTAGAAATCTGTAGAATACACAGATATGTTTTATACTATAACATCATACTGACTCTATCCTCAAATTACCTTCCTAACTCGCTTCACTAGAACTAACGAACATTAACAGCCAATACTTTCTGTAAGTTAAATAAATACATATTAGAAAGTACCGCAGGGATCTCTACCAACACTTTTTCTGATCATCAACCATACTTCCTAATCGTGGATGGATATCAACATAAAAAGTAACCTTCCTCCAAAATTCGTTACAGTAATTTCACATAGTAAATTAGCCATGTTAAACAGGAAATAAAACAGGATGAATTATTTAGCAACTTAAATAAATGTCCTACGGCTGTTCCTAATTTTAATTATAACATTGACAATTAAATAATGTTTGATAAGAATAAGCATATGCTAGTTAAAATCATGACATATAACAAATACAAACATAAGCACTCAACATGGATTACACATGGTTTTCTAAAATCCATAAAATATCGAGATTCGCTCTATAATAGTCTAGATATGTCTAACCCCAAATTACCAAACTATGAAGTCATTCACACTAATCTTAAAACGTATAATTACATATTAAAGAAATATTTTCGCACTGCCAAAATGTACTTCGAAATACGTTGAAACCGATACAAAAATGACATTATAAATCTTTGGAAAACCATAAATGAAATTATTTCAAAAAATGCTGCGAATTAAACATTTTCTTTTAAAAGTAATAGCGTAATTATAACAACAAAACTGATATAGCTGTTAAATTATTTTACAAGTACTGGTCAGTCTACATGACAATATATTCATTATCATGGAAATAAGGATAATAGCCACTACTTAAACGAACATGTCCACTCCGTTTTTAGCTTAAACAATGTTAATGAAGAATCAGTAAACATTATTATTGATAGCCTTTCAATAAAGAGTAGAGGTTGCGATGGTATTTTAACAACAGTTTTGAAAATAATTGAACCCTCAATCATCAAGTCATAAACTATGTTAATAAACAAATTAATAAATACTGGCATTTCCCCTGATAAACTTAAACGTGCAACAGTAAAGTTGATACATGTGCTTTTTAATAATTACAGACCCATTTCGTTCCTTCCAACTATCTCAAAGGTCTTAGAGAAAATAATATATCATCAATTATCAGCACACTTCCAAAGATTCTGGACTGTTTGTTGATAATCAATATGGCCTTAAAACATTCAATCGAATATGCATCACTAGAAATAGTAGATAGGATATTTACTCAAATGGATAAAAGTGATGTGCCCTTCAATATTTTTCTTGACATCTCCAAGGCCTTCGATATAATTGGTCACTTAATACTATTACGTAAACTAAGCTATTATGGCTTAGGTGTTTCTAGTCTGCATCTATTGAGAATTGAATTAAGCAACCGAAGACAATACACACAATTTCAAAATGAATATTCCGATATTTTAAATATCACAACCGGAGAACCACACGACACTATTTTTTGGTATCCTGTAGTTTATAATATATATTAATGATTTTCCAAAAGGTAGTAAATTTGTTAACTCTATTGTGTATGCCGACGATACCACTTTGTTTAACACCATCAATTGTTTTCATGATAATTTACCAAACACATGTAGTGAATCGGGAATAAATGATTAATTAATAAAATACACGAAAGGCTAAACACAAATAAGTTATCCTGAAACAGAAGCAAGTTTAAATATATGGCTTTTCATAACCCAAATAAAGTTGGTAATAACCTCTTGCTCAACATCAATGGATCAATCGTCGAAAGTGTAGAATCATTTATTTTTAGGACTGATTCTAGATACAAATTTTAATTGTAAAAACGTATTGAAAAATCAAACAAATGGTCAAAACTGTGGGTATCCTAAACATATTAAAACATGTATTTACTGTAGAAAAATAAATTATCTGATATAATACACTATTAGTATCTAACATTAGCTATTGCATTATGGCGTGGGAATATAAATGCAGCCGACAGTTGAAAATACAAAAGAAAGCTATGGGAATTCTAACCATAAGAAAATACAATTATCATACTGAACCTCGTTTAAAAAAAATGAATTTGTTCAAAGTATATGACATACAAAAGTTACATGAATTTAAATTTTATTTTAAATACATGCATCAAGACATACCTGCCTACATATTGAACTGGAAACTAAGCCCTAATGTTTTCATTCATAATCACAACTCTAGGAGGACAACAGAGTTATTATCATTCAGAACTAAATGACTCAGAAAGAAGATTGGAACACATAGTTTCCGAGGTTTCACAAATTATGTAAAAACAACCTATTACAAAAAATATGCAGATACGTGTACAATCCTTAGCTGTTACATAAGCTATCAAGTTCAACAGAATCAGTTATAATGTATGTGTGTAATATGTATGGATATGTGCCAGTTGATACACACAAATGTGCATGTATTTATGTATATGTACGGTATATATATATATATATATATACACATATATATATATATATATATATATATATATATATATATACGCATGTATGAATATGCAAGTATATTGATGTGCGACAGCTGTCATTAATGTTTGTATAATATGTTATCACAAATAATCTAATACATGCACATCTACGCGTGCAAAACCGTGCAAACTATTTTTGTTCTTTCTTTCTCCTTCTGCACATCGCATTTCTTTCGTATAAATGAGTTGAACAATTATTTTAGTGGCTGCTATGATAGCGACTGTTTATCTTAATAGGTGTCACAGACCCATTTAAAACACATCACATGGCACTTGTATATATTGAAAATATATGCCTTCATATTGTATATGTTAACTCTTAATGTTATACACACTGTATATCGGGTCAAAATAAACTTTCTTGATCTCGTTATTGTTCAACAGATGGGTCAAAGAGGTTAGGAGTTATGGTGGATAAGCAATGTTGTAAAGATAAGTTTTTAAATGACGACGGAATTTTGTAATATTTTCAAATAATATAACATTAAGAGGGAGCATATTCGATAGAGTTGGTGCAGCAAAAAAAAACTATTTTCAATGTTAGTGTTCACTCTAGGAATAAATAATAATCAAGAACTAAACGATCGAAGCGGGATAGGTTTACTTACAGGAGTAAGCAGCGAATGCAAATTACATGGTTGCTTACAGGACAGTGCCTTGTATGTCATGGTACATATCTTAAAAGTAGACTGCCCAGTGTAGTCTCGTTTTCTGGGGTTGGGGCTGTCATTGTCAAAATAGTCAGTGATAGCGTTTTTGTAGACAAATGTATGACATCCATTGAGGCCGAAGTTATGTTTATGTGGGGATCGCTGACACAAATTCCTCGTTCATTATATACATGAATTTGTTTAGACTACCAAAGATATAACGTCAGTGGTAGGAGTGACTATTGCGGATAGTTTGACTATCGTGATAATATCGCGATAGGTGTAATTACCATTGCGATACTATCGCGATAGTCATGAGACTAACGACAGTCATGATATTATCGCGATACTCTCGCAATAACCTCATGTGAGGAAAATATGTCTAGCAAATACTCAGGTAAGCAGAACCATACCAAAATTTACGAGTGGCGCCAACGCTTTGAGTTGGAGTCACTTTCACAATGGCGAGATCCGTGAGCGATGCTGATTTGATCGACAATTGTTGTCGTTGGATTGTTGGATTCGGTAAATACGCAAACATTAAAAAGGACAAATACGTAATAAAATTAATAAATCACGTCAGAGAATAGTATTACTTCGATACAAGTAAACAAGCTGATGTGTCTGGCCAACTATTGTTACTATCGTTAGTTTACTGTGCTATCGCCGATACCTTTCGATAGATAAATTTACTATTGATAGCATTGCATGTTGATATCGACTATCGCGCTGCATCGATATTTCGATGTACCAATGCACCATTAGTCGGCAGTATGTTAAATACGGACAATCTAACATTACGGAATACATTCCGGGGAACGTACATTGGTGTCTGGATGTATGGTCTTATGGTAATTTTTTTATGAAACCAGGTCCACTAAATTACGGTATTTTAAATAATTGACACAACCGCTCAACTATATAACTAATTGTAGCTCTTTGACTGACATATTGGGTACCCACGTCTCAGAAAACGATGCATATTTTGCAAGACCAGATAGAATAATAGTGCTAGGCAAATTCAATAATTCACCCAAGATCACGCCACTGTTCAAATTGCAGTTATTTTTGTACATAATATATTCTTGTCATCTGACGCAATCTGAAAATCTTGCTCGTCCCGATGAATACCTCTGCATTGAATCTTGCGATAAATGATGTCTCATTATTTAGTAAAAACTATACATCACTAGTTGCAATTACTGAAACCATAACAAAGTGTATTTGATGTACTTACTTTCCAATTACTATCGGAAGCAAGGGAGAGCACCATACCATCGTATAGTTTTGTAAAACAGTTAAAAGGCATTCCTCCATTACACTTTGTCTTAGCCATTAACACACCCAGAGCTCTGTTCGCCGTAGTAGCTACTGTTTTACCATTAGCTTATAATCAAGGTGTTCAATTAAAATCAAACCTAAATGTTTATACTTATTTACGATGCATATGATTTGATCACCTAGTAGAACATCGCAAGTAGTCTCAGATATCGATGGATTACGAAAATGTACAATTTGAGTTTTGTCTTTGTTAATAGATATGTCCCAGTCATTGCACCATATCCAGATAACATTTAGCAATGTATGCAGTTCTTCTGCTGATTCGGCCAGCAAAACAATGTCATCTGCGTATGCTAACATTGTAACAATTTCGTCTCCGATCTTAACACCTTTACCCGTGCTTTTCAATTCAGCTGATAAATCGTGTATAAACATATTGAACATGATAGGGGGTAGAACACATCCCTGCTTAAGCCCGCATTCAACATTGAACCAGTCAAACTTTAAGTTGTTGACCCTAACACAACATTTGTAATCAACATGTAATGATTTCAAAGCCTCAAGCATTTTCCCTTGTATGTTGAATTTCCTAATTTTGTTCCAGAGGAAATTTATATTGATACGATCATAAGCTTTACAAAATCTACGAAACATGCAAACGTTTGCTGTCGGCATTTCTTTCTAGATTGATTATGTTTGTAATGGTAGATAGGTGGTCGAGACAACTGCGACCTGGTCTAAACCTCATCACACAAAAGGTTGTTGCCCTCTACCCACGATATAAGACGATCATTTAAAATAGAACAGTATATTTTATACACATGGGAGCTAAGCGAAATTCACCTATAGTTCAATGGCAATCGTACAACACTTGGGTATCGGAGTTACATTGCCCCGACGCCATGCTTCAAGAACCATGCTGTTGTTAAAACATTGATTAAATAGTTCGTAAAGGAAGCATATGGCATTTTCATTGACCAGCGTTTCGACTGGGATGTGATCATCACCCATCGCTTTGTGTTTCTTGGCCTTGTTTAAGGCCATGCGAATGTCCTCCTTAGAGATAGGCCCATCAAGGTGTTCATTGTGACCCAGTGAGTGGTTCTCTACCGGCGGTTGATAGTAAATTGTTTGTTCGTAATTGAGCGGGTTCAGCAAAGTGTGAAAGTCAGTTCTCCATTTATGTAATATCACGCCTTGATCAGTGGATGTGGAAATATGGTCTTATGGTAGTTTTTTTAATGAAACCAGATCCACTGAATTACCATATTTTAAATATTTGACACAGCCGCTCAACTATATAATTAATTGTAGGACATCGACTGACAGATGGGGTACCCACGTCTCAAAAGACGATGCATATTTTGCAAGACCAGATAGCATAATAGTGCTAGGCAAATTCTATAATTCACCCAAGATGACACCACTGTTCAAATTGCAGTTATTTTTGTACATAATATATTCTTGTCATCTGACGCAATCTGAAAATCTTGCTTGTCCCGATGAATACCTGTGCATTGAATCTTGCGATAAATGATGTCTCATTATTTGTGTTTAATACATTATTTAGTAAAAACTGTACATCACTAGTTGCAATTACTGATACCATAAAAAAGTGTCTTTGATGTACTTACTTTCCAAATACTATCGGAAGTATCACCCTAATTTGCAATTATAGTTTCTCAACTAGTACACCATTGTCTATCAACATGTGCAACAAGGAAAGTAGTCTATGTTGAGAGATCAGATTAGTTAATTCACCAAGGATCACGATCCTGTTCACATTGCAGGTATATTTACAGATGTGTTTTCATTAACTGGCTTGATCTAAAAACCCTGCACGTATCTGAGGCTTCCTGTAAATTAAGACTTTTAATAAATGTTGTTTCATTAATTGCTTAAATGGAAGTATTTCGAAGAAATTATTTATCAACAAGTACATCACCGGTTATTATGTTCTATTTGTGGAATAGAGAAACAAGGAAAAAGTTCTGTTTTGAGAGATTAGTGTTACAGGTCACAATAATGGTAACTTAAAACCAGCATGATGAATACACCGCTACAGGGCTGCGCCTCGGCGACGTCTCTACGGGAATCTTAGAAGGCTGGTGCGTGGCTCATTCGATAACATGTATCTCCCAGTTACATAAGCTGCTGCAGATATTTTAAGTAAAACTTGAGTGCTTACGTACGGTAGTGCATCATTGCCAAAAACGCACACTGTCATAAATCCAGCGATACATCAGTACTGTCAAAAGTGATAATTATTTCAGGATGAAAGGTGATTCTGAATTAATTTACGTTCAGGAATTATATTAGACATGTAGAAAGTTACCTTTCTGAATCCTTGTTTGCTGAGAGGGATCATTCGATATTATTCGGCAGCGGTGAACATATTAATTCCCCTGTAGTGTGATTTTGTTGGTGTTTATCATTTCTCGGAAGTGTTCTCATGTGAGCAACACCAACACCGTCACATGACATTCCACCCAAACTACTAGTGGAAATTGTAGAACAAATTAGCATACCGCTTGCAACAGTTTTCAACTTGTCATTAGAAGAGGGAGTGGTTCCTTTAGAATGGAAAGAAGCAAACATTATACCGTTATTTAAAAAAGGTTCGAGAAACAAGTCAGAGAACTATAGACCAGTGAGTTTAACATCAGTGACTTGTAAATTATTAGAAAGACTAATTAAAGATCACATGGTGGATTTTCTTGTTAAACATAACTTGATAAACCCATCTCAACATGGGTTTCTAAAAGCGAGGTCATGCTTAACAAATATGTTATGTTTTTTGGAAGATATCACTAAGTGGGTAGATGATGGATCACCAGTATATATCATCTACTTAGATTTTCAAAAAGCTTTCGACAAAGTGCCACATCAGAGATTACTGCTTAAACTAAAGGCCCATGGCATAGGAAATGGTATAATTAACTGGATAGAAAAATGGCTGATTGACAGAAGACAACGGGTAGTTGTTGATGGGAGGCTTCAAACTGGAAATCAGTTTTGAGTGGGGTTCCACAGGGATCAGTACTGGGACCTATATTATTCTTAATATATATAAACGATTTGGACGATGATATAGCTAGCAAGGTGTTGAAATTTGCAGATGATACAAAAGTGTTTAGAAGGATTGAAAGTGATGGTGATACACAGCATTTACAAGATGATCTTGACAGGTTGATCAAATGGTCTGAAAAGTGGCAAATGTTGTTCAATTTTGGGAAATGTAAATGCCTCCACACAGGACATGGGAACGAATATGTAGAATATACAATGGGGGAACTGTACTAAGTACTACTGTAAAAGAAAAAGACTTAGGGCTGACAATTAGTGCTGACATGAAGGTTTCAGAGCAGTGTGGAATTGCAGCTTCAAAAGGAAATCAAATCCTTGGATTGATTAGGCGAAATATAGCATATAAAGAAAAAGAACTAATAATACCACTGTACAAAACAATAGTTAGGCCTCATTTAGAATATTGTATACAAGCGTGGAGGCCATACCGCAAGAAGGACATAGATATGCTAGAAAGAGTACAGAGGAGAGCGACTAAAATGATACCAAAACTGAGGGATCTTAGTTATGAAAAACGCCTAAAAGAATGTGGTTTAACAACACTAGAGACCAGGAGATTGAGAGGAGATCAGATAGAAGTGTTTAAAATATTGAATGGTTATGAAAATATTGATAGAAATATGTTTTTTTCAGTTAAGAAAGATAGAAAGACTAGAGGACATGAAGTTACATTAGTAAAGGAGCAGTGTAGATTAGACGTGAGAAAGTTCTCATTTTCACAAAGGACTGTGAATGAATGGAACAGATTATCTGATGATTGTGTGGGTGCTAGTAGTGTGAATATGTTTAAAAATAAAATCGACACATACCTCAGAAGGGCTGGATATATGTAGATAAAAGGGTTGGACTCTAGATAAGCCAAAGGGCTTCCTTGTCCACCTGCCATCTAGAGTTAATTCTCTGGATGGCAATCTTGTTAAATCTTGTTAAATCTTGTTAAACACCGTCACATGACAACTCGGAAGTAATCAGTTCAACGCTGACAAAGGCATCTACATCTACTTTCTACATTTCTAAACTGATAACTTTTTCATTTTTCCTGTGTAATGTCACAATATAGAGGAGTCTCTATATTGATAAAAACTAGCACAAATATCCATCCTCTGAATGGTGCTACTTAAACACAGACCCAGAAAATTGTTCCGGAAATATCAAAGGATTATGATGCCATTTTTCATAAAGCAATTTACGTTAAGCATGTGATCGTAACCTTCCTAAAAACTAACTTTTACTGTTATTTTTTGGCTTAGCAGTCGAAGTTTAATCTCTTACATTTTGGCTCTCGAGATACAACTCTTCTAATAGGAAAACGTAAAAAAAAACACGCACACACATACGAACCACACACACACACACACACACACACACACACACACACACACACACACACACACACACACACACACACACACACACACACACACACACACACACACACACAGGCACGCATTCACACACATACTACTCACGCACACACGCACAAAAACACATTAACACACACGAAAAATATGTGTGTGTTGTTTCGTTATTTGCGTTCAACAAAATGATTTTGTAGAAATGATACTTGACCAGTCGCTATTAAACAGACACACAAAGAGACAGACAGACTGACATACATACGTTCTTAAGACCCATATACATATCACTTAATATGTGAGTATTTAAAAGCATAAATAAAGTAATCACATGGTATACCAATTGTAATGTATGGTACTGTCAGACACCACTAAGGCTAAAGATTCGCTTTCAATAGAGCCACCAGTTATATTGATGACAAATACTGGTATTTAAAATAGTAGCATAAATCGGTTAAAGAGTAAGTCAGGGAAAGCTTGTGACATTATGCATGATTTTGGACTATTGGCTATTCATCCAAAGAGCTACACATAAAAGCTTATTCATATCTGTTGCTAACTCATAATAAGAAATATAACAATTTCGTAATGTAGAAACAGGTGAATAAGTGTGCAAATAACGAAGTTTAACATACATTGCAAACCCTTGTAAGCTGTGATTGTAGATTTTACTTGTTTTTAAATCAGTTGCATTATTGATAGTATGCGGCAAAGTGTATCTGAGACCTTGTTTCGCAAATTAATGTTGTACGCTGATTATATGTATATTGTATTGTCCATTGTGAATGCTGTTGGTCTTATTAAGTGGCACATTGTTGAAGGTAAAGAGGAAGTTTGTTATGCACGAATTTTTAATAAAATTGTAGTTCTTGCGATTTTAATGTGTTCCATTTTAAATAGTTTAAGACTTTTAAACAGTGGTTCAGTGTGAGAATTATATCTGCTTACACTAATAATTCGGACAAGTTTCTTTTGACGTTTCTGAATTCTGTCATATTTTTAACCCCAAGCGGTAACGCCGTAGTTTAAGTATTACAATATTAGTGTGTTGTACAATACGATCTCTATATTAAGAGGTAATAACAATTATAGTACATTTAAGACGACTAGCTTCCTTGAAGACCTATTTTAATCGTTTTCAATGTGACCTTTCCAGTTGCATTGTTCAGTAAACGTTCTTCAAAGAAACTTAAATTATATCACTCTCTCGATAGTAGTTTTATCTATGCTTAGCAATGGTTAAGTCACGCTTTTTCTTCTAGGTTTTTTGAAGAGCATATTATTAGTTTTGCTTAGGTTAAGAAATAATTTGTTAACTTTGAGCCATTCACTAGTTTTGTTGATTCATGTGTTTGTACCAAATTATAGGTTTCCTCCAAGGCAGGTAAAAAGAAGACGAGGTTAATATTGAAATTACCAGCGATAGTGATGTCGGATTTATTTTGTGAAAGGATGATAGAATTGGTGTGAATTCACTAAGAAATTGGTGATAACTTTCATTGAGGTCTCACGGAGGTCGATACATATTTCCAATTATAATATATTCTAAGTGCACACCTGAGGTTGAATGTGTTGTTTAAATAAATTACTAGCCCGCCGTTATTGCTGTATGTTTTACCTTGCGTAGTGCAATGGTATCCCTCAATTTGTAGGTGTGATGAATCATCGTTATCGGAAAGCCAGCTTTCCTGAAAACATATTAAACTAAATTAAATTTGTATCTGGTTAGGATACCATAAGGAAGCTTCAATTTCGTTAAATTTTGCATTTATAAATTCAATGTTAGAATGTAGTGTATTAAAGCCATCGTTATATGTTTCAGCTAGTATTTTAACATTGTTACGGTCGTAATATGTGAACGGACGTATTCGTTGAAAGCCTTCATCTGCTGCCTCAATTACCTGTAATACGTTTTTAAAAATTCGTCCTTGATACCGTGGAAATTATTCCTTAGCTGACATCATTTAAAATAATAATTATGGATGAAACATACGCAGTAACGGCCGACTGTCCACTGTCAGCAAAACGCCTTATTTTATCATGGCAACTGGAACTTAACAATCTCCATGCTGTGTGGCATGTCACCATATAACAAAAACATTATAAACAATGCGTGTCTTGACCGGACGTATCCGGACCGGACTTCTAAACAGAGAGACTTCCTTCTCTCTATTCACAATGTAAATATAACAGTACAAGAACTGCCTGTACAGCAGTATCATTACCATTACTGATAAAAAAGTGTGTCCCGTTTTAGATGCACATAGTTTCAAATATTTATAGGACGTATAAACCTAATTTGCAATTACAGGGTCTCAAAATGTACAGCACTGTTTATGTAGTGTGCAATAAGGACATTAGTTTATCTTGAGTGATTAGATTCGCTACACATAAATTATTTCCCAACAACTACACCATTGCTTATTTGTTTCTATTTGTGAAATAGAATGCCCAGGAAAGAAGTCTGTTTGGAGATGTTGATGTCACAGGTCACAATCATTATCAATGAAATGCAGCATGATGAAAACACCGCGATGCAGCGAGGCCTGAGCGACGTCTTTCTCGGGATCTTAGAATGCTGGTGCATGGCTCGTTCCAATACATGCTTATCTCCTTTACATTAGCATCTGCATATATTTTGTAAGTCAACCTTCAGTGCTTATATACGGTTATGTATTTACAGCAACTGCCAAGGGGCCAACACAGTCATAAATCCGGCGCTGCATAAACACTATTAAAACTGATAATTATTTCAGCATGAAAGGAACTTCTCGATTCAGTTAGGTTCATGAAGTGCTGTCATGCGATAAACACCAAAACGTCACATGACAACTCGGAAGTAATCCGATCAACGCTGACGGAAGTATGTATGTCTACTACATCGATATATACTATCTTCATGTCTAAACGTTTAAATATTTAGTTTTTCCTTTCTAATGGGACAATATAGGGGAGTCTATTATCAGCAACACACTTTTTTGAAATGGGCAATAGTTCGTATTGTATTCATAAAACTAAAGAAATATCCAACATCTGAATTGTGCAATATAAACACCGACACAGAAGACGGTATCCCGAAACATGAATGGATTATGATGCCATTTTACTTAACTAAATTTACGTAAAATATACCCATATGATCGTAATCATCCTAAAAACTAATTTGAATGTCAGGTTCACAATTTTAACATTTGTACTTGGGAAATTTGTTTGGATATTTCCAAACCTATACATTTTTGGAAACGTTATGATATAGTGAATCTGAAAACCAATGTTTACATGTTTAGAGGTATATATGACGGCCATCATGTATTCTTAAAATGGTGGACACTGAAAACATGTATTTCTCGAAATCTCAGCTGTTAAACCACCCATCCTTTTGATTTTGGTTGGCTAAACCTACATATAAATCCCGTACAATTATTTTCTATTATATGTTTTTTATTATTATTCATTCCACCATACCCTCAGTCCGCTGTAATATAGTTTTCGTACACGTGTATATGTGTGTCGTAGTTCAATTGATCCTTGTGGGGTCACAGGAAGACGGCATCTAACATGCCATGTGACCCCATGTAACACAAATTTACTTTTTAAACGATTGTTTTGTATATTTGATTATGTTGCTGTTTGTTGTTGTTACAAAATAAAATTTGATTTGATTTGATATTGAGGCGCAAAGAATCCAACAGGATCCATTACAGTCACCTAAGCGTTATGAAATTACTAGTTTAGGACAGTTATACATGTGGTGACTGAATAATATACATATAGCATATAAACACATGTGTTTCGTTCACTTTTTCGGATTTACAAAATTATATATTTTGGAAACGATATGATATAATGAATCTGAAAACCAATATTTACATTTTTAAAAGGTATATTTGGCGGCCATTTTGGATTTTTTAAATGGTGGACACTGAAAACCGGTATTTCTCAATATCTCAGCTGCTAAACCATCCCGTGTTTTGATTTTATTTGCTAAACCTACACATCGGGGGCAATGAATTCAATAAGATCAATTACAGTCACCTAAGCATCATTAAATTACTAGTTTATGAGAGCTTCTCTAGACTGGGTGAGCTGCATGTCGTCATGGCTGCCTTAAGAGGCCCGGGGACCTCCTCTGAAAACTGTGGAATAGGCGATCCCTGGATAGCAGCTGATGTGTACAGTTCGGCGACAACCAGACAGATCCTGAAGTGTACACACTACAAGCGCTCCCTGTCTGCCCACATATACTCATATGTGGCACTGTATGAGATTGCCCTGGAGGAGTTCTTCCAGTACAACCCACACTTGAAGGACGTGTGTTTGGAGACAACAACCGAGATTTAACAAGATTTAACAAGATTGTCACCCAGATAATTAACTCTAGGTGGCAGGTGGACAAGGAAGTCCTTTGGCTTATCGAGAGTCCGACCCTTTTATCTATGTGTATTCCGCCTGTCTGAGGTATGTGTCGATTTTTTTGATTTTTTATTCACGCTACTAGCACCCACACAATCAGCAGGTAATCTGTCCCATTCATTTACAGTCCTTTGTGAAAATGAAAACTTTCTTATATCCAATCTACTCTGCTACTTTGCTAATGTAAGTTCATGTCCTCTAGTCCTTCTATCTTTCTTAACTGAGAAAAACATATTTCTATCGATATTTTCATAACCCTTCAATATTTTAAACACTTCTATCTGATCTCCTCTCAATCTCCTGGTCTCTAGTGTTGTTAAACCGCTTTTAGGCGTATTTCGTAACTAAGATCCCTCAGTTTTGGTATCATTTTAGTTGCTCTCCTCTGCACTCTTTCTAGCATATCTATGTCCTTCCTGCGATATGGCCTTCACGCTTGAATACAATATCCTAAATGAGGCCTAACTATTGTTTTGTACAGCGGTATGATTAGCTCTTTTTCCTTATACGTTATGTTTCGCCTAATTAATCCAAGGATTTGATTTCCCTTTGAAGCTGCAATTCCGCACTGCTCCGAAACCTTCATATCAGCACTAATGGTTAACCCTAAGTCCTTTTCTTTTACAGTAGTACTTAGTACAGTACCCCCCATTGTATAGTCTACCTCTTCGTTCCCATGTCCTGTGTGGAGGCATTTACATTTCCCAAAATTGAACAGCATTTGCCACTTTTCAGACCATTTGATCAACCTGTCAATATCATCTTGTAAATGCCGTCTATCTCCATCACTTTTAATCCTTCTAAACACTTTTGTATCATCCGCAAATTTCAACACCTTGCTTGTTATTTCATCATCCAAATCGTTGATATATATTAAGAATAATATAGGTCCTAATACTGATCCCTGTGGTACCCACCTCTTTGATGTGGTACTTTGTCGAAAGCTTTTTGAAAATCTAAGTAGACGATATCTACTGGTGATCCCTCATCTACCCACTTAGTGATGTCTTCCAAAAAACATAACATATTTGTTAAGCATGACCTCGCTTTAAAAAAAACATGTTGAGATGGGATTATGAAGTTTTGTTTAACAAGAAAATCCACCATGTGATCTTTAATTAGTCTTTCTAATAATATACAAATCACTGATGTTAAACTCACTGGTCTATAGTTCTCTGTCTTGTTTCTCGAACCTTTTTTTAAATAACCGTATAATGTTTGCTTCTTTCCATTCTAAAGGAACCCCTCCCTCTTCTAATGACAAGTTAAAACTGTTGCAAGCGGTATGCTAATTTGTTCTACAATTTCCAATAGTAGTTTGGGTGGAATACCCTCCACTCCAGGTGATTTATTATCCTTCATAGCCCTTATTTTCTCAGCTACCATTTCTGGGGTTACAATTAATTGTCCTAAATAGTGTGAATCTGCCCCCTTGAACTTATCCTCTTGTACTGGCAGTGAACTAATATCTTCCCTGGTAAACACTGAACTAAAGTACTCATTCAGGTCTTCTGCCATTAAGAATCCCTCTGATATTATATTTCCAGCACTCTCTTCTAGAGGACCGATCTTATCTTGAACTTTCTGTTTGCTTCGAACATACGCATAAAAACTCTTGCTGTCATGTTTTATATTACTAGCTAATTGTTGTTCATAGCTTCTCTTTGAATTTATAATTCAGCTGTAGCTTGGTTAAGTGCTTCTTTATAACTGTTGTAGTCTTAATAATTTCCAGTACATCTATATGACTTCCACATCATTTGTTTATATTTAATTGTTCTAATGGCTTCGTTCGATAAGTGTTTCTTTTTGGACCGTTTTCCTTGTTTTTTAAAGGGTACAAATTTATCGACTATGCACATAATTTCACTCTTTAATATATTCCAGGATTCTGTTGCCGTCTTATTTTTCAGTGTGTTATTCCAGTCTATCTTTGCTAAATATTTCCTCATGTCCTTATACCTTCCTTAGTGGAAATTTCTCCTATACTGCTTTTTACTATTCCTTTCTGATTTTACTTTGATGATAAAATGTATATGGTTGTGATCGCTACTCCCCAGTTGCACACATTTCTTGACATTGTCAACTAATTCATTCTGTGAGGACAAAACTATGTCTAACACATTCTCACCCTTGGTTGGTTCTAGCACATGTTGAGAAAGGAACGTATCTTGAACTAAAACTAAAAACTTGTGGCCCTCACTCCCCATACATGCTGTAAAGATTTCCATTGTATATGCCTGTGGTTAAAACTGAGATTGAAGATGCCTGCTCAGAAGTGAGCAAACACACCAAGGCTGTGACACGTGCCAACACCCATCTACTCCAAGCCTTGCCGACGATGATGTCGTGGACACGTTCCAGGTGTGGGAGGCACAGAGATCCGATAATGCCATGTTCAGATCCCTGCTGATGTACCTGCATCGATTGGAGACGATCTTGTTCTTTGTAGCAGTATGCCGTATCGCAGACCTAAACCTCCATCTTGTAGCAGGAGAAGAATTGAGCAAGTTGTTCTTTGCTATGGACAGAATAAAGTACAAGAGACTCTGGCCACGTTACACAGATGGCATGCACGCACTCAAGGCTTAACATCCAGAGACGTGGAAGGAACTTGAATTAAGCAACATATCAAGTACAACGACTGCCATCACATTTGCCTCCATTGGGGCAGACCATGCCTGTGAACATCTGAACAAGCTATAGAAGGTTCATTCTGGTCTCATCGGAATCCCCAACAATGCCAATAAGCGAGTTGAAAGGTCAGTTCAATGTCAAACACAACAAGGCTAGTGAGCATCATGATATATCAGCGAATGTGCTCAAGCGGAAGCATGATGCCATCAGCAAGATCGAGGCTGCCATAATGAGTCATGGCAATCCATTCGCTGTTGAAGATCGCACGCTATTCAACCTGATTACTACACTACATTCCATGCGAATACGTTCCACATATCCTCAACTTGGACAAGACTGGATAGAAGATGTACGAAGACTATGTGGCAGAGAGGATAAATGGGAATGTCAGCCTGTAGACACCTCTCAAGAAACAAAACAACAATATGTACAGGTCTGGCAGCAAGAAGCTTCAAGTCAAGGTCCGTGACGAGACAGTCTGCGGGAAACCAAGGACCTGTATGACAGACTGATGGTCCTTGTCCGGTCAAGCATATATATTGACCAGAAGCCAGCATCAGCAACTATGAGTTCACCCTGACGCCAAGAGCACTGTTTGCTCCATGCGGTTCAATGATGCCATGCGACGACAAGTCCAAGCTCATCCATGTCCTTGAGCAGTTGGCAATAACAGAAACTCACACCGATAACTCTCAGACGGCTACAAGCAAGACTCATGTTAATGTACCAGATGATGAAGCCTTGGACTTTGCATCTGCTGAAGTCGATGATCCCCATCTAAGTAGGAAGATTGCGGTCGTAGATGGTAAGGTGGTTGTCCAGAAACTGTCGAAGAAGAAAGCAACCATGCCGACAGGGAAGTATCTCAGTGATAGTTTCATTGACAAAGTGATGTACCTCACAACAGGCTATGATGAAATAATTCTAGTCTTTGACACTTACTAGGTGAATTCACTGAAGAGTACAACCAGGGAGAAGAGACATGGAGGGAATGACCCAATCCAGTATCAAGTCCGACACGATACCAGCATGAAACACATCACCATGAGCCATTTCACCATTTCCTATCCCATGACCAGACGAAATCTCACACAGTACCTGGCTGAGAAAACTACAGAACAACAGAGATTCCCCCAAGCTGGTTATCGCTTCAGCATCTGGGCGAACAAGGAACAACAGGGATATTAACTTTGAAGACAACAACCATGAGGAAACAATGATCTGTCATGCTGTCTTGGCAGCACAAAGGAGCCCAGGGTAATATGTTGAGCTGATGTTTTTCTCGCCAGACACTGATGTCCTTGTGCTGATCATAGTTAATTATGATCTGCTCACGATGAAGACCACGACGACATTGAGCGAGCTGCCGATTGAGCCATTCTGGATAGCTCTCGGTGCAGAAAGTGCCAAGGTATTGCCGGCATTCTATGCCTTCTCTGGGGCCAACATTACAGGGAAGTTTACAAGAATACGCAAGGCTACATGCTTCAGAAGGCAGAAGATCAGCAATCTACCTTGGCTAAATTCTTATGCGCTGCATATCTTCAAAAGTGTATCCAGATCAGTCGCATTCCATACCTGCGATGGCACCTCTTCTGCAACAAAAGCTACCACATCCACAATTGGGGCGCTCAATCAGCACATATTCAAAGTACCCTTGCAGGCTAGAGTGTGAGGCCAGGCCAGCGCTGCTCAGCAGGTGTTTTGGACCTACTGCAGAATGGCTACCACAAGACTGCTGATGGACACCTGACGCTAACCACAACTGACTTCCTTCCAGCACATAAGGCCATCATTAAGATGGTACGATACCAATGCAAAGGAGACTGTCCATAACAGAACTCTCCCTGCAAATGCAAGGCCTTGCAATGCACAGTTCTCTGCTTTTGTAGCACACAGTGTGAGAATGACGATGATTCACACTTTGACAAAATCGTGTATCCGACGACGATAGTGATGACTAATGTGCAGTATACCGGTTCATAACAGTGTTATAACAAAACCAGACATATATGTACAATACACGCAACTGTGTAGTGATGCTGGTATGATGGTTATAAGATGTTGATTAATGAAAATACAGGCACATACTTGTTTCCAATGTATACATGTGTTTATACGCTATGCTACATGTATATTATTCAGTCATAACATGTATAACTGTCATAAACTAATCATTTCATTATGCTTAGGTGACTGTAGTTGAACGTATTGGAATCCTTGCCCCTCAATATATAGGTTTAGCCACCAAAATCAATAGGCTGGGTGCTTTAGCAGCTGATATATTGAGAAATACAGGTTTTCAGTGTCCACCATTTAAACAAAAATCAAAGATGACCGCCAAATATACCTTTAAAAAATGTAAACATTAGTTTTTAGATTCATTATATCATAACGTTTTCAAAAACATAGTTTTACAAATGTAAAAAATTGATCGAAACACATATGTTTATATACATGTATGTTATTCAGTCATAACATGTATACCTGTCATAAACTAGTAATGTCATTATGCTTAGGTGATTATAATTTATCCTGTTGGATTCCTTGCCCCTCAATATGTCGGTTTAACCACCAAAATAAAAAGGTTGGGTGGTTTAGCAGCTGAGATATTGAGAAATACAGGTTTTCAGTGTCCACCATATTAAGAATCCAATATGGCCGCCATAAATACATTTAACAAATGTAAACATCGGTTTTCAGATTCACTATATCATAACGTTTCCAAAAATGTATAGGTTTGCAAATCTCCAAACAAAATGAACGAAAATACATAACAAACCTGACTATAAGTGTAATCTCAGAAATGTTGGCTCCAGAGACATAAGCCTTCTAGTAGAAAACATCTACCCACACACGCACACACACACGCACAAACGCACGCACGCACTCATGTTTACAATCACACATACACCAACACGCACGTACGCTATAACACACACACAAATAAACGCAATCACACACACACCAGGCACGCACGCAAACACGCACACGCACGCACACGCACGCACACACTCACGCACTAACGCACACGGAAACAGGCACAAAGGCGCACTCTCACGCATGCAAAATGTTTTTGTGAGTGTACTTTTTCATTATTTGCTTTCAATAAAGTTATTTCGTAGAAATGGTACAGATGCAATTACCAGTATTTCATAACAATCTGTAACCCGTTTTGGATGCACTTACTTTCCAATTACTATACGATGTATAAACCTAATTTGCAATTATCGGTTCTCACCAAGTACATCATTGTTTATAAAAAAAATATGCAACAAGGAAAGTAGTGTATCTTGAGAGTTTAGTTTCACTAATTCACCCAGGATCACGACACTGTTTACGTTGCAGCTATATTTGGAGATGTGTTTTCATTACCTGACTCGATCTGAAAAAACTGCACGTTCTATGTCAACCTGTGCATCGAGACTTTTAGTAAATGTCATTTTCCTAATTGCATTATACACAAGTATTTCGAAGAAATTGTTTCACAACAAGTACACCACTATTTATTATGTTCTATTTGTGGAATTGAACCAAGGAAGGGAGTCTGTTGTGAGAGATTACTGTGAAAGGTCACACGAATGGTAAATTAAATGCAGCGTGATGACAACACAGCTACAAAGCGGCGCCTCAGCGACGTCTCTACCGGGATCTTAGAAGGCTAGTGCGTGGCTCGTCCGATAAAATATATCTCCCGGTTACATTAGCTGCTGCAGATATTTTGTAAGTAAGTGAACCACTGCCCACACAGTCGTAAATCTGGCGATGCATCAATACTATCAAAACTGATAATTATTTCAGCATGAAAGGTGATTCTGGATTAATTGAAGTTCATGAATAATACTAGAAATGGATAAAGTTACCTTTCTGAATCCTTGTTTGCTCAGAGGGAGCTTTCAACATCATTCGGCAACGGTGAATTGATAACTTCCCTTGTCATGTGACTTTCTTGGTTTTTATAATTTCTTGGAACTGCTGTCATGTGAGATACACCAACATCATCATATGACATATCGGAAGTAATCAGTTCAACGGTAACGAAGGCATCTACATATAGTTTCTACATTTCTAATCTTAAAACTATTGTGTTATTCCTTTGTCAATTCACAATATAGGGAGTATACGTATGCCTACACACTTTTTTGAAAAGGGTAGTTTAACAAGATTTAACAAGATTGCCACCCAGAGAATTAACTCTAGGTGGCAGGTGGACAAGGAAGCCAATTGGCTTATCGAGAGTCCGACCCTTTTATCTATGTGTATTTCGCCCTTCTGAGGTATGTGTCGATTTTATTTTTAAACATATTCACGCTACCAGCACCCACACAATCAGCAGATAATCTGTTCCATTCATTTACAGTCCTTTGTGAAAATGAGAACTTTCTTATATATAATCTACACTGCTCCTTTGCTAATGTAACTTCATGTCCTCTAGTCCTTCTATCTTTCTTAACTGAGAAAAACATATGTCTATCAATATTTTCATAACTATTCATTATTTTAAACACTTCTATCTGATCTCCTCTCAATCTCCTGGTCTCTAGTGTTGTTAAGCCGCATTTTTAGGCGTATTTCGTCACTAAAATCCCTCAGTTTTGGTACCATTTTAGTTGCTCTCCATTGCACTCTTTCTAGCATATCTATGTCCTTCCTGCGATATGGCATCCAAGCTTAAATACAATGTTCTAAATGAGGCCTCACTATTGTTTTGTACAGCGGTATTATTTGCTCTTTTTCCTTATACGTTATGTTCCGCCTAATTAATCCAAGGATTTGATTTCCCTTTGAAGCTGCAATTCCGCACTGCTCTGAAACCTTCATATCAGCACTACTGGTTAACCCTAATTCCTTTTCTTCTAAAGTAGTACTTAGTACAGTACCCCCCATTGTATATTCTACCTCTTCGTTCCCATGTCCTGTGAGGAGGCATTTGCATTTCCCAAAATTGAACAGCATTTGTCACTTTTCAGACCATTTGATCAACCTGTCAAGATCATCTTGTAAATGCTGTCTATCTCCATCACTTTTAATCCTTCTAAACACTTTTGTATCATCCGCAAATTTCAAAACCTTGCTTGTTATTTCATCATCCAAATCGTTGATATATATTAATAATAATATAGGTTCTAGTACTGATCCCTGTTGTACCCCACTCAATACCGATTTCCAGTTTGATGCCTCCCCATCGACTACTAAACGTTGTCTTCTGTCAATCAGCCATTTTTCTATCCAGTTTATTATATTAATTTCTATGCGATGGGCCTTTAGCTTAAGCAGTAATCTTTGGTGTGGTACTTTGTCGAAAGGTTTTTGAAAATCTAAGTATACGATATCTACTGGTGATCCCTAATCTACTCACTTAGTGATGTATTCCAAAAAACATAACATATTTGTTAAGCATGACCTCGCTTTAAAAAATCATGTTGAGATGGGTTTATCAAGTTTTGTTTCACAAGAAAATCCACCATGTGATCTTTAATTAGTCTTTCTAATAATTTACAAATGACTGATGTTAAACTCACTGGTCTATAGTTCTCTGAGTTGTTTCTAGAGCTTTTTTAAATAAAGGTAGAATGTTTGAATCTTTCCATTCTAAAGGAACCACTCCCTCTTCTAATGACAAATTGAAAACTGTAGCAAGCGGTACGCTAATTTGTCCTACAATTTCCAGTAGTAGTTTTGGCGGAATCCCATCCACTCCAGGTGATTTATTATTCTTCATAGCCCTTATTTTGTTAGCTACCATTTCCGTGGTTACAATTAATTGTCCTAAATAGTCTGAATCTGCCCCTTTGAACTTAGCCTTTGGTACTGGCAGTGAACTAATATCTTCTCTAGTAAACACTGAACTAAAGTACTCATTCAGATATTCTGCCATTAGGAATCCCTCTGATATTATATTTCCAGCACTATCTTCTAGAGGTTTTGAAAGTTTTGAATATCTGGGGTCACTGATAGAAGCGGATGGAGATTGGACGAAAGAGATCAAGCGGAGGTTGGCAATGGCGAGTAAAAAGTTGACGGAGATGAAGAAGCTGTGGAAAGCAACGAACAAAGATATGAAACTACGAATTATCCGAGTCTGTATATTTCCAACGGCTACGTATGGATGCGAAACCTGGACTCTTAATAAGACTATTACTAAACGTATACATGCATTTGAAAACAAGTGTTATAGAAAGATATTACGAGTTTCGTTGACTGAACGCAGAACTAACGAATCCGTCGAGATGAGCTGGGTGTTATACCCGGGACTTTATTGATCTTTGTAAAGAAACACAAATTAAGTTATTTCGGCCATGTGAAACGGCATCAGTCTCTAGAGAGACTAATAATGGAAGGAAAAGTGGAAGGCAGAAGAAGCAGAACAAGACCTAGGAGACAATGGGGGAAGAATATAGAGGAATGGATGGGAGCCGACGTCTGGCGAGTGGGGAGACTGGCAAATGAAAGAGCTGTCTATAGACAATCCATCAAGGCGGCAACGTCCGGAAATGGATAAGCAAACCCAATGAATTAATCTTCTAGAGGACCGACCTTATCTTGAACTTTCTGTTTGCTTTGAACATACGCATAAAAAACTCATGCTGTTATGTTTTATATTACTAGCTAATTGTTGTTCGCAGCTTCTCTTTGAATTTCTAATTTCAGCTTTAGCTTGGTTAAGTGCTTCTTTATAACTGTTGTAGTCTTCATCATTTCCAGTACATCTATATGACTTCCACATCATTTGTTTATTCTTAATTTTTCTAATGGCTTCTTTCGATAAGTGTTTCTTTTTGGACCGTTTCCCTTGTTTTGTGAAGAGTACATATTTATCAACTATGCACTTAATTTCATCTTTAATGTATTCCAGCATTTTGTTGCTATCTTATTTTTCAGTGTGTTATTCCAGGCTATCTTTGCTAAATATTTCCTCATGTCCTTATACCTTCCTGTGTGGAAATTTATCCTATACTGCTTTTTACTATTCCTTTCTGATTTTACTTTGACGGTAATGAATCTGGTTGTGATCACAACTCCCCCAGTGGCTCACATATCTTGACATTGTAAACTATTTCATTCTGTGAGGACAAAACTATGTCTAACACATTCTCACCCCTGGTTGATTCTAGCACATGTTGAGAAAGAAAAGTATCTTGAACTAAAACTAAAAACTTGTGGTCCTCACTCCCCATAAGCTGTAGAGATTTCCATTGTATATGCCCGTGGTTAAAATTCCCCATAATAATACAGTCCCGCTTGCTTACTTCCCTTACAGCGTTTTGTATTTTTTCATTTTCTTCTATGCTTATGTTTGGACTTCGATACACTAACCCAACTGTTAACGTTAAGTTTCCTGTAACGATGTTACACCAAACAGCTTCTTCGCAATCTGCTTCTCTTTCTAATTTTATTTCATGAGCCTGGATAGATTCTTTAATATATAAAATAACTCCACCTCCCTTTCTTCCTATTCTACCTTTCCTAAACATTAAATATCCTGTCAGTCCCAATTCGGCATCTGATATATTGGTGGTGGTCCAGGATTCGGTTATACCTATTATGTGAGGGTCAATATCTTCTGCCATAATGTTTAGTTCATTTCTTTTGTTTACTATACTCCTTGCATTTAAACAAACACATTTACATCCAGCTTCAGAAGAGTTTTCCAGACTGTTCTTTGCTGATTTATCTGTGTTGTCTTTATCTATGCCTCCAGTTTCAGGCTTTTCTGTGAGTCCCCCCTGCGAATCTAGTTCAAATAGATGCAACCTGTCCCACTGTCAACATATCGCAGCAGGTTATCTGACAAAACTGCTGCCCCCTTTCCACGTAGATGGAGGCCATCTCTCATGTATATATCTTCCCTCCCAACAAAGTATCCCCATAAATCTGTGAATCCCACCCCCTCTTCTTCACACATCTGGTCAACTAGTGCGTTTATCGCCATCCTCTTGCAGTTTCTGTACGTTGCCCCCCTTCCTCTCATTACTGGCAAAATTCCTAACAGAATAACGTGTTAAACGTTTGTCTTCTTTAGCTTCCTCACTAACTGTCTGTACTAATGTACTATCCCAGTTGTTCCCTCCCTGTCTGCATTATTTGTTCCTACATGTACCAGTATAGACCCCCCCTTGCCATGTCCCAATACCTTCTCTACCCTGTCACTCACATGTTCAATCCTAGCCCCCGGTAGACAAACAACGACGTCCTTCCCCTCGCTCAGTGTCTTGTCCGTCTTTCTCATAATGGAGGCGCCCATAAGCACCCTCTCTTTCCTCATTGCCCCCTCAATCACTGCCTTAGAATAGCTCCTTCTTCGGTTTGCATCTGTCTGGTTGTTGTCTTTTCCCCCTGTCGTCTTGTCTCCTGTCACATTCTCTTCCGATCCATTCTTTCCTGTCGCTTTTTCTCTTGTCACCTTTCCTTCTGTTAGCTTCCCTTTTATCGACTTCTCTTCTATCACATTTGCTCTCACTTCTTTCCCTCCCTTCATCTTTCGTCCCATCTGTTGTCGATTTTCCTATTTCTTCCCCTCCAATCATCTTCCCTCCTCTCAATCTCCTTTCCTCGGTTGTTTTCTTGTCATTGCTATTCTCCTTCAGTCTTGCAGTATTCTCACCTCTCTCCCTGTCGTCTCTCTCCATTCGACCTTACTCCTTCCTATTTCCCATCTCCATTCCCTTCATAATATCTGTCAACCTAATTATCTCCTTCTGCAGACACTCCACCTTCCAACACCCAATGCACTGAAAGGTGAATCCTTCCTCCATGGTTTCTGCCCATGACTTCCCACAGCCGGACAATGCAAAATCTACCTAGCTGTGGCAGTGATCGCACACCAAGTGTCGCTACTAGTTGTTCATATTGTATTAATAAAAACTACCAATAATATCCACCCTCTGAATGGTGCTACGTAAACACAAAACATTGCCACGGTCATAATATGTGGAATGATGTATTTGTTAAAAGTCGTCATCTGCTGTCTCATTTAGCTGTAATACATTAAATAAAATATTCACGTGATCACCTGATTGAAATCTTGAAAATGGTTAGTTTGCTGACGTAATTTAAAATTACAATTATGATTGAAACATATGCAGAAACGGCCCATTGTCCACAGTCAACAAAAAGCCTTATTTTATTCTTGCAATAGGAAGTTACAATCTCCATGCTGTGTAGCATGTCACCATTTCTGTCATCATACAAGAAATAAATGCATGTAGTGCAAAAATAATAATAAACTGATAAGAAATATATAGAAGAAAAAAACACGATGAACAAGACGTTTCGTGACCGGACGTATCCGAACCGGCCTTCTAAACAGAGATCCGTCTTCTCTTCAAAAGATATTGACAATGTAAATATAACAGAACAAGAACTGTCTGTGTAGCAGTATCATTAGAATTATTACATAACAAAGTTTGTCCCGTTATGGATGTACTTTCTTTCCAATTACCACAGGATGCATAGACCTAATTTGCAATTACATGTTCTCAACAAGTACGCCATTGTTTATCAAAACGTGCAACAAGGAAAGTAGTCTATCTTGATTAGATTCGCTAAGTAACTGTTTCGAAGGAATGATATCCCAACAAGGACACCACTGTTTGTTATGTTCTATTTGTGGAATACAACCACAAGGAAAGGAGTTCATTTGGAGATATCGATGTCACAGGTCACACTCGTGATAAATTAAATGCAGCATGGTGAAAACACCGCGACAGAGCGGCGCCTCAACGTCGTCTCTTCCGGAATCTTAGAAGGCTGGTACATTGATCGTTCCATAACATGTTCCGCTTTGTTACTTTAGCTGCTGAATATATTATGTTAGGCAACTTTCAATGCTTAAGTGTGGTAGTGTACAATAATCACTGCCCAGGCGTCCACTCTGTCATAAATCCGGCGCTGCATAAACATTATTAAAACTGATAATTATTTCAGCAAAACTTGTTCTTCTGGATTAGGTTACGTTCATGAATGATATTAGAATGTAGACATTTATCTTTTTGTGTCCTTGTTTGCTCAGTCGGAGCTTTCGACATCCTACCGATGCCTTCGACAGCGTTGAACTGATTATTTCCCGGTTGTCATGTGACTTTGTTGGTGTTTATTATTTATTGGACTTGCTGTCATATGATGAACACCAACAACGTCACATGACAACTGGGAAGTAATCAGTTCAACGCTGACGGAGGAATCAACATCTACTGTATCTACATCTACTTTCTACATTTCTAAATTATAACTATTTCATTTTTCCTTTGTAATGTGACAATGTACTGGAGTCTATGTACACCAGCACACTTTTCTGAAATGGGCAATTGTTCATATTGTATCGATAAAACTAGCAAAAATTATCCATCCTCTGAAAGGTAAAAACAGAAACGCAACATCAATGGATTTTTATATCATTTTCCATAACGCAATTTAAGTAAAATATGCCCATATTATCGCAACTTTCCTAAAAGGTAAATTTGACTGATACTTTTCGGCTTAGGAGTCGAAGTCTAATCTCTGAAATTATGCCTTCTAGTAGAACATTTGAATACACACACGCACACCCACAAGAACCGCACATAAACACACACGCACATACACACACAAACGCACACACATGAAGGGGCGCGCGATAGTGTAGTGGTTAGCACATCCGCCTGACATGCCGGCGCCCCGAGTTCAATACCCGGACCGGGCAGGTATGGTATATTTGGTGTAAAAACCTGGCTCTCAACATTGGGGACTGTGTATCCCTCGTGACTCGAAGATCACGTTAATGTCGGTCCCGTCTCCATTTGGGACGTAAAAGAACCACCCTCAGAAAGGTCGGCTTGGCGATACTGTTCTGAAAAAGGCTGGCTAGTTGAATGAGACCTCATAAGATCATAACATTGTAACCAAAATATATACAGACTAGTCAGTTAACAGAACGTTGCCGAGTGCTGGAAACAACTAGAAAACATACGCATGCAATCACACATTCACCCACACGCACGCACGCACGCACGCACGCAATAACACACACACCAACAAATACACACACGCACGCAAGCAAGCAGGCAAGAACAACCTTCTTGGTTGAAATAGATTATGATTCCAGAATATTATGTTGAAGTATCGTATAAGCAAAGACAACAGAAGCGTTGCTTATGCTATGCTTACGTTGAAATAATAGTTACGCAACTCGAAAAGTAGGAGTGTGTCTGCCGAGCGTTAGTGTCTACATATATTCTAATATATTATTATTAATTGTGGTAGTCGTGAACTATGACAAAACAAGTGCCGGTCCACGTATTAGTAAGAGCATTTGACAGAATATATCAACATGTATGCATAGATTAAAAAAGTCACTTTCGTCATGCTGCGTTGAACGACCATCCATTGATGATTTGGCACCACACGAGAGCGTATGTGGAGAGTTAAAATAACTTGGCTTGTAAATTGTTTCGGTGATTTTGCGTGGGCATGTGATTTATGGGTCAGCGAAGACGTGGCAGCAAATTGCGCAGTAGTTGGTTCCATTAACTGGATATATAAGACGAGATAGTTTGCATCAACTACGACCAATATCGTCTCAGAAACACGGTTCTCAAGACGCAACACTTCACAAGACGTCACCGAGCAGACTACTTTGATAGAATTCCGGAAGATTGGAAGAAGTAAGTTCACAAGTTTGTTTCAACTTCTAATATTTTATTATTATAATACACTATTGGTGTTATATTATGGGACGTTGCAATTTTGATTACTTATGACGATGTTTGGCTGATTGTGGTGTTAGGTGGATGACGTTTGTTTTAGTAATGAGGTTGCTAGATATATCATCACGAATGTTTTATTCATACATAATGGCGTTGTATTGGGACGTGGCTGCAGTAGATTGGCAATGTTGAATGATATGGGCCGTTTGGTATTGATTTTAAATGCTGATAGATCTTACGACGTTACTTTAAAATAATAGTAATAATATTGTTTATTCCGTATAACGATATGCTCAATGCAGTTCATAACGTGTTACAGATTATCTGTTTAAAACAGTGCTTAAAAGGAATATGCTTGTAGCATAACATGCTACATCATTTCATATTTGTTATAACTGAGATGGTCATGTATACATAGGTAGGTTAACTGACATATGTTTCCGGGAGAGAAGCTTGCGTGCTGCTTCTTGTACGCTGCTTCTGTCTCCTTCCGTCTTGTCTTCATATAAAACTTGTGTTACCTTCCCCTCCTGTCATTCTCACTCCTCTTGCCTTCCATGTTGTCAGCTTCCTCTTTGTCTGCTCCCCTCCCTGCACATGTCGCCTTTACTCTGCATATCTCAATAATTTCTATGAACTCTGTAGGTTCAGCGACTTACTCGTTTACAACATGAATAACGTAACTCGACCGTTGGGTATCGTGGTGCTGCTGCTTTGTCTGGCATTGCACGCCGACTCCTGTAGAACGACGAGTAAGTGTTACATTAAAATGTATTACGTATTATGTTATATTCACTGTTGAACTTAGTTGACACAGTATACATCGGATGGTAACGAATCGTTCGGGACTGGCCAATTTATTCGTTATTTATTATATGTAAAACTTACAGGCAGGAAGGCAGGCAGGCAGGCAGGCAGGCAGGCAGGCAGGCAGGCAGGCAGGCAGGCAGGCAGGCAGGCAGGCAGGCAGGCAGGCAGGCAGGCAGGCAGGCAGGCAGGCAGGCAGGCAGGCAGGCAGGCAGGCAGGCAGGCAGGCAGGCAGGCAGGCAGGCAGGCAGGCAGGCAGGCAGGCAGGCAGGCAGGCAGGCAGGCAGGCAGGCAGGCAGGCAGGCAGGCAGGCAGGCAGGCAGGCAGGCAGGCAGGCAGGCAGGCAGGCAGGCAGGCAGGCAGGCAGGCAGGCAGGCAGGCAGGCAGGCAGGCAGGCAGGCAGGCAGGCAGGCAGGCAGGCAGGCAGGCAGGCAGGCAGGCAGGCAGGCAGGCAGGCAGGCAGGCAGGCAGGCAGGCAGGCAGGCAGGCAGGCAGGCAGGCAGGCAGGCAGGCAGGCAGGCAGGCAGGCAGGCAGGCACTCAGTTTTGTACACACCACACAAATGATAGTACAGCCATCATTTTACTTACGGGTGAAATGCAGTCCAATTATGTGATTGACGCATACTCAATCTACTTCGAAGGTCCAATAGTTTTTTGAGATGTAGCCTCTCAAAGATGAGGAGTACCCCAAAAACGCGTATGTTTTACATTTTTCCACTTCTTACACCACTGAGTTTTGTTAAAGTTTTAATATACAAGACTGTATGCAGCTAGTTTCAGTGCCGGGCAGTATGATGCAGCATGGCGCTGTCTTTGGGCTGAAGTACTCTCGGCAGTTGTTTGATGAAGGACTAGGGAAGGATCATTACCGTGTTGTCTGAGCTGCGGTGAAAGACAGTATCACTGTAGTAAGGCAATGTCAGTGTAGCCGCCAAGAGATATGCAGATATCTCTACTCAGAGTGTCGCAACCTTCTTTCTTCAACATTTAAAGTTATTTAGTGGCCTGCATATAGCGACTACACAGAAATTGTGAAGAAGTTGGTTTTGTCTCCAACATTCTTCAAGATGAAGTCCTGGTGCTTTTCAAGGAGTAGTGTATGTGTCATGAAAGCAAAAACAACCATTTCCCTATGTATTGTTTTTACCAGAAGTAATAGTACTGGATGCATTCAGACACATTCCAAACTTTCCGTTTATGTATTACGTGGCGGATGTCGCTATAAACATCACCCACAGGTGTTGAAAGAAATAAGATTTTTCGGCGCATTCCACATAAAAATGGTAATCCGAATCTACCTATCAAGTAAGACACACATATCTTGCAAATCGCAATGCTGAAGACTTATTTCTCCAACATTTCACGCTATTGTGTGATGCAGCCTATGGAAAAATCGTAAATAATTTGCTGTTGACTTCCATACCCTTTAGAGTCCAGTGTTGATGTTAAATAAACCTACAACAATATTTCCAAATGTCTGTCTGTCTGTCTGTCTGTCTGTCTGTCTGTCTGTCTGTCTGTCTGTCTCTCTCTCTCTCTCTCATCTACATAAATATATATATATATATATATATATTTATATATCTATACATATATATATTTATACATATGTATGTATATATATATATATATCTTTATATATATATATAAGTTGCAGTAAACATATATTGAGTAGCAGTTGTGCTTAAATTTAGTTAGTTAAAGTATTTTAGAACACCTTAGTATAGTGAGCGATAATAGGGTGACTTAGCCTTCGATAAGTTGTAAACAAGATTTAACAAACCTGATTATGTGGTAGGATATATACGAGATAAAGTAACAACCATCAAACTGCTTACATGAGATAATATATGTGTAAGCCAGTACTTGCTAGACATTTTGATTAGGTAGCATTGTTGTTAAAATTAAGCAAGGGCGATAGTCGGACGGCGTAACCTAAATAAATAAAGCAGCCTAGCGTAATGTAATTGATTGTATTTAAATTAGGTCACTACCGGTAATGTTAGCGTTCGTGATAGGATAAATAGTCGGCTGTGTAATTGAAATCTGTAACATAAAGTCAGACCTTCCAACATGTTATTAAAAGACAGCAGAAGATCTTCCTCTTCCTACACAAAATACACAGAAGATTTTTGTTCGGAAAAACAACAACACTTTATTAACAAACAAACACCCAATTTCCCCAACACCCGGTGTTCCGCATCTGTTTTTTTAGTGCTCAGCAGTGTAAATGCCAGTGGTACGTTTGGTATACAACTCCCGCGTTGGTGGTAATGCATGACACTTGGAGACTCTCCAAATGGTGGACTGAAAACTATGTGGAGCAGTGTTCCCCCTGGCTAAATGATGGGCAAGATGGTAGGGCTGGGCTACGTGAGCGCCACAGGCGTGAAGCGTTGCTAGGGCGGTCCGGGGGCATGCTCCCCCGGATAATTATTTAAAACTACCTTAAAAATGGTGCATTCTGAGGTATGTTTTAACCTTTAGTCTTGATTATAGAGGGGATATGGAAAACAACAAGACACTACTTGTAAATTTAGTAATCATTATTAATAAATGTCAGTAATAATGATTGTTTCATCGTGTTGAGGTGTGGTTTCCATTTTACCACTGGTACTCGGTTGAGGTGTGCATGGTTTCCACTTGACCACTAGTACCTGTACTTGGTTGTGGTGATATTTTTCTTGCCCTAACCCTAGGCCTTGTTACCACGCTGACAGAGTCAGTAAAACGTAAGTATAGCACAAATTATTGATAATCCGTTAGTATACACGGTTTGGGGGAATAGGCGTCTTTTTACGAGATGTCAACTTCGGTGATTTATATTCGTAAATACTTAACTCAAATCAACTTTCTCAAAATTGTTTGGCGCAACTTTATTGGAATATATATTATATATTTAGCACAAAGGTATTTTACGAATCACATTCCTTATTTTGCTATAAAAAACTGCGTAGAAAAGTCGTTAGTTGAATAGATTTGTGGGCACCTGTTCGTTTTTCGAATCCGGACCCACCTCGATTTCGCCGTTATAACTTGAATTTTGCGTAACTTTGATACCCCAGTGAGATAGTTCCATCATTCAACATTATCCTAGGAACATTTACCTTTAAGAATATTGCGTCTTGCGCCCATTTGAGGCGTAAAGGTTTGTATCAACATACGCTGCAATATCGCTCACGTTACGCGCTCTGCGGTAACGTATTGCCACAACGGCGCATACTATCGCAAACAAAGTCGCTATTTGGGTAAATCATAACCGGCCCTGAGCATCGTTTTTCTTAAGACGACTAAACGATGTTGATACAAATCTGCGATTTTGCAGGAATATAAGTGACTTTGCGGTGTCATTTCGCGCAGCTCACTGACGCTGAATATATCGCGAAAGAACTAAACAAAAATGGGCGCTCGAAATAGCTACGAGGCGGCAATTTCGGTATATTTTAGGCGAGCTAGGCGGCAAAGAAAAACGGCGAGGCGGCCCTCCTCGCTTGTCATATACCAGGGAAAACACTGGAAAATGTCATAGTCCAATCTCATTTTTTGAAAAAGCTAACACGCCACCAAATGGCGCTGTTTCAAACTATAGGCTACTATAGGTTTTTTGTTTTCACGTCAGATGGCGCTGCGATCACCGGCCATGTCCGTAAAAAGCGGAAGATTTTCAAAAGAAATCGGGAAAGCATAAGATTTTCAAAAAAAACGAAAAAACCGGAAGATCATCCGATAAAGCAGAATACTTCGAAGGTCTGATAAAGTGTGATGTAGTACACAGGAACAGTCTTTATAAAGACTACGTTAGTTAAGTTATTAAATAAATTCTGATCGGGATATGGCGCCTTGCAAGCGGCAAGACAAGACAAAGCAACATTTGGTGTGCGATCACTGCCACAGCTGGGTAGATTTTGCATTGTCCGGCTGTGGGAAGTCATGGGCAGAAACCATGGAGGAAGGATTCACCTGTCAGTGCATTGGGTGTTGGAAGGTGGAGTGTCTGCAGAAGGAGATAATTAGGTTGACAAATATTGTGAAGGGAATGGAGATGGGAATTAGGAAGGAGGCAGGTCGAATGGAGAGAGACGACAGGGAGAGAGGTGAGAATACTGCAAGACTGAAGGAGAATAGCAATGACAAGAAAACAACTGAGGAAAGGAGATTGAGAGGAGGGAAGATGATTGGAGGGGAAGAAATTGGAAAATCGACAACAGAAAACGTGACAAGCGTGAAGGTGACAGGGGAGAAAGTGACCGTAGAGAAGGAGGGAGGGAAGATGGGACGGGAGAGGAGAAAAGAAAATGAGATGGGACGAAAGATGAAGGGAGGAAAAGAAGTGAGAGCAAATGTGATAGAAGAGAAGTCGATAAAAGGGAAGCTAACAGAAGGAAAGGTGACAAGAGAAAAAGCGACAGGAAAGAATGGATCGGAAGAGAATGTGACAGGAGACAAGACGACAAGGGGAAAAGACAACAACCAGACAGATGCAAACCGAAGAAGGAGCTATTCTAATGCAGTGATTGAGGGGGCAATGAGGAAAGAGAGGGTGTTTATGGGCGCCTCCATTATGAGAAAGACGGACAAGACACTGAGCGAGGGGAAGGACGTCGTTGTTTGTCTACCTGGGGCTAGGATTGAACATGTGACTGACAGGGTAGAGAAGGTATTGGGACATGGCAAGGGGGGGGTCTATACTGGTACATGTAGGAACAAATAATGCAGACAGGGAGGGAACAACTGGAATAGTACATTATTACAGACAGTTAGTGAGGAAGCAAAAGAAGACAAAAGTTGAACAGGTTATTCTGTTAGGAATTTTGCCAGTAATGAGAGGAAGGGGGACAACGTACAGAAACTGCAAGAGGATGGCGATAAACGCACTAGTTGACCAGATGTGTGAAGAAGAGGGGGTGGGATTCACAGATTTATGGGGATACTTTGTTGGGAGGGAAGATATATACGTGAGAGATGGCCTCCATCTTAGTGGAAAGGGGGCAGCAGTTTTATCAGAGAACCTGCTGCGATCTGTTGACAGTGGGACAGGTTGCATCTATTTAAACTAGATTCGCAGGGGGGACTCACAGAAAAGCCTGAAACTGGAGGCATAGATAAAGACAGCACATATAAATCAGCTAAGAACAGTCTGAAAAACTCTTCTGAAGCTGGATATAAATGTGTTTGTTTAAATGCAAGGAGTATAGTAAACAAAAGAAATGAGCTAAACATTATGGTAGAATATATTGACCCTCACATAATAGGTATAACCGAATCCTGGACAACCACCGATATATCAGATGCCGAATTGGGACTGATAGGATATGTAATGTTTAGGAAAGATAGAATAGGAAGAAAAGGAGGTGGAGTTATTTTATATATTAAAGAATCTATCCAGGATTATGAAATAAAATTAGAAAGAGAAGCAGATTGTGAAGAAGCTGTTTGGTGTAACATAATTACAGGAAACTTAACGTTAACAGTTGGGTTAGTTTATCGAAGTCCAAACATAATCATAGAAGATAATTTAAAAAAATACAAAACGTTATAAGGGAAGTAAGCAAACGGGACTGTATTATTATGGGGGATTTTAACCACGGGCATATACCATGGAAACCCCTACAGAGTATGGGGAGTGAGGACCACAAGTTTTTAGTTTTAGTTCAATATATTTTCCTTTCTCAACATGTGCTACAACCAACCATGTGTGAGAATGTGTTAGACATAGATTTGTCCTCACAGAATGATTTATTTGACAATGTCAAGATATGTGAGCCACTGGGGAGTAGTGATTCGGGAGTAGTGATTTACGTAGTTATTAAATTACTATAGCATACTTAGTAGTTAATTATTGCATTGTACGAAATCGTACACATATATAGGGTGGATCCTGTCAGAGCGCCTAATTGTTAGCCTAAATGGGGGTCTCCCGGCCCTTTACATTGATATTTGTTTTATATTTATACCTTATTATTTATACTGATATATACTTATATATACTCACTTGTTGGCCAAATAAAAAATATCCGTCTCTCTCTCTATATACGTCTGGCAAAATCCACCACGTTAGTTTGCATAACATTTCTCATGATTAGTTTGGAACGATGACGTAACTCGAAAACGTAAGCACTGTGTTTACATAATTTCATAATATATGTAAAATTGCCTCTCCTGATGATGTGTTTTTGAACATTAGGGACAGGAAATAGCAACGGAGCACCATGCCACTTTCCATTCGAGTACAGCCGACGTATGTGGTCTGAGTGCTTGGAACATACGTTCCTATCTAGCGAAAATCAAGTACAGTACTGGTGCGGAACGACCGCCAGTTACGATGCTGACAAGAAGTACAGTATCTGTGCTGGTAAGTTGTTAGAAGTATTTAGCATGTGTTGCTGCATCAAAATTCTATCCCTCATTAGTACAACGACATTGGTGTTGAACGGCGTTTAAAACACTCCATTGGCCAAGTGATTAATGTGCGTATATGCACACGATAGACACTCGAACTGCCACAAGCATGCGCAGAAGTACGTGCACATGCTGACTGGCGCTTGCACACAAACACACGCATGCACGCACACACGTATTTTTATTTTTTGATAAAGCAGACATGGCAAAACCGAGCCTTGTTTTGATTGATTTTCTGAGGCCTCCTTTTCGTAACATGTCCCCAGCCTATTTGTAAGTTTATTTTCTGACCGTTTACCACAGTTCTGTATGTTTCTATTGATTAGTACCTTGCTCTTCAATTAATACATTTGTATGACACCTTGTCTTTTCTTCCAGACCACACTGGGAAGGTGATACTAAATTAAAAGAAATAACTCACGCTGCCTCTCTTAAGGTAATGGTCGTTTACAAAGCATAATAATATATATATCTTTTTAAACATAAATACACTGTAGAAACAAAAATAGACGCTACACCCAAGACAAAACAACCACTTCTAATGTTTTGGGTCAGAGAATCATTCCATGTACCTATCACCTCACCCGTGCATACGTAATATTAATGCTTGCACAAATGCATCAGAACGCTCAAAGATCCTGATTCGACGCCGTGAGTCGTTTCCATAACAACTGTATGCAAGTCCACTGTTGGATACAATACTAGCTGAGTTACCCGGCGTTGTCCAGGGAAAGAGGCAATGATATACATCCTCAAGTCATTTCCACTTAAATCTAACTAAAAGTATTGTTGACATAATTATGAACACTGAGACTATACAAAACCTTAAATGCCCAACACTTGAGTTCGAGACACCCCACACCCATCCGAAATGTTTCCAGCCTACCCACATTAATAAATTATAGTTGGTCACTGGACTAGTTGTTAGGACAAACTTTTGCCAGAACTCGCACGCGTTCACCCTTATAACTATAGCGTAACCAGCAACAGGCAGAGGGCGGTTGCTGTGATACCCGTCCGGGATTTTGTAACGTTAATAAAATAAAATAAATAAAAACCTAATAAATATGTCCGCATACACCCAGTGACATGTTTGTACATGGGATAATTACCTGTACAATGATGTAGAAACACATTAATTCCGTGGCTGGAACCCGACAGAATAGTTGCAGTGTGTTGTTTGCCAGAAGTAAAGTTTTGTAAAGCGTTTTGAACAGAACTAAGGATTGAATACAGCGCTATATAAGAGCTTATTATTATTATTATTATTATTAGAAGTAGTACGCGCTCACGGGGCTGACGCGGAGAATTGCTTACGTGACCAGCGACAATTTCAATCATTTAAAATCTAATCAATATGTCTGCACACATATAGCGACATATTTGTAGATGGCATAGATTTTTACGAATATATAGATAAACATTACATTCCGTGGCTGGAATTCCACGAACAGCATTTTAAAATATTGAGCCCTTCAAGTTATCCACCCGAGGATGAATTTCGTAAATGTCTAACTATACGAACCATATCAATTTGCCCGCTAGATCACATGCAACATTTCAGCCCGATACATGCAAAACTGACGGATATGTGGGTACACATCTCCGTCCTGTTTTATAATGTAGACACATTCTTATCTAGGCATAAATAGTTACATACTCACACATGTAAACGCATAGTCAAACACTTATAATTCGTGCACATTTTATTGGCATTAATGTAACAATAATTACGTCTAAGTGTACTAACAAAACTAACCATTTGCAAATACAACTACGAAAGTGAAGCCAGTAATTTACTAGAATAACCTTTTTGAAGGCAGATAATTCAAATCGTATTGACAGCGTCATTTTTATGGACAGGCTCGTAAATAATCGCCAAATTAGGTTAACTAACTTAATAAAAATTTTGCGTTTGCATTGTGCATGGTCTGGCATTATATATAGTTGTTTATGCATATAATATATATATATATATATAATATATATACAAGTGTAATTCAGCTTCTGACACGAAGGGAAGATGATACACCAATAAATACGGCGTATTCATATATTATGCGAGCAAAACTAGGAACCTGACGCATCATAACAAACGACACAGCTTTGCGCTTATAGGTCAAACATCTCCTCATTGGCATGATGTCAACCACCAGCCTATTAAACATTTGATTCGAATTGATCACGTTGAGGCAACATTCTAAGTTAGCCACTGACCGTTATGTGAAAAAGTAGGTTGTAGTTGCAAATCGTTAGTTTATATATTTAACTCGGTTATGTGCATAACACCATAAAGTTGTATTTTGTGTCCCTTTAACACACGGCGTGTTTTATGTTCAGTCTAGTAGAGCGACCCGCGATGAACCGACGACCATCCATGACGGACCAAGTACGCAGCTCCTTGACTTGACAATCGCCAAGTACAGCTGCCGCCCTCGACCACGCCTTGTAGTTAGACCAACTGTCTTATGTAATCTTCATCGTTAACATTAGGTTGTCTGTTCCCCGTGTTTAAAATATAATGTAAAAAACTAAAATATGTTGAAGCATAATGTCAAAATTGCGTTTAATAAACCCGAAACACTGTTCGTAAATAGATTGTCTACCCCCGACATGTAAACGAAACACTCCGATTGCAGACCAATCTGTTGGCAGTTAAACGGACGCATCATGGCTTAACAATAAGACTTTTAATATTCAGCGCGGTCGCCACATTGCAGACATAGAAATAACTACCACCCTGGTAAATTGAGAAACGGAACAGACAAGTGTTTTTTTTTAACGGATGCCATATGTAATCGGATGCTAAACCGGATGTTAAACCGGATGCATTTAACCCCATGTCATTTATAATTGGTCAGGATACATTATATCCACAGTTTGGCCATTATAAACCAATCCAGGCCAATGTGCCAGACTAATTCACGCTTGTACTAATTCTAAGAATAAAACTAGTGAAAATGTTCATGTACTGTTTTTTTAACATACTGCGTATGTATTCGTGTGCGTGCGTGCGTGCGTAGGGCGTGTGGCGTGTGGCATGTGGCGTGTGGGCGTGCGGGCGTGCGTGAGTCAGTGTGTGCGCTCTCATGTGTGCCTTTATAATTACGCATGCGTGTGTCTGCGTTTTCGTTTATCCATTTGTACATGTGTACATGTATGTGTGTGTGCGCGCACGCGTGTGTGTCAGTGTGTGTGTGTGTGTGTGTGTGTGTGAATGTGTGTGTGTGTGCGTGCGTGCGTGCGTGCGTGTGCGTGTGTATGTGCGTGTGTGTGTGCGTGTGTGTGTGTGTACATGGGTTCGTGTACGTTGAGTGCGTACGCGCGCTTCCCCTCGTATCACCACCGGCCATCCTCGCTAACCAGGGGATCTTCCTGATTACACCCGTCTCAATATCCCTGTATACCTGCCAACTTTCTGTTTTAATTCCGGGAGATACACCGGCGCTGTATCGTTGCCCTGTCTCTCGAAAGACAGGGAAGGGGTGTGACAAGAACGAGACAAAAAAATAACCTGGTCGGGAAAACATGGCACGAACTGAGCTGGCTTAATATATTTACAGCTGGAGGAAATGTGCTAACGCGATACACAAGGTACCATGGAATGGTGTATGATATAACTACACAATTGATTCAGGACATAACCCCATTACGACATAACCCTAGTGGACAATACACAACTGGACATAACCCAACTCGGACAGAATCCCTCTCACTAATGCAACTTTTGAAGAAATTATGTCTGAGTGGGGTTATGTCCGGGTGGGGGTTATTTCCCAGTGGGATTATGTCCGAGTGGGGTTATGTTCAGGTGGGGTTATATCCGAGTGGGGTTATGTTCAGGTGGGGTTATATCCGAGTGGGGTTAAGTCCGAGTGGGGTTATGTCCGAGTGGGGTTATGTCCGAGTGGGGTTATGTCCAGTGCGGTTGTGTCCGGATGGGGTTATATCCAGGTGAGGTTATGTCCGAGTGGGTTTATGTCCAGTGCGGCTATGTCCTAGTGGGGGTTTTACCAGTGTTTTTTTTCCAGTTTACCCTATTCCAATAGAATATGGATGTGCACGTACTCATAACTCGCTAACATCAGAAGAACAGGCCCAGTGAAACCGTAGTTTTGACATTTCTCTTATAGACGGATTGATTGATAATTTTGTTTTCACTCGGTAACATTCTTAGTTTACACTATTTTCGATGGCTTATCCTTTTATGCATCATTTGCGTCAAGCATACAACACGTTTTAACATATGTACAAAGGATACATAACACATATTGACGAGGTCTCCGTAACTAAATGGCTCGAGTCTAGTAGGGTTCAGTATTAATTATGTCAACGCTTGTGAATGAGGGCAGCCACCGTAAGCAACACAACAATGAACAATGGACATTTATGGAATTTTATTACATATATAAATAACGAGGAACTCTTTTATAGTAACAATAAAAACAGCATTTACCCTCTTATTCTACCTTATCTCTGCTCTGGTCGTTAGTTAACTAAGGCGTAGCCATCCCCAGCTAATCCTTAATACTCGAATAAAAAATGATAATTGAATGGCCCGTTCAAAAATAACTAAGTACTATTAGCACTCTCAATGGAACTTCAAATGTCAATGCATTGCAAGTTCTGGTTCGCTCGGACTCAAGTAAGTAACATCGGGGAATGTATACCATCCCAAGTATATAGAACAACAGTCTCTTAGTTTCATACATCTGGAATCTATACCATCCCCAGTATAGGGAACAACATTACATACATCGGGAATCTATACCATTCCCAGTATAGAGGAAAGCAGTCTCTCAATTATATACCATTCCCAGTATAGAGAACGGCACTTAATTACATACAATATATTGAGACATATCAACTTAACATGTAAATATACCTACGTGTCAAGGGGGTTTATGTTCTTAGCATAAGTGTTTAATATTTTTTTAGTTAGTTCTGACGCAATAGGTTTATCTTCCTATCTCAACTGTTATAACTGTTTTTGGAATACAGTAATTAATTGTTGCTGATATAGAAATACTTGATGCAAAACAATTCTACATATTAAGCTTGCGGAAAACAATAGTCAAATGTAAGATGTAATCTAAAAAACAATAATAGTAATTCAGCTGTCTTATCGTGTTGGTAATACAACAATACATGAAAAAAGTTGCGGGAACCGAGCAGTTAAGTAGATATTCCGAAGTAGGCAAGTAGGTATAAAGGCATGTGTGGTGTTTGATTATCATTCAACCAATGACCAGTACGTACTGTTAACATCGTGTCTCTTCAAGTATAAGTATATTCCGAAGTAGGCAAGTAGGTATAAAGGCATGGGTGGTGTTTGGTTATCGTTCACCCAATGACCAGGACGTACTGTTAACATAGTGTCTCTTCAAGTATAAGTATATTCCGAAGTAGACATGTAGGTATAAAGGCATGGGTGGTGTTTGGTTATCGTTCACCCAATGACCAGGACGTACTGTTAACATAGTGTCTCTTCAAGTATAAGTATATTCCGAAGTAGACATGTAGGTATAAAGGCATGGGTGGTGTTTGGTTATCATTCACCCAATGACCAGTACGTACTGTTAACATCGTGTCTCTTCAAGTATAAGTATATTCCGAAGTAGGCAAGAAGGTATAAAGGCATGGGTGATGTTTGGTTATCATTCACCCAATGACCAGTACGTACTGTTAACATCGTGTCTCTTCAAGTATAAGTATATTCCGAAGTAGGCAAGTAGGTATAAAGGCATGGGTGGTGTTTGGTTATCGTTCACCCAATGACCAGGACGTACTGTTAACATAGTGTCTCTTCAAGTATAAGTATATTCCGAAGTAGACATGTAGGTATAAAGGCATGGGTGGTGTTTGGTTATCGTTCACCCAATGACCAGGACGTACTGTTAACATAGTGTCTCTTCAAGTATAAGTATATTCCGAAGTAGACATGTAGGTATAAAGGCATGGGTGGTGTTTGGTTATCATTCACCCAATGACCAGTACGTACTGTTAACATCGTGTCTCTTCAAGTATAAGTATATTCCGAAGTAGGCAAGAAGGTATAAAGGCATGGGTGGTGTTTGGTTATCATTCACCCAATGACCAGTACGTACTATTAACATCGTGTCTCTTCAAGTATAAGTATATTCCGAAGTAGGCAAGTAGGTATAAAGGCATGGGTGGTGTTTGGTTATCATTCACCCAATGACCAGGACGTACTGTTAACATCGTGTCTCTTCAAGTATAAGTATATTCCGAAGTAGGCAAGTAGGTATAAAGACATGGGTGGTGTTTGGTTATCATTCACCCAGTGACCAGGACGTACTGTTAACATCGTGTCTCTTCAAGATAAGTATATTCCGAAGTAGGCAAGTAGGTATAAAGGCATGGGTGGTGTTGGGTTATCATCTACTCGAAGACAGGAACGTATTGTTAACATCGTGTCTCTTCAAGTATAAGTATATTCCGAAGTAGGCAAGTAGGTATAAAGGCATGGGTGGTGTTTGGTTATCATTCACCCAATGACCAGGACGTACTGTTAACATAGTGTCTCTTCAAGTATAAGTATATTCCGAAGTAGGCAAGTAGGTATAAAGGCATGGGTGGTATTTGGTTATCATTCACTCAATGACCAGTATGTACAGTTAACATCGTGTCTCTTCAAGTATAAGTATATACGTATATTCAAATTCGGTATTTAAATACTTACCACAATTTGTGGACACCAACCTTGGATGTGTGGAATTTACTTCCTTTATCAAAAGAGGAGCAATACAAGCGTTGGGTAAGGACAGTTGCACTGGTAGTGGGATCGAAGGCAACCCCCACGCCGTGGTTGTCCATGCTGGCACCAATAGTTTGGCCAATTATGTTTTTGAGGAGAGCTTTTTGCTGTGTACTGTCAGACTATATGAAACAGGAGTAACTGCTTAATTATGGAAATGTTCTGCAAATACATTAGAACCTCAATTTACTCTCATTATGTTCATCCCACGCACGTTACATTGCCTTCATACAGTGGTCTCTTAAGTTTACATAGAAACGATTATGACCTGGACTAATGGGAAAAACACTATGATATATATTTTTTAGTTAAGCCATCAGCTGGTGATCAATAAATACTTGATACCAGTTTAACAGGAAATTATTTGCCGTGTGAAGGTTATTCATGACAACAACATGGAACAAAGTGCGTCCATAGAAATGACCGCTTGTCTAGGTTGGCTGATTAATTTAGTAGCAATTTATTAGGCATAATAAATTGGCTGTTGGTAATCATCTGCACAAAGTGTTGACTTATTTAACGTAATTCAACACGGAAATAGGTTTCGCATATGTACACATGATTATGCGTAAACTTACACCCTATTCTTTACGCGCATGTGTGCATTTATGTGTGTGGTTGTCCATACTACGATGATCGCGATGCTTATCTTTATAAATAAAAATTACATAGTATAATGCATTGCCATTATCTCCTAGAAATTATTGTATCAAGACATGGGAATATAAAGGAAACAGATTAATGAAAATCCAAAGGAAAGCACTGCGAATTATAATATTAACCAAATACAATTTGCATACAGAACCGGTTTTTAAACAACTCAACATATTAAAAATAGATGACGTATTAAAATTACAAGAAATACAATTTTATTACAAATATAGAGATCAAAATGCACCTGTATATTTACTAAATTGGCAGATAACTTCAAATGATGGCATACATGAATATTATTCTCGGAGAACAACTGAACTACATACATCCAGAATCATGAATTTGCAAACAAAGTGTCTTAGATATAATTTAACCACATGTTATTAATAATATCCCTGATTTAGTGATCAACAATATAGTGACCCATAGTTTGAGAGGATTCTCAAGTTATGCCAAATACTATATGCTACAACAATATAACGTCACGTGCACTATATTAAATTGCTACATACATCAACTAAATTATTTATATCATGAATGTGTGCAACACATTCAATAAAAGTACAATACAACTGTTTCAATATGTGCACTAGCTCACATGCTTACACGACCACACACAACAAACAAAATACTTCAACAAAACAATCATCACTCAGTCTGTAAGAGAAAGAAAATAAAACGGTTTATGACATATCAACAAGTGTTACATACATCTCGTCTAGTGTTGGCATTGGCATCGTTGTCAACTTTTGCATTGCTCTTGACATATGTACTGCAGTTTATACTATTTACTGTTTTTGTGAAGGTTGGCTTATTTGTGAGTATTTTGGCGAAACACATTGTACAAGCATACAGCTACAGATAGCGCTACGTTGCTTTGGAAGTTTTCGGCCAGGTGTACGTTTCTGACAGTGTGTGTATGTTCTTCCTACACACTGTGAACATATCACATGCACTGAAGCAGTTGGTGTGCTACGCTTACAAAAGACTGTACAACAATAATATAAAATCACATAATGGATATGTCAAAAAGAAATCGTTTTCATAAAAAATATTAACTATCCTGAAGAATGTTCAGCAATCTGATACATCACTTGTTGAAATATCTTTGTATGTCTACCATTGTCTGTGCGATGCCGTAAACAATAGGTTTGTTGTCACGGCACACTTTACATTGAAAGCGAATTTTGCGTTATAACGTAGATACACAGTACGTCCGTAATGGAAGGTGTGCACGTGATATTATGAATTACAACTGCTCGTTCGTGTTTGACACGTGTGTGAAAAAAATATACAAAAACGTTTGCAGGGGAAGTCAATATTAGCGCACGCCAATAACAAAAAGCGACATAGTTGAATAACAAAATCGTCACGTGCATACATTCTCACCTAATAGTTGTATGCTGAGTCGTTCCATTTTAAAGTTTCATGCAGCAACCTATTATTTATATAGATGAGAATATGCCAGAACACATTTGTAAACCTACATTTTACAGACTATCTCCTACTTAGGATACACAAAAAAGTTTAAGGTCTTAAATAGCGTAGTATCCAGTCCTCGTGACTGCTCAAAGCGCTTTGCACCTTACTCTCTGGCAGACCTGTTCAATCGTACACCATCTCGTCTTATCTGGGAAGCATTCAGTCACGCTGCAAGTAATGCGCGAATACTATTTGTGTAGAAATATCCACCACTGATTATAGCCAGACACTCATTCATACAGTCGAATGAGCAACGTTGAGTAAACAACTTGCCCAAGGTTCGATACCGCCACACAAGATATGAACCCGGGTTCTCTCAGTCGAGAGTCCAAAGCTCTAGCCGCTGTGCTACTGCGCTACACATTAACTCAAATTTGAAATCAGGCATCGGCTGTCCCTTGCACTAATTATGACGTTTTCGCGTCCTGATCATTATAACTGCCTAATGCGTTTTGTTTGTTACGTCTTTCACCTCAGGTTCCTAAGGATTTAGGCGCGGAAGAAGTGTATAGTTATTATATGGCATTGGGTGGAATTTCCCGGCTACCTAATAGCAGTGTCTTTGGCGGTTAACACCTTTCACATTTGAAGTTTGTTTGAATAACATATTTATTGATGCTTTGTTTGTCGAATCTTGCACAATACTCGGATCGTTACGTCAATACAATTGCACTGATGTAATGTATGCTATGACATTTGATCATAGGCAATAAATATCGTCCATTTACAACTTACGCACTGTTTCTGTTATCAAACTAGCCGCGGCAATTATAAATGTACCTGCAGTGTACTAAATAATCATAGTAATAGCCCGACAGAAGATATTAATAAAAACTTATCAAACAGACAGAAGAGCGTTGATGCCTTTGCTGGGGAATAATTCAATGGCAGCACTCCATGCGCGGTTTGCAGCAATGATAAGGGACATCCCTTTAACGGTCCGACACCTCACGATCACGTGAGAGGACCGTCGCATCGCCATTCTCACTCGAAGCAGGTGTGCATTTATTCGTAACCCACCTCCGCCTCTCCATATTGATTCACTGATTGTGCTCTCGCTGATTACATCATTCGCGTGCATGTTAAGGCTGGAATACACTGGCACTCTTTCGTCCAACCAACTCAACAAATATTTATACCAAAATTCGTTACTCGGATACATTCATTGGGGGACCAAATGTGTCCACATGAGCGATGTTCCAATCATTATAATATACTAGCAAAAATGTCCGTCACCTGACGGGATGCCTTGGAAGATGACAGTCGTGATAGTAATGTTTACCATATGTTACAAAACACACAGCATCGTTACACAAACACTTGACACGCTCGCAGATACTCGGTGTTTGGTCAAAATGATGAATGTCGGCGAGAATGTGAAGTTCCCGTCCATAGATAGATCCTAGTCATGAAAGTGTGTAGCAATTTCAAATAATAATTATTCGTAGTGCTATATTAGCATAAGGGTAGACATATGCATTTATTTGTCAGCGTCTACTCCATATTACCAATTCTGTGACCCAGGGGCCGTTTTCCAGAAGTATTTGCCACGCTGTTCTAGCGATTGTCAGGTTACGTTCTACGTATTATGCGCAAATTACGTGTTACGCTCCGAATAATTGATCTACCCTGTAGGTGAAAATCTTAACATATAGTGTATTTAAAAAATATATTGGTCGATCTTATGATCCATTCCAGGGGGTCGTAGTTTAAACCCTGCTTGGCGCTCGAGTTTCAAGCAGTCTAAGCCGAAAAGGTTAACCTACCCGCATACACCCGCGAGCTCGAGTGGAAGTAGATTTGATATATTTGTGTAAAAATAAAAAAGAGGAATCCGACATTTGAGAAAAACCAGACACTGCAGCAGAAAGGGCAACATGCCAACAACACTTTTGCCGAAAAAACCGATACGTTTTTTGTATTACATATAGCCTTCTTACACCTTGCACACGCAAGCTCGATTATAATTAGATCTGAAATATTTGTGTAAAAAGAAAAAAAGAGGAAATCGACATTTGAGGAAAACCAGACACTGCAGCAGAAAGGGCAACATGCCAACTGCTTCGACACTTTTATAAAAAAAAGCGATACGTTTTTCATATAGTCTTCTTACACGTGCATGCCTATTTTTGTTTGTCACGCCTGTGTTTGTTCGTAGAAAAACACTCTGGAAACTATTGTTCGGTTATAAATTATATTCGTTTGCAGTTTATTGTTTGTTTTTAATGACCAGAATATTCAGAAATAATACTATTTACCAAATGTTAGAAAACACACAGCAACTTTACACAAACACCATCACACTTACGCATGGTCAAATGTTGAAGATCGACGAGAATGTGAAGTTCACGTCCATCGATAGATCCTAGTCAAGATAATGTGTAGAATTTTCAAATATTAATTATTCATAGTGCTATGCTATTAACATAAGGGTATATATATATATATACATTTATGTGTCAGCGTCTACTCCATATTACCAAGTCCTTGACCCAGGGGCCGTTTTCCAGAAGTATTTGTCACGCTGTTCTAGCGATTGTTAGGTTACGTTTTACGTATTATGCGCAACTTACGTGTTACGCTCCGAATAATCTAAAAGTGTAAAAAGAAAAAAGAGGAATCCGACATTTAAGAGAAACCAGACACTGCAGCAGAAAGGGCAACAGGCCAACTGCTTCGACAGTTTTGCAGAAAAAGCGATTCGTTTCTTCATATTACATATAGTCTTCTTACACATGCATACCTATTTATGTTTGTCACGCCTATGTTTGTTCATAGAATAACACTATGGAAACCTTTGTTCGGTTATATATTTTATTCGTTTGCAGTTTATCGTTTGTTTTTAATGACCAGAATACTCAGAAGAAACGACATGCTGCTTTCTGGAACAGACATCTAATTATAAGTTGCAAGATGTGTTAGAACATATCTATCTTTGCCACTTCACCAAGTCTATCTGCTTTTTTCTGAACGATCCTTGTATTTATGCTCCTGAATAACAGTTCGAACCAAATAGTTCATATATAGTTCATATGTTCAAAATGTTTCCCACAATAGTATATGAAACATGATGGTTTCTGGAATAATAATATTACATATGTATATATATATTATCTTTGTTTGTTTAAATAACGAGATAATGTGAAGTTCATATCCATCGATAGGCCGTAGTCGTCATAGCGTAGAATTATAAATTAATATTTGTGTCGCTATACTATTGGCACAAGGGTAGACATAAGCATTATTGTATCTGCTTCTACTCCATGTTGCCAATCCCATGACGCAGGGCCCATATTATGTTTTATGTTTTATGCTCCGAACAAATGATTCATCCCATAAAAGGTGCGATTATTGACATATATCAGGTGTTTAGAAAATATATAGGTATTACGTCCCATTCGTGGGGTCGTAAAGTAATCCCTCAAAGCTTGGCGTTCGATGTTCAAGCCGTCTGAGAAGAAAACGTTAACCTACCCGCGTACATACACACACACGCTCGATTATACGTAGACAAGGCATCGCATCACACTTCTTTATATACAAACGAATATGTTGATGTTACAAATCAGACAGCGTGATAATTGTTATACCAAATGTCGTTGTTAGATTACATCCCTGTATATCACTTAAAAGCATTCTTCTATGTGTAATACTACTATAGTTAATGTTTTTTTTAAATGATGCACTGGATCCCAGTGACAAATCGTATGCAGTCCACCACATTTTAACTTGTACTTGTAGACTAAATACTTGTATGTACGTCAGAATATATCGCGTCACAATAAAACATTTGTATTTATGTGTTGTGTAAATTAGTATGTGTGCGCGTTGCCCGCCCGCCCGCCCGCCCGCCCGCCCGCCCGCCCGCCCGCCCGCCCGCCCGCCCGCCCGCCCGCCCGCCCGCCCGCCCGCCGCCCGCCCGCCCGCCCGCCCGCCCGCCCGCCCGCCCGCCCGCCCGCCCGCCCGCCCGCCCGCCCGCCCGCCCGCCCGCCCGCCCATTATATGCCACTACTAGGCAGAAAATGGGCTAATTATAAGTCCAAGAAGAAAGGAAACTACACGAAAGATCAGATGGACATTTCCAGAGAAAAGTAGTCACCCCAGGGCAGATCCACATTGTGATGAATTACATGGGTATGGTGACTGGGCACATGTTCAGGGGCTCGGGCTACGCTGAGATTATCCTCGAGGCTGGCCTCGTCACCAGCGGCTGTCAGAAAAGTGTCCTCAGTGGGAAGGCTTATGCTAAGGCGTTATTATGTCTGAAGGCTGTCTGTGAGGCGATGGAACGGCTACTGCTGGAGAAGTTTGAACAGGAGGGAAACGTCCATGTAGACAACCAAGTGGCCCTCCTCAACCTGGTCAAGTCCTGCAGCCGAGAGAACCTCGACCTCGCTCTCCAGGACCCCTCAACTCTCACCATCGTCAACAAGTACATGGAGTTTGACGACAAGGTGCGTGCCGGTCACCTGGGCAAGACCCCTACCTTCTGGTTCGGCTTCATTGAACACACCCGCCTCATCCTCATCTATTCTGTGAAGACCAACAACCTCAAGCTCTACCACAAGTGCAACGGGGAGATGACTAACATATTCTTCACATTTGATGGCCCGAACTACTCCAGGTACTTGGCCTGGCTGGAGGTGCACCTCACCAACATCGACTAGTCTAACCATGGCGTGAAGGAGCTTCTTGAGAAGGGCGGCATCGCAGTGGCACGGTCATTCATTCCCGGTGCACTCAGCGTAGTCGACAAAACTATGGAGGAGACATTCATGACATTCGACAAGTCGGCAGGAGGACTAGTATGGCTGTTCTCAATATTCCCTGCTTATCAGCGTTGGTGCCGCACCACATCCGCTCATGCCCCATATTTTGAGAGGATGCTCGATATGTGTGGACTCATCAATGACCCCGAGTGTCCAAAGGCAGGGAAGCATCGCGAGCGCGAGGCTGCTGAGATCAAGAAGAGCGAGGAAGCTTTGCAGCAAACACTCACTGCTACCCAGAACTTCATCGACCCCTTCCCCATCGCTGACAAAGACCGGCTCTACAACGTCGCATCCGGTGTTCCTGTTTCCCCGGAGGTCGAGATCGATGTCTTTCGAACTGACACAGTTGGTAAAGAAGCCAAGAAGGCCTTCATCAGTGGTCGTTTCCAGAATGGGTCATCTGAGGAGACCTTCTTTAAACCCATCAAGACGCAGAAGCTGAAGACGATGGAGGCCTCAAACAAGACAGTCAAGCTCACCTCCACACAGGGAAAGCTCATCCAGTACCGTGAGCAGAGCAACCTGGCCTTTATGCTTCTTTCCAAGTCGCAGCTCCTGGATGAGCCTCTCGACCTTGATGAACTGATGCGGTACTCCCTCACACCTGTTCCTCCCAGCCTCGGCACCCCCGACGGATTCTTTGCCAAAACGAACAAGGCCTCCATGCTACACTTCTTGCTAAATGACATCCCCGAGGATGTGCCCTACCCAAAAGACCCGATCCACATCCAGGATGCCATGGTTCTCTGACACGTGCTCACCAATCTGCAACAGACGAACGGTGACATTTTCCTCCCGGTGCTGGACCAGATGGCTGCCAAAAAGAACTTTGTGTTCTTCACTGACTGCTATCATGAAGACTCTATCAAGGCACAGGAGAAATTGCGACGTGCAACATCGATGGCCCAGCCACCAGGAAGACGGCCGACTTCAAGCTGTTCCTGGCCAATGAAGAAAACAAGCTACAGCTCTGCCACCTGCTGCTCCGAGTCTGGCTCCACCACTCGCACTCCATCAGCCTCACCATCTATCTCGACACCGGCATGGGCAAGCACCGCCAGATAGTTAACTTGACGGAGCTGGCCAAGTCACTGGAGCCGCTGGTCGGGTTCTACGTGTTATCAGGCGAGGACTGCACCGGTGCCTTCAAGGGCAAAGGCAATGTGGCGCCCCTAAAAAGCTCCAAAAGAGCCCTAAGTATCACAACGTTTTCAAGAAACTTGTTGATGACTGGACGGTGAAGCCGGAAGTGATGGCAGATTTGGAAGCCTTCACCTGCCTCATGTACGGTCAGGCTTGCGATACATCAGTAGATGCTGTGCGAGGCAAGATGCTCATAAAGATGGTTGGAGAACACGAGAAGCTCACCACCAAGTCCATGGTTGACCTGGCTCTCCTCACGCCCTGCTAATTCTCCATGTTGGCCGGGTCAACTACCGACTAGCCAAGTACAAGCGGGCCAACATGCCTTGCTTATGGCGACCCAAGCCCTGCGATGATGGACAGGGATGGGTGAAGACTGTGGAGGGTGTATTGGAGCCAGTGTGGTCGTGTGGACCCATCTTGCCTCCCCCCACTCATTGACTTGCTTGAGAAAGCTGCTGAGGAGGAGGAGGAGGGAGAAGAGGAAGATGATCAGCAGATTGACTATGATGAGCTGCTTCTTGGCGATGATGATGATTAGTGTGTAGTGTTGAGGGTAAGTTTCGGGTAGATAGTTCTTGAGGAGACGTAACTACTGATCGTAGTGGGTAGATTTCGTGTAGTTTCCTTTCTTCTTGGACTTATAATTAGGCCATTTTATGCCTAGTAGTGGCATATAATGTTGAGTCAGTGCTTATGCGCAATCACCTATTCTTAACTTAGTATTTGACTCGAATTCAGGCATGGAAATATGGTATTATGTGCATTTTGAAGCAATAAATATGTTTGAATCGTCAAAATAAGTCGCGCGTGACAAAATCCAAGATGGCCGCCAAACGGATTCCTTCGGACATTATTTCAAAATGTTAACATCCAAATCTGTTTACTAGACACCTTCAGGGTTGCAAAAAAGTAAGTTTCATTTAGAAATCCACTGGGTGCATGGAGGGCATACCTTCCGACTGTACTATATCGTTACACGCCACGCCGCACCTACCGCTATATCGGTCGTCTGCTATTCAATGTTCCACGTGTGATATCCTGAGTTATGTTGGTCGTCGTGCATTAGTTTATGTTACCTGGTAGGCCACATTGTGGAACTCGCAGCGATTAAAACTGGCTGCCAATGAGAAATAAATAATAGAAAAACATTAGTATTGTGAAGTAACGGAAACCTGAGTAATGCTGATGTTTGGTTTTATTTCTCTCAGCCTTTGATTTTAGTAGGTATGTATTCAATATAATTATTTATTGTATTTTAGATATGTACTTTTAACTTATTTTATTTAGTATATTTAGCTTCTCACCACATTTGTTTTATAACTGTGCAACTAAACATTTATATCCGTGACAGTGGACACGTCCGCTTTTTGACGACTTGGCCTCTTTGGACCCGTGCTAATGGCCAATACACGGCAGTCACCTTCTGATTGCTACATAAAGAGAGGGCCTACGCCGGATTTACTACCAAAGGGATAGGGTGAAAATCCAAGAACACAGGGTATTATCGCCGCTTCCCGCTCCTTGCACCACAAGGAACCAAATTCCGCACTTTCGATGCAGTATTTCCCTATCTTTTAACATGTGAGGGAAATATAAAAATGAAAACACCTTCCTACTGAAATAGCACAGCTAAAATGGAAGTTTGTTGTAGTAATTCCAATCTTTTAACGTAGACAGTTTCGCTGTAGCATTTACACATTTTTTCACTCCGATTCAGTATATTTGTCAGTACTTTTTAGCTACCATAACAAAGTCAAGGTCTCTTTATCTTTTAACATGTATGAATGCTATAGTTTTTACATACCAAAGGTCAAGTGGCTCTTATCTATACTTTTGGCCCATAGGCCGAGAATCCGCCAAGGGATCGAGCGCTTGTATGACTGACGACGACGTGTCTAGAAGGTGGTGTAATTTATATTAAAATAATTATAAATTCAATGTATGCCTATTTATCTGAACAAAAATGGCGGGAATTCGGTGAAAATGGCGGGAAGATGTAATGTTTTTTCATGAGGCTAAGTCTACGTTGCAGTCCGCGCGTGTAATTTCTACTCTGCAGTCCGCAGGTGGCATGTAGTTTGTAATATTAGGTACGTGCTTATTCGTCACTTGAACGAAAACGTCTTCGTGGGTAAGGTAACGAGAGTTGCCGCTCACTTTCAGGAAAAGGTTTTGTTAAAAGTGATTCTATACATTATTGCAGAAGAACTCGTTCAAACCGATAGCATTGGGGAATAAGCAATACGTTTGATTATAAGCACTACACTAAGAAGTCCAGACATTTGTTTAGCAATTTGTTTAGTTTCTTATTTGTGCACTTAGCTAGTTGCCTTGAAGAGACAATGCGTGTGATTGTCTTCTTGCTTTTCGCCTTACTGACGTTGGCGGTTGTAGCGGCTCACGAAACGGCTGAAGTAAGTGGCACAATTCATGTTTCCATTGCTAGTTACGTCGCATTTGAAACTGCTTGTATAGAAACAAAAAGGAAGCAGATGTTAAAGTATTAACTACGAGATCCACAATGCACCGTATCACAATTAAGCGCAACAGTTTGTTACATCGTCGTCATCGTTGTTGTGATCATAATTATTGTAGTTGTCGTCATAACAATATCATTCACTTATAATTATAAGTGCGTGTATACACATGTACAAGAGTACATATATGCATGTGTACATGTAGTTATGTACATGTGTATGTACGTATGTTTGCACGTACGTACGTGCGTGCGTGCATGCATACATGCATGTATGCATGTGTGTATGTAGAACACCGACAACAATGTGCGGTTGTACTTCCAGCACTTTTTTAACGGAGCTGAAACATGGACACCATATAGACGACATATAAAAGCCTTAGAGCTATTCCACCAACACTGCTTACGAAATATATTGAGAATAATTTGACAGGACAGAAGCAACGTCCTCGATGAGGCTCACATATCAAGCAATGAAGCAACCATCATGCAACAACAATTGAGATGGACTGGCCATGTACTGCGCATGTCTGATACGAGACTGCCCAAGCAAGTATTCTATTCAGAGCTGAGTTGTGGTAAACGGCCTAAACGAGGACAGCGTCAGCGCTATAAAGACGTCCTTAAATCAACCTTGAAAAAATTTTGCACTGAATCAAACACCTGGGAAACTGAGGGTCTATCACGTTCTAAATGGCGGTCGTTTACTCGAAACGGCACAGCTATTCGACGCCAACAGAGTAACAATCTTAGCCAAAAAGTGAGAGGCTCTACACAGTCTACCCTCACCTCAAGATTGGACTAATAAATCATCTGCGAACACACACCAAATGACACCGACAATCCATGGAACGATAATCCTCGTTAAGAGGGGTTGCCGATGATGATGATGAATGTATGTATGTATGTATGCGTGTATGCGCGTATGCGTGTATGCGCGTATGCGCGTATGCGCGTAGGTGTGTATGATTGCATGTGTGCATGTGTGCATGAGCGCATGTGCGCATGCACGCATGCACGCATGCACGCATGTACGTATGTATGCATGTATGTATGTTTAGGTAATTACAAACATGCGTGTGTACGTGTGTACATGTGCACGCGTGCTAGTTTGCATGTGTGTACGTGTGTGTAAGATAAGTTTGGTGATATCTGTCCTCCAACTAACCAATACTTATTAAATATGTTAATAAGCTGCTTATTTCAGTTCACAAACACTAATCCACATGCATGTACACGCGGCGGGGTCATTTCATATGTTCATCCTTATTGTTATTCCGATGTTTTACTCTGTGGTTTGTGTCGTGCAAGAGCACATGTTCATTCAACGTCCTGTTAAAGGTGTCCAGCTGTTACGCTGGCTCATGAATCATTGACATACACATTTTAATTTGTTTCTGTATTGCATAGGCATAATAATATGTCTTCTACATTGTATATTGGTTTATTTCAACCTGTAGCAAAATAATTAAATACCTTTATTTCAATGTATATGAACAATATAATATGCCAAGTCACTTATATATGTGTGCACTTACTTGGTGCATGGCGATCTTGTTAATATTTCCAAGGTAGGCATGCAATTATATTATATATGTAGAGCTTGTGTTTGATACGGTGGCTGGGAGAGGATATAGCAAAATTTTATTTTTTGTCTTCGAAAAATATTTTTGGACGGTGGCTGGGAGAGGATATAATAACATTTTATTTTTAGTTATTTTTATCTCGAGATCTCGATGTTTTATCTCGAGATCTCGAGTTATGAAAGCGAGGCGAGTGAGAAGGATGTCATGATTCATGGTCATGGATGCGGAAACGTCGTTTGAATGGTAAGTTTATTAGCTAAAATAATTTAGACTGGCATAATTCGTAAGGCACACCACATGTCCATTATGATAGTTCGTGAGTGTGTAGGTGGAGTCGTAGCCTTACGGCAAGTTACGCCACGGACACTGTTTAAGTTAGGAGTTAGGTGATCGATAGACGATAGCTGGGCCAACTAAGTTACTAACCAAATTTGGCATATTGTGGCTTAGGACCATACATAACTTATATACGGTGTCGACTTATTGCTATAAGCTGACGTCCTTCCATTCGATCAACGCCAGGTATTACAATTATTGTCGAAAACGTCACATGACATTCGCCTTGCTACGAGGTTTGCGCTCTGCATACGCTAGATGGCAGCATTTAACAGTTCTCCAGCAGACAATACTGGAAGAAGAGGAAAATGTCAAAACTTGTTCCTATTTTGGCAACTGCAAAACGCAAAGCAAATTAATACAAGCTTGTATTATCCCCTTTGAACAGCGGTAGTAGCATCAGCATTTGTTTGCGGTCGCCTCTGAACTAGCACGTGGTTCTTGGACATGGGAAGTGGTCAACCTCATTCAATTGCCATTGTCAGTGAACGTTCCGCTCGCGTATCTCACTCCATCTACACCTGGCGGAGGTGATAGGATCAACAATATCCATTAGCCCACTGACAATAATTATAAATCGACTGACTTAAGTCAATTTTAGCTCATACACACATCATTTCATGTTATATGTGCACTGTGGCTACTCCACATACAATTTAACCATAAGACTGTTACAGTTTAAATAGCATTGAAACTAAAAAGGGCCCATGCACATTTCCTGAGCGCAATATAGTGAACTGTGTGTATCTGGTAGTTCAGTTCAGAAATCTTGATGTGACAACTACATTTTCTTCAGGGATTTGTGTAACCCAACGTTTGAGGTTAGGGATTTATGTGATATCACTCTACGAAGGCATGTATATATAGGTCGTCTAACAAATTCCACAGTACTTCTCCAATGAAGACCGTTTTTCAGTGTAGCAAAATTTCGTATATGTGGCTTTGCATTTCTGGGTTGCCTATAAATAATTTTGCATTGATGGTTTTATAAACCTTGATCAATGTTGCTTGATATACCTTAAAAGAAACCTCCTAAAACGTCCCTAGAAATTACAGTGCTGTCACACTGTTTTATGCAGAACAGAGTCACTGTTGACTTTGCTCCGTTGTTGTCTGGGTAGGGCCAACATTCATCCTTCCTGATTTATCTATAATTTGCATTGTATTTTTCATTTAAGGAAACCTTAATGATGGAACCTGTCTTGATGGAGTCTGGCAGTGGCATGTACGAATACCTTGCAAAAACAAATGTGGCGGCCAACATATTGGCAAAAATGAATTAGGAAAAGGTACACATTTTAGCCCTTGGACAAATTTGGCTTATTATTTATAATGTATTTTTATACTATATTCATTCAAACCCATTGCTGAGATATTGAGGTAAGAACTTGACAATGTTTTTTTCAAAAGGCAATAGTTTTGGAGGTAGTTGTACTTATGTCAATCAAAAAATAAGGAATATAGCTAAATGAACAATTATAAAACTATTTCCTCAGTTGATACCCCCCAAAATTGAACAAATATGTTATCTTTTCCTTATCACCCTGATACACTTTCAACCCAATACTAGAACATTACATATAGGTCATGAGCCAGAGTGTTTGTTGGTACATTTTTAGGGACGGATGCTCATATTGATTTTTGGCTAGGCCTACATCCCTAGAGATAGAAAATATGTGATAGCATTGCAGCACTCCCAGGTTTATGTGAGAACTCACTCTTTTTACACTATCCCCATATCCGCGACAACAAGTTTTCTATGAAATTGCTAATGGGGGCCCATACACAAACTACTATGGAATATTTATTACACATCTCAGTAGAATGAAAATTGGACAACGTGGTTTCAATGTCATGCTTTCCAAACATATCAAAATTATTTTCATTCCTTGAGAATTGTGGATGTTGTGGTATTTTATCTACCACATCTTAAAATGCAATCCACAGCATTAAGTTTTTCAACAAAAAATGACTTAAATTCTGGCTAATAACTTATTGCACCAGAATGTTGGATGACATCCCTAGATACATACATTCTTTTGTGTTAAATCACTCTTTTTTAATCCTTTGCTCATTTCTGAGAAAACTATTTTTCTATGGAAATTGCAGAAGGGGTGGTCACGCACAAACAATTATACAATTGTTAGTATACATCTTATGGGTATGATAATTGTACATAATACGGCTGAAGTGTCATGTGTCATACGCATGTGAATATGGTTTTAATACCTTGAGAAATGTGGAATTTATGGCATTTTATCTACCGTATCTCAACATGCAATCCACGCCATTCAGGCATTCAACAAAAGAAATCACTTAATTGTCTGGTTAGTAACCTCATGTATCCACATTCAAGGTTCTTGTTGTAACAGAATGGTCACTGGACTTCAGATTTTATTATGTAGACACACTCTGTACATTTTATTGCAGTTATATGTATTATCATGACATTGATATTTGCAGTTGTTGTCATTTAAATAAAATTACATTTTTTTATGTTAGCCACCAGGTACACAATATTGACTTGTAGCTGTAATAATGCACACTATGCACTGTGAACATTTCTCATGCTTTATTCATTATGTCCTTAGTTGAGGTTGGAGACAGTGTTTAGTAATCACAGCCATCATCCAGTTCATCCTCAGGTACACTTTCATCATTGCCAGCACTAGACATCTGATTGTCACAGTCTTGTAGTCTGCACATATCAGTACATCTGTGTCCATTTGACAAGCAAACACACTTTGGCAGTTCACACTTCCTGGGACAACTGCATGCTAGTAGATCCAACACGGCATCAGGTGCTGGCTGACCTTCCATCCAGTGTACAACCAGTTGCTCAGTCCCATGTTCTCTTTTCAACTTCCAGCCTCTGCCAACTGGGGTCTGAGTCGTTGAGTCCTACTCCAAACATCTTCTCTATATTGCAGCCTGGTAGTTTGCGCATTGTGCATGTTTCAATAAACAGTCAGTGTATGGTGGCAGTTGGTGACTCTACCTCACCTTTCTTTGCACAGAACAAGTGGTATATCAGATCATTGATTTTCACAGCAGAAGATTTTGGATGATGGCTATGATTAATAAACACTGCCTTCAACCTCAACTAAGGACATAGTGAATTAAGCATGTGAAATGTTCACAGTGCATAGTGTGCATTACTACAGCTACAGGTCCATTGTATGTAGGTTAGTGTTATAGTCAGAACTTTAGGTGGCTAAAATAAGAAAATGTAATTTGATCTCAATGTCAACAACTGCAAATTTCAATGTCATAATAATACGTATAACTGCAATAAAATGTACAGACTGTGTCTACGTAATACAAGCTGAAGTCCAGTGACCATTCTGTTGCAACAAGAACCTTGAATGTGGATACATGAGGTTACTAGCCAGACATTTAAGTGATTTCTTTTGTTGAATGCCTGAATGGCGTGGATTGCTTGTTGAGACGCGGTAGACAGAATGCCATAAATGACACATGAAATTTCAGCCATGTGATGTACAATTATCATGCCCATAAGATGTATAATAACTATTGTATAATGGTTTGTGCGTGACCACGCCTTCAGCAATTTCCATAGAAAGTTTTCGCAGAAATGAGCAAAGGATTAAAACGAGTGATTTCACACAAAGAATGTATGTACTGCAATGCTATCACATATATTTGTCATATCTAGGGATGTCATCCAACATTGTGGTGCAATAAGAACTTCGAATGAGGATACATGTGGTTATTAGCCAGAATTTTAAGTCATTTTTTTAAAACCTGAATGCTGTGGATTGCATTTTGAAATGTTGTAGATAAAATACCACAACATCAACAATTCTCAAGGAATGAACATAATTTTGATATGTTTGGAAAGCATGACATAGAAAACACATGTTATCCAATTTTCATTCTACCGAGATGTGTAGTAAATATTCCATAGTAGTTTGTGTATGGGCACGCAATAGCAATTTCATAGAAAATGTGTTGTCGCAGATATTGGGAAAGCGGATATGCGGATATGGGAGTGCTGCAATGCTATCGCCTATTGTCCATCTCTAGGGATGTAGGCCTAGCCAAAAATGAATATGAGCATTAGTCCCTAAAAATGTACCTACAAACCCTCTGGCTCACGGCTTATATGTATTGTTCTAGTATAGGATTGAAAGTGTACCAGGGTGATAAGGAAAATATAACATATTTGTTCAATTTTTTGGGGGGTATCAACTGAGGAAGGGTTTTGTGACTGAAAGTAGTTTTATAATTGTTCATTTAGCTATATTCCTTATTTTTGATTGACTTAGTTACAACTACCTCCAAAACTATTGACTTTTGAAAAAACAATGTCAGGTTCTCACCTCAATATCTCAGCAAAGGGTTTGAATGAATGTAGTATAAAAATACATTATAAATAATAAGCAAAATTTGTCCAAGGGCAAAAATGTATACCTTGTCCTCCTTCATTTTTGCCAATATGTTGGCCGCCACATTTCTTTTTGCAAGGTATTCGTACATGCCACTGCCAGACTCCATCACATCAGGTTCCATCATTAAGGTTTCCTTAAATTAAAAATACAATGCAAATTATAGATAAATCAGGAAAGATTAATGTTGGCCCTACCCAGACAACAACGGAGCAAAGTCAACAGTGACCGTGTTCTGCATAAAACAATGTGACCGCACTCTCATTTCTAGGGACGTTTTTAGAAGGTTTCTTTTAAGGCATATCAAGCAACATTGATCAAGGTTTATAAAACCATCAATGGAAAATTATTTATAGGCAACCCAGAAATGCAAAGCCACATATACGAAATTTTGCTACACTGAAAAACGGTCTTCATTGGAGAAGTACTGTGGAATTTATTAGACGACCTATATATACATGCCTTCGTAGAGTGATATCACATAAATCCCTAACCTCAAACGTTGGGTTACACAAATCCCTGAAGAAAATGTAGTTGTCACATCAAGATTTCTGAACTGAACTACCAGATACACACAGTTCACTATATTGCGCTCAGGAAATGCGCATGGGCCCTTTTTAGTTTCAATGCTATTTAAACTGTAACAGTCTTATGGTTAAATTGTATGTGGAGTAGCCACAGTGCACATATAACATGAAATGATGTGTGTATGAGCTAAAATTGACTTAAGTCAGTCGATTTATAATTATTGTCAGTGGGCTAATGGATATTGTTGATTCTATCACCTCCGCCAGGAGTAGATGGAGTGAGATACGCGAGCGGAACGTTCACTGACACTGGCAATTGAATGAGGTTGACCATTTCCCATGTCCAAGAACCACGTGCTAGTTCAGAGGCGACCGCAACCAAATGCTGATGCTACTACCGCTGCTCAAAGGGGATAATACAAGCTTGTATTAATTTGCTTTGCGTTAATATGTAAATATTTAGCAGATTTCGCAAATTTCGCAACTTAACGATCAACCAGTTTAGTCTAAGAGGTCCGTAAAACACAATTTCCACTAATTTACACATACTTTTAAAGAAGTGTGCGTAATTGTAAAGCTGATTGTACACTGAACACGAAAGGCTGATGTGTTGTTCGACATATACCTGGAATATTAACTTATAAACAAGTTTCACTGGTGTCCGAACAGGCCTACCTTACGCATTTCATAATATACGAGGCTCGGAAATAAACATGCTCAAAATCACAAAAATAGTTAAAGAAGTTGTAAATAAATTCACATACTATTTAATTTGCAGCTAAATTTTCCCCATCAACGATACAAATTATAAACTCAAACGCATTAGTTAGGCAATCACACCTGAAAAGTTTCGTGAGACAGGTTTTGGTCTCCTGAAAAACTGCGGTCTCCGCAAAGCAATGATTTATGCATCAGTGGGGTCCGCAAAGCGGCATCTAGCCTTATATATATATATATATATATGTATATATATATATATATATATATGTGTATGTATATGTATGTATATATATACTCCGCTCCGGTATACGCTCGTATTCTTGTATATATATCCTTGCGGACTTCGCTGGTGGTGGAGAGAGTGCATTAGTAAATGGGTGAAGAATTAGTCAATGAGTGAAAGGTAGAAAGAGTGACTGAGTCAAAGGGTGAAGGTATAAGCGTGTAAATGAATGAATGCGTTACTGATTGACCACTTGAACCAGTGAGTGAGTGAGTGAGTGAGTGAGTGAGTGAGTGAGTGAGTGAGTGAGTGAGTGAGTGAGTGAGTGAGTGAGTGAGTGAGTGAGTGAGTGAGTGAGTGAGTGAGTGAGTGAGTGAGAGTGAGTGAGTGAGTGAGTGAGTGAGTGAGTGAGTGAGTGAGTGAGTGAGTGAGTGAGTGAGTGAGTGAGTGAGTGAGTGAGTGAGTGAGTGAGTGAGTGAGTGAGTGAGTGAGTGAGTGAGTGAGTGAGTGAGTGAGTGAGTGAGTGAGTGAGTGAGTGAGTGAGTGAGTGAGTGAGTGAGTGAGTGAGTGACTTGACGCCTTTATGTCTGCAACAGGAATTTATGTGATGCGCCGGGCATTCATTGAGCTGGGCGCTGTCAAATTGTTGTCAGTAAAGTGTAAAGCGTGCTGTGCAGTCCTGAGGACTGGACACCTGCTCTACCAGAGAATAACGTTTTATTCTTTTTCGGAACTACGATACATTTTTGTCGTCCTTTCTGTTTTTGCCAAAAGGAAGTGGCAAATTCAGCGTATACATACAAATACATGTGTCACATTTTTTTTTTCTCTCTCTTTCTCTCTCTCTCTCTCTCTCTCTCTCCCTCCTTGTCGAGTATGATTATCCGAGTCAGAATGAAGATGATGATGATAAGCGTCACATGTAACACTCGTGGAAACACCGTCATTGTTAAATGTTACATACTATTTTTATTACGCTGACTGCACTAACTATTTGCAATAATATATGCTAGCAATTACTTGATAAAGGACCAAATATTAACACGGAGGAGGTGAAGTGAACATTAATTTTTGTAAGATAAATAACTGTACGTTTGTGAAAAACAATTATACACTTTTATGAATCGATATGTCTTATTTTGCTATAACTAATACCAAGAGAATAAACTAATTATAATTAACATTCATAGGAATGGTGCATAATAAACAATCTTAGCAATCCAAGTGTGTGTGTTTATGAATTAGGTGTAGCGGGACACAAAGCATAACAAGCGATATAACCAAAACAATTCGATCACGGTGTAAGCCCAATGCCTTTGTGTACGATGTTGCAAATTATAATAATTATATGAGGTTCTGTGCAAAAGCGGCCTGCCAGCAAAAGGCGACAACCAGCGATAAGAAAAACATGTTCAGCCATGCGTATCACAAAAACACAGACAGAATGCTGAAAGGGCGGGACATTCCCGTAGTGTTTTGACGAGTGTCAATGGCGTGTATTGCGAAGACAGTTGGTACAACTATATGTTTGGCTGAATGTCAGATTCCAAGACTTCATCGTATATGTGTAGCACAGCAATTAGTATCCAGCGGTTTTCATGTTGTTGTGCTTGCATGCGAGCGTGTGTGTGCGTGCGTCGACACCCAAAATTCACCTTTTTTGTAAGACAATTGCCATCGATAGAAACTAATTTAGCTTTTGGAATCAAAGTACAATTAATAAAGGGTTAAACCTTTTGCGGACTGTGTTATTTTCTTATTGCGGTCGAAGCTTTGACAGTTGAAATTATAATGTTTAGCGGAGGTAGTTATTTGATGACATGTTGATTCAGTTCACATGATTCTATGAATTAACGTCCTTCAATTAATAATAATAATATTATAAATACTATTGCGCCTAAATCCTTGGATACCAGGTTCAGAGGTGCATCAAAACAAAAGGATTTTTAATGTCAAAATCCATAAGCAGTATTCCAGTTGTCAACAGATGGGTCAAAGCGTTAATGAACTAAAGTGGGTAAGCAAGGTTGTAAAGATGAGTTTTTAAATTACGACGGTATTTTTTTCTTATTTTCAACTTATCTAACACTAAGAGGGAGTATATTCCAAAGCTTTGGTGCAGAAACAGAAAAAGTCCTAGTTCCAAAGTTAATGTTGACTCTAGGAACAAAATGTAGGTCAGAACTAGATGAACGAAGCTGGATAGGTTTCCATACAGGAGTAAACAATTAATGCAAATAAGATGGTTGCTTATTGGACAGTGCCTGATATGTAATGGTACATATCATAAATATTATACGATATCGTACAGGAAGCCAATGCAAAGTTTTCAAAAGTGGTGCAGAGCGAGAAAAACATGGAGATCTTGTAACTACTCTTGCTAGACAATTTTGGACACGCTGGAGTTTTGTGACATCCTTGCTAGCGATATTATAAAGGAGGGAATTACAATAGTCAAGTCTGCTGCAAACAAGCCCTGTTGCAATTGATAGACTTAGCAACAAAACAAGACATATACCGGCGAATACGGCGAAGATCAAGAATATGATAAAAACAGCAGCGACATGTTTGATATATGTGTTGTCGGAAATTGAAGTTACTATCAAAGATCACTTCTAGATTCCACCCCGAGGTTGCTGACGTGATATATTGATTTAAAATACGCGTATGGAAAAAACCCATCAAGTTTACCATGCTACATTGGAGTAACAATAATGATCAATTCAGTTTTATTTGCATTTAATATTTCAACTTGCTGTCCGTCATCCAGTGGAAGATATCTTGAAGGCATTTACTAAGTTAGTTAAGGGAGCGATTTGTATCCGGGGTAGCCAACGGAATAAGTATCATCAGCATAAAAATGATGATCCAAGTTATGTCTTTGTATAACAGAGCTTAATGGCGCGGTGTAAAGAGTAAAAAGCAAAGGCCCAAGAACAGGACCCTGGGGAACACAACATAAAGTCGGCAGTGCAGCTGAAAAGCAGTTCCAAATCTTTATAGTTTGATATCTATAATCCCACTATGTGGAAATGACAGGCATGACGCAGCTGAAGGACCATAATGTGGAAAGTAAGAAACGTGAACGCATGCGGTGCTATTGAATGGCAGAACAAGGGGAGGTCAAGTAATCTGTTAAAACGCGGTGAGTAGAGACGTTCTACACTAGCCACCTGTGGCGCCATTATTTTAGCAGAACGTTAAAGATCGATGGAGGCTAAGACAGTCATAAGTCTGCATGACATGTAATATCTGGAATAATATCATAATACGTTTGTTTCAAAATAGCTAAGTCAAAATGGAAAAGCCAAGACAAGTATCTAGTCCAGTATGTCCCTGAATTCAGGGAGAAAGGGAAAGCAAAACAACAATAAATCAAACAACAACGGAACTTGGATGTCGAACCAGACATACAATGTTAGTACCTGGAGCTTATTCGCCCGCTACTTAGGTTTAGCTATGCTATTGATCAAACTGCTGTGATACAAAAAATTGTACTAAGTACTTCTAAATAAATATATATATATTTGACCTGTTTAGCCATATATATATATATATATATATATATATACATCATGTATACATATATATATATATATATTGAATAGGAAGTTGTACCATATTATCTAATTACTCGTACTAACCTAATAAGTCACCTATGCTACGGGATGGGCGAAATGCACTGTTCATTTGTAGTGTGCAACAATTTGGAAGGCATACCTGAACGCACACACACGTGTATCTCTTGTGCCTTGGGTATAATTACCCAGTCCGAATCGCACAATGCAGTGTTATTTATTACTGTTGCAGCATTACTCGGTGATCGAGATCTCAGTTCCAACAGAGAACGTCATTCGTTCACACCAACAAGGACGTTTTATTCATTCATTCAAGTGTATTACCAAGTGTGTGTTCAGTACAGGGTCTTACTGCGAATGTATGCAGTTCTACATTTCACCAATCGGATGTTTTACTGTGATCCACTGTGGTCGTACAATGACTATTGTCGCCATTATAATCGCCGTCTGTCTGGCTGTCTTTCTTGCTGTTGATATATCACTGGCCTACACGGAACGAAACGAGATCAAGTTGGTCAATAACGGATATGAGGATGTACTTGTCGCCATCGGGGAGTCTTTTCCTATGTCAGAAAGCAATACAATAATAAAGCGAATCAAGGTACGTGCAAAATAAATTGTCTATTCGATTAGTATTTGAGTTGCAGGTGAGTGTGAACAATAGTTGAGTATATACAAAAGACTATTGCAGACATGAATGAGTATGCACTCCACAATATTCAACTCTCAGTAGCAAGCACAATATTTATCAAGATTATTAAGATTACAATGACGGAAACGGTTTCAACAGTCTTCCTCTCCGCTGGGAACTAACATGATTCAATGAAGGGAGAGAAACAAGTAATCACACATTCACTCTGAGGAACAATATTGCGCACATAAAAGAATAGCAATGAACAATTTGTCTTATCTTCGTTGATTTTGCTAAAACATTTACAAAATTGCATAGAGAAGGCATAGGGACTCACCATTGTTGTGGTATGGCGAATTTGACATGGCGGTAGTGTGATACAACGATGTTTCTGAAACTGCATGATGCGATGCTGATGTGTTAAGCACACAGACATGCCAACACTCCCTGCATACACGGATGCATCGTGTAACTCCTTCGTTGCGTTTCATCGTGTCATCGCGTCATCGGGTCATCGCGTCATCGTGTCATCTCTCCATTGCGTTGCCAATATTTCGCACACCACAGCGGTGGTCATTCTCTTCGGTAACACTGACGTTGTACAATAACGTCTGCAGTAGTAACGACAATTACACTGACACGTTCACCGGATAATCCGTCGTCCAACAAGTTACTCATCGAACGTGATAGTGATGTATATTTGACAGTTACGCGCGCGTGCGCGTACACACACACGTACACACACACATTCACGCGCACGCACGCACCCACTCACGACCGCACGCACATAATCAAGCAAACAGACATTTTCAAAACTGGCTAATATAATACAATGTTGTCATCTGGATGTCAAGATAGCATCTGACAGCGGCTGTATCTGAACACTCGTTCCAATCAGTCGCTATGACTAGGTAGTTATGCTTATCTCAGCAAGAACTCATGTAACTGCAGGTAATTAATTGTAAAACATATCGTGTTGTTCCGGTACTATTTATTTTACGTTACCTCATCGAAGTAAAAAATGAAATGCATCGCACCATTAATGATAACAGACCAATGTATAACCATGGATATTGTTAAAGGTGACGAAAGCTGTTAATGCAGGCATTCGTACATCTTATTTTATGACCGCCCAATAAAGACTGCGCTGTCCCTTATAACTCTGTCGTCCTTTTCACCTCCGTCGTTCAATGTATCTCTGTCGTCCATTCTACCTGCGTCGTCAAGTTTACCTCCGTCGTCCACTTTACCTCCGTCGTCCATTCTACCCCGTCGTCCATACTACCCCCGTCGTTCATACTACCCACGTCGTCCATTCTACCTCCGTCGTCCATTTTATCTCCGTCGTCCATTCTACCTCCGTCGTCCACTGTACATCCGTCGTTCATTTTACCTCTGTCGTCCCCCCCCCTTACTTCCGTAGTTCCCTCTACCTCTCTTATGCCTCCTACCTCCGTCATTCATCCTACCTACTTCGTCCCCCTGCACCCGTCGTCCCTTTATCAGCGTTGTCCATCATATCTCATTCGTCCCCGTACACTCATCATCCCCTTACGAACATTGTCCCTCCTATCACCATCTTCCTTCGTACCTCAGTCGTCACACCTACCTCCATCGTCCTTCATAACTCCGTCGTCCGTTTTACATCCATCGTCCATCTTATCTCAATCGGCCATCATACCTCCGTCGTCCTACCTACCTCCATCGTCCCACCTACCTCCGTCGTCCATCCTACCTCCATCGTCCCGTCATCGTCCACTGTACCTCCGCAGTCCATCTTTCCTCCATCGTCCATGATACCTTCATCGTCCCACCTACCTGCATCGTACACCCTACCTCCGACATCCATCTTACCGTCATCGTCCATCCTACCTCCGTCGTTTTTTCAGTTTATCTTTGAGCAAGCTTCGTTGGACCTGTTTGTAGCGACATACAATCGTACCTACTTTCGCAGCGTCACCATCATAGTACCGAAGGTAAGGACCAGCGTATCTTACAAGTAATAATACACATTTACCTCCTGTGTGGGATCTTTTACATACCCTGGCATAGACTCCAAATAGAAAGGACCAACGGATTTTAGTGTATTTTAAGAAAGACACAGGCAACCTTGGTTTAACGAAACAGCCTAAGTTTCGAAACTGCGGCAGGAGGAATCGAACTTGTGTGATTGTGTAAATGTGTGCTTGGTTGGATGTACATATGTGTGTATGTGTGTACGTACGTATGTATGTATGTATCCATGTACGCACATATGCATACACATATATGCATGCACCCATATATATATATATATATATATATATATAAGCATGGAAGCATGTAGGCATATGCGTGTATGCATGTACGCATGTATCGTTTATCAAATATGTATGTATACGTATTCTATAAATACTTGTTTCAGCCTCGTTTCAGAACGGTGGTCAGAACATTTGGATTTCACGGTGAGCATTTCTGACGGCCAACGTGGCGCTCTCTGTTGATCATATAAATATCCAAAACAACAGCCATTTGTGCATTTGTTATATACCTGGTTTGATAATTTGTTATTGGTTATTAGTGTGTGTGAGTGTGTGAGTGTGTGAGTGTGTGAGTGTGTGTGCGTGTGAGTGTGTGTGAGTATGTGTGGGTATGTGTGTGCTTGTGTACGTGTGTGTGTACGTGTGTGTGTGTATGTGTGTGTGTGTGTGTGTGTGTGTTTGTGTGTGTGAGTGTGTGTGTGTGTGTGTTTGTGTGTGTTTGTGTGTGTTATGTGTATGTTGTGTATGTGAGTGTGCGTATGTGTGTATGTGTGTGTGTGTGAATGAGTGTGTGTGTGCGCGTGATTGTATGTGTGTAAGTGTGTGTGTGTGTACTGTGTGTGTGTGTGTGTGTGCGTGTGTTTGCGTATGTGTATGTATGTGTATGTGCGTGTATGTGCGCCGGTGTGTGTGTTTGTGCAACGACCCAGGAGTACACTCAAGTGCCCAAAGACTACGTTCTATATGCGCGTATGACGGTGGTCAGAACATTTGGATTTCACGGTGAACATTTCTCGCGGCCAACGTGGCGCCCTCTGTTGATCATATTAATATGCAAAACAATAGCTGTTTGTTCATTTATTATTGAAATGGTTTGATAATTTGTTATTGATTATTAAGGTGTGAGTGTGTGAGTGTGTGAGTGTGTGAGTGTGTGAGTGTGTGAGTGTGTGAGTGTGTGAGTGTGTGAGTGCATGAATGCGTGTATGCGTGTATGTGTGAGCGTATTCGTATTCGCGCGAGTGCCTATGTGTTTATGCGTGCGCGTGTGCGTTTGTGGGAGCGCGCGCAATGTAAATTATATTGTTGCCTTGATGCACCACCAAGTCCAATACCATTGTGATTCCCTCTCGTAGGCCCGACGTTCGTTCACGAGTGGGGCCACTTGAGGTGGGGACTCCGGGATGAGTACCCATTCAGCGGAAAGAAGAGGTTCTATCACTCGAACGGTAAGGTGACGGCGGTGAAGTGCAGCAAGCATACGAGAGGGAGCCACGTAGATTACGTCACCAAGGGAGAATGCGTGGTAGACGAGGCGACTGGACTGCCAACTGAAACACGCTACTTTCAGCCGCATCCTGGAAACCCAGATGTAGAAGCCTCGCTGATGTTCTACCACAACGTGACAGAGGTATTCAATTGATTTGATTACCAGTTGATGTTGTGTCTCGAATAGCGTTTTCACTGCGATGTGGTTATTAATTTTGTTAGATCATATATAGGTTTGCGTATATGAGCACGTTTGCAATTGTTTGAGTATAGGAGTTCATTGTATCAGCAAAGTGTTCCTGCTTGAATGCGACGAAATCTGTAAATTGGATATAAATATGCCCTCAAACATTTGCTCGGTCATTAATGCGTACATTTCTATCGGCCATCATAAGAATAAATCTTTCATTGTACAACTACACCTGCCCTGAGGCAAAGCATTCCTTGGCATACATTCTATTTCCTCCAATTTAACCCAGTTGTGCATGTATGCTTGGCTTACTTACTTACTCAATCACACACAAAATTAGTTTCATTTCACCCACTCGATCATTAATACAATCGATCGTTTATACACAAGGTAAATATTAACACCATACACGCACACTTGCATGCATACAGACACAAACACACACACACACACACACACACATACACACACACACACACGCACGCACACACATTCACGCACAACATACCCACCCCACAGAGGCTCTCTCTCTCTCTCTCTCTCTCTCTCTCTCTCTCTCTCTCTCTCTCTCTCTCTCTCTCTCTCTCTCTCTCTCACTCTCTCTCTCTCTCTCTCTCTCTCTCTTTCTCTGTCTCTCACTCTCCTCCTTTCCAATCTCTCTCTCTCTCTCTCTCTCTCTCTCTCTCTAATACTCTCTCTTCCTCCATCCCACTCTATCTCTCTCACTCTGTTTATCTCTCTCACTCCCTCTCACTCCGTCTCACTCTCTCGCTAAATCACACACTCTCTCTCTCTCTCTCACCTTCTATCTCACTCTCTCTCTCTCATTCTCTCCCTCCCTCTCTCTTTCTCTCTCTTTTAGTCCCCCAATTAATGTTTTCGGAGTAACGAATTTTGGTATAAATATTTGTCGAGTTGGTTGGACGAAAGAGTGCCTGTGTATTCTTGGCTTAGCATGCACACAAGTGATGTAATCAGCGAGGACACAATCAGTGAATCAATATGTTCTTTTAAAGGGATGCATTTGTTCCTAGTGTTTCATTTACTAATTAATATAATGTTGTAGGTATACTGTCAAAGTGTGTTCAGTAAGCACTTAACAACGTTCGCAATCTAGAAGATACTACTACATGTTCAAACGGTAAACAATACACCCCGTTTCAAAACAAGGTTTATTGGCAATACTGCCGACTCAGGCTAAGTTAACCGCAATACCCCTTGAACGATTTCCTATTTTTCTACATCCAATGTAGCTGACTGGTGTTACAAATTAATTGTCTGTGTAATTCTTGGTAGATGAACGTGCAGACCTATTAAAAGAATAATCTACATTTAATAATTTATATGTTTAGTTTACAACAATCCTTTACATGATTGATGAATGAAGAAGATGTGGGGTGCAGATTTGCACTCTAATATAGGGGAGCAAATTTGCACAACATGTACACCGTATGGGGTGCTAACCTTTTATAGCTGACATGTACCCTATATGGTGCACGTGGGGTGCAGAACTGACCCCTATTTTAGGGTGCAAATCTGCACCCCACATCTGGGGTACAGATTTGAACCTCCTTTGGGTGCTCCTGGTGCGACAACTCTCTACACCCTATAGGGTGCCGACCTGAACCCAACTTTGTACCGCTAGGGTGCAGAATATAATCAAGAGGAAAAGTGTGCACCATTTTGGGTTCAAATCTGGAACATCGGATTTTGTCGCAACTTGGCACTACTGTTAATGAGCACAAATTTGCAAACTGAAACATGTACCTTTAAAGGTGTACATTTACATATATATACACAATGTGGAATACAGCGTACAGAAAACCCAATCCATGATGCTGAATTGAACATCTTCAGGAACATCCTGACTTAAAGGGGAAGAAAAATTACATTAAAATGCAAATGCATAACTGCTCATTTTAATTGCCTACATGAAGCGTTTTAATCCGTTAAAACACAGACACATACACTGTAAACACACAGGTGTTTAGAACTTTGAGTTATAAAAGGTCGTCGTATTCATTTAAACAACTATTGGTGTATACTTCTTACACCTGTGGTGAATTTTGAGTCAACTAAACGCAATGTATTACAGGCGTTTAGGCGTTGATCGTAATATTGATCAGTATATAAATCCACTCGACCTTCGCAATCCAACATCAATATTATTTAAACAAGTACTTTTAGTCAGAACACATAGGGTAGTTTTTGTTATTAAGACTTCATCTTGAATAGGTCCTGCTGAAATGGTGTAACTGACCAAAGGATCACCATTAGACGCACAACATTGCGAAACGTTGCCAATTTTGAGGAGAACATCATTGCATTGTCATACTTATCCGTGACAGAGAGAGTGATTTGTCACCGATGTTTCCATTATGCTATGGAGAAGCGTTATTTAATTGTAATGCTGTACAATAAGCGGTGTGGTGTGTTGTTTACACAGGTCTGTGTGATGAGTCTAGTGCCGTAGTAAAACAATTGTTTGGCGTGAATGCATTTAACCTTCTCGCTTCCATCTACGACCGCCAGCTAGCCCCCTCACAGGGGTGAAAAGGGAGCCGAATGCGTAATCCTTTCCTACTGGTAGCCTCTCTATAGACAAGACTGTAGCATGACCTCCTTGTGGAACATTGCGGATAGTGGGTGCCTTGCGGCACCGGGCTAACATGCTAGGGATCTAGGGGAAGGACAACCCTGATTCCAAACCGGGGCAGACCCAGCTCATTAGTCTTGGCAGGTTGGTCTAGGAGATGGACAACTCTGACTCTAATCCAAAGAGACGAACCCTCTTACAATCTCTGAAATAAATGTAAATAGGTTGGGCTTCAGGATAGCGACCTGTCCCTGTGACAAAAAATATGCTACGAAAACAGTTCAAAGCACACAAATGGATCCTCGGCAGATGAGATGGCGGTCGTCTCCTACAGGAGACACAATAACATATGCCAATGAAAGCCGTTCAACGAAAATTGGTGCCCCGAAGACCCGAGTTCTCTCGGCAAAGAATAAGAACCGCACCGGATATTGGGATGTCTGAACATTAGGCGAGGGTTTAAGCTCGAACAATTAATTATAAAGAGATGGAAAATACAAGATCAACATACTATGTCTCAGAGAGGTTCGCTGGACTGACTCAGGACACATCAAATCAGGAAACAAGACCATAGTGTTTTCTGGAAGACAAGACGATATCCATCGTGGTGGTTTTGCCATCGTACTTCATAAAGATGCAAGTAGTACGCTTACATAATGGACCCCAGTGAATGAACGATTAATTAAGGCAAAATTTGTTTCATCAAACGCCTAGTTCACCATCATCCAGTGCTATGCACCACCCAACAACCTAGATGACTATGAGAACGACAGCTTCTCTGAACAACTACAGGACCTGATAGACAAGATTCCACATTACAACATAACGGTTGTTATGGGAGACATGAATGCCAGATCGGTGGATATAGGTCTTGTTTTGAACATCACGCATTTGGGGAACGTACATATAATGACAAACGCTTTGAGCAATTATGTGCAATGAACAACGTAAAGATTGGATGGACACTCTTTGAGCACATAGACATACACAAACTAACATGCTTTTCAAATTACTACAATACCGTCACACAGATCGACCATTTTGCTATCGGACCAGGCTGGAGGACTCCGTGTCTAAAGGACGTCCGAGTGCACTGTGGAGCAGACATCTGCAGTGACCACCACTTGGTTATTGCGAAGATCAAGATCAAGTTGAGGAGACAAAATAAGAAGTCAAACATGACTAAGAGATTCGATATGTACATGTTCCAGAACCCAGTAACCAAATGTGAATTCCAAGCAATCCTGTGAAATCGTTTTGCTGCCCTGGCAGATACCACACCAGGTTCAACGAATTGGTGGGAGAAGCTGAAACATGCGATGATGCCAGCGGGCAAAGACGTTCTGTGATTCCAGACATCTCTGAAGGAGTCTTGGATCAGTGATCACACATGGGGACTGACTGCGGAGAGGAACCTCTTGCAACAGAAACGACAAAACGATTCCTGCAGCACAGTGTCATACCAGGCCTATAATTAGAATGACAGAGAAGTAAAGCGCAGTGCACAAAAGGACAACACGAATGGCTTAACAGACAGGCACAGGAGGCAGATAACTCAGCTGCCCGAAATTTCATGAGACCGATCTACTGCATTGCCAAGAAAATCACTGGCAGCACAAAGGCAAGGTCTGGATCAATCAAAGCCAAAAATCGATCTCTACTATAAAAAGGAGAGGACAAGCTAGAGATAGGGGCAGAACACTTTACAGAGAGGCTCTCAATAGACCTGCACCTGACACACCAGCACAGACTGGCAACCCTCAGACGGTGCTCCCAATCAAAACAGAGTAGTTCTCGGAGGATGAAGTGAGGAAGGCCATTGCGACTTTCAAAACAAACAAGACACCTGGCATGGAAGGAGTCACAACTGAAATTATCAAAGCGGGTGGTGAAACAATTGTACAATGGATGTGCGAACTATGCAACCAGATATGGGGCTCGGGCATCAATCCTGAAGGCTGGACATATGGTGGTGTTGTATGTATCGGAAAGGAAACATAATTGAATCTGACAACTAGACAGGTGTGAGATTGCTGTCAACACCAGGGAAAGTGTATTGCCATATGATACTGAACCGAATGCGAGATGTGGTAGATGCTTGAGGAAGAAGCAGGCTGCAGGTCCAAAAGCTCTTTTGCTGAGCAGATATTCACACTCAGATGCATTATTGAGAAATGTCAAGAGTACCAATAAAACTTCGCAAACAGTTTCATAGAATTCAGCAAAGCGTTTGACAGAATCCACCGATCCTCCATGTGGGAAATATTAACCACTTATGGAATCCCACAAAATTTGTAAAAGCAATCGAGAAGATATATGAAAACTCGATATGTTGTGTAAAAAATAGAAGAGGCTACAGCGACTGTTTCCATGTATTGACTAATGTCAGACAAGGCTGCATTCTCCCCCCTTTCTTTGCCGTGGCCATCGACTGGGTCATGCTGCTAGCAAACACAGGCAATGAAGGGATTGTGTGGGATAAGGAGGAGCGTTTATCAGACCAGTACTTTGCTGACGACTTCGCTGCCCTCTCAAACACCACCCAGGGCCTACAACGTTTCGTCGAATCAGTCTGCAAATATGCTAATGGCTTGGGACTTGTCATCAATGCTGACAGGGGAGCACCATCCACCCACATATGTTTTGATCAACCAGTAAAAAAGTACAGTAGGAAACTTTTCCTACCTTGGCAGCTCCATCAACAATCAAGGAATCATCGACCATGAACATAACTGCAGAGTGAAAAAATCGTCACCAGCCATCAACCAGCAGAGACAAAATTGGAACAACAAGAAATTTACCTTGAATTATAAACTCCGTTTTTATCAATCAAACGTTATACCAACCCTCGTATATGGATGTGAAACATGGCAACTAAAACATGCCAAGAACACAATATTTATTCAGTTGACACTAAATGCCTGCGAAAGATCTTGGCAGACATACACTGGAGCAACCATGTCACGAGTATAGATATCTGGATACGATCAGGACAACCTCTGGCATCATCTACTATCTGCTGAAGACGAATGAGCTGACTCGGAAATGTCACAAGGCTCCCACTTACTAGACTTGTCAACCAAGCGCTATGGTGGATACCAGCTAGCCAGAGAAAGATTGGACGACCAAGAATGATATGGCGCCAAACAATCAACCGCGACCTACTGCTGGTCAACACAAGTTGGAGCGACGTCAGAACACTAGCAAGCGACAGATCTGGATGGCGTGCTTTGACTGCCTCATGCATATATTGACGCGGGTGCCGCTAAGTCGAAGTAAGTAGGTATAATTTTAAATCCCGGTGTTTAATTTGTTTTTCCACGATCTAAACGTCTGGCATTTAGATAACCTTGCATTCCTTCCTAGTTACATCATTCGCTTTCTCGCGAGTTGCGTGGTCGTTCGCGATATTTTATTGTCACGTGGGTCTTTGGCGCCAACTTGTCCTCTGCGTACATCGTGTGAGTTGATCAGGAAACTTAACTAGGATCTTGCAGTTTGGAGGGTACAAATTGCTAAATATTGTGCTTATCACTGTTGATACAAGTTGCACCGCTATGCCAAAGAATGACTTACTGAAATTGGAGTAAGTTAGGATTAACGATGGCAACACAATATTCATCTTTAATCGATCCACTGCGACAGGGCCGAGGCCGAGCGTTAGCGCAGCTGGACTAACGGACATATCAGGGCAAGGGGTGGTGTTAGCAGTGTTGTTTTTACCAATACTAGCTTTTAGATATATTACAAAATGCAAAGTATTAAAACACAACAAATGTCTTTACAAAATGAAAGGTTGTTGCCACAAATCATGCAACTGTCGTTGTTTGTGTCTTACTTAGTTACTATCTTTCTTCTTAAGTCTTAACGACAACTCGCAGCTCACCCCTTACCCTGTATCGGCACATATCCACACTGATTTAGTTTGTCCTCACACAATATGTCACGCTTTTAGCCTTTGGTCCCGTGTAACTTGTTTCAGCGTCCACCTCACCAGCAGTGTACATAAAAATCACAAACATGACCCAAACTTTCTGGTTTCATGTTCAGTTGGGCATTGTTAATATTCCACAAAAAGCTGGAATTCCCTTCACGTATCACAAAAACAATTAGACATCCCAGCTGTCAATCATTCAGAGAATGAAATGAATACATTTCGTGTTGAAGTTAAACGAGAATGAACAACATAGTGACAATTCTCCCATGAAGTCACATGAATACTCAGCTGCTAGTTATGTGTTATCACTGAACGCACAACATAGGTTGTCCGAACGGGCAATCAACGAAGTGCTAAACACGTCAAAAGATTTGATGACAGAGTACTTACACGCATATAGGAGAGAATGTATACTCCAAAATCCAGGAGAAAACTTAAACTTTCCTACCATAGAAGTTAACCCATTTCATCGTTTGTGATCGTTGTATTTTAGAGAGACGTTTGATGCAAATGTTTGCAATTACATACAACTAGAAGAGGGTCTATTTGGAGGAAAGGAATATAAGGACCTTATCAGGTGTGAGACAAATGAGACGTTATGGCTGTGTCATTCCTTTTCAAAGAAACATTCAAAGTCTACTTGAAATGCGCGAGGTATGACACCATGCCCACAACACTCCTGGATATGTCATGTATGATTTATGTGATGGTTCATACATGCAGAAACACACCCTGTTTCAGAGGGATAATTCAGCTCTTCAAATCTTACATACAGATGAAATTTAACCAGTGAATCCCAGTGATGCCCATGTTAAAACATAAAGTGACCATGTTTTACTTCTCACTGGGAAATATACGTCCTCAGTTTACGGGCAAAACTAAGTAGTCTTTACCTTCTTGGAATGGCAAATCATTTAGATATGACATGTCTTGGCCCAGATAAAATACTGGCTGACTTTTTCGAAACTGTCACTAAACTGAGTCAAGGAGGCATAGATATGGAAATGTCTGATGTCATACAAAATACCGAAGGAGCTCTTGTTGCTATAACTGGCGACACACCATCAATTAATTGTTTATGTGGATTTAAGGGAGATGTTTCATTTACATATAATGGTTGCAAAACTTGTGATGCTACCACAGATGACATGAACGTGACATTTGGGCAGATTGACTTTCGGCTGAGAGACGAAGAAGAGCACACACAAAAGCAGTTAAAGCAGATACACCCACCCACACACACATATACATACACACACATACACACACATACACACACACACACACACACACACACACACACACACACACACACACACACATATATATATATATATGTTATTAACAGCCACATAGTTAATTTTGAGTTTTGATCCCCTAAATTTTGGCACCCACACACCCACACACCCACACACACACACACACGCACACGCTCTCACACACACGTACACATACATACACACACACACACACACACACACATATATATATATATGTAGAGCACTGACTGCTGTGACGAATGTTTGCCTATTAACTTGAAAATGTATGAAAGGATGTGAGCCTCAAAGTTCTCCATTTCTAGCAGTTCACAAATCAAGTAGTTATCTTCATTTCCTACAAGAATTATGTCAAGCTTGCCAAACACGGGTTTCCCATGTAATGATATCCATGCATTTCAGTTTCTTCGCAACCATAACGTGGGTTTCCATGAACTCAGTCATGCGTATACGATGACGTGTAAGCACTGCCAAACTCATTTGTATCAGTCCGCTTGATTGGCGAATGGCGGGGGTAATTAATTATTCACCTAATAATCGGTCTTGATAAACGTTGGCTACGGATGGCAGGCAATATCAACTGTCTGCATGATAAAACGCTAGTGCATATAATATTCCAAAATGGAAAGGCATCAAGGGAATATGTTATACTATCAAACATTTTGTAGCATTACTATACTCCATGTCTGCAGCAATGGATCTTCTAATACAGCTTTGCTTTGCGCGGAACGAGAGCAAGTACTCTGCACAGCGTTCACATTTTCGCACACCGACGCGTTGTTTACATCTGCATCGGTCATCGCCAGTCATAATGATAACGTGATACACATGGTATCGGCGTTCATATGCATATTTATCATGGCATAATGTGCCTGATCCTGGCAATACCGGCCTTAGCATTGAGCTTCAGGCACAGCCAACACCAACAAATGTTTATATATATATATATATATATATATATATATATAAATGATCAACAATGCATTCCTTGGCATAGAAAATGCAATAAATGTATGTTATGGCATCAAGCATTTGTTATTCTACAAATTGCAGAATTTAGCCATGTCAGCTTTCACAATCTGTGACAGCAAGGAAAGGAAGAAGACTGCCTCTGTTAAGGATTTAGTACAGCTTCAGTCGAAGGATATGTCCTATTCTTCGTTGTTTTGTAATCATATTTTAACTAATTGTTACATTTACATCATATCTCTATATTGTGTTCATAAATCAAGAAAGCTTCATGTTGTGTAGGAGTCACACGATATTATTTTGTATGAACGTTAACATCGGTACATGTTTAATACTTACTCTAAGTAAGCTAACCATTTATATATAGGCTATTTAGACTGATATATTAGTAACAGTATAATCTAGTTGTGTAAGTACAAGATATGCACGCAGGCTAAGCAGAGTATGTATGAAGCATGGGTGTGACATGGCAATGCTGTGTTGTAACTATTAAAATAAGATTTCAGTTTCGTTGAATTGTTAGAGTAATATTTGGGTCTGCATTTGTCATGAAGGTGCTGCAAAACTGGGCATTCGGGGAGGAGTTGAGAGGGTTTTGCTCGTTGGCCATGGTGCCGATGTTGATGATGTTCTTATGGCCATAAACATTAAAGAAGTAGGCTTTGTTGTTATGCTTGTGGGACTAATAAAGGTATTCTTATCCTTAAATGGCGTATGTTGTTAATCACCAGTGACTATCGTAAGTGACTGTAATGATCCATGTTGTTGCCAGCTGATGTTGTTGTCAACATTTTCAGTTGTGTACAAGTGTTATGTACATCTCGTCTAATGTTGACATTTGCATCGTTGTCAACAATTCTGCATTGGTGTTGACATATGTACTGCCGTTTATATTATTTACTGTTATTATGGAGGTTGGTTTGTTTGTGTATATTTTGGCGAAACACATGGCACAAGTATACAGCTACAGATAGTGCTTAATTTTGTTTCAAGTTTTTGGTCATGTGTACGTCTCTGTCAACGAATCACCACATATTTATACAGATGATTTAACAAGATTTAACAAGATTGCCATCCAGAGAATTAACTCTAGATGGCAGGTGGACAAGGAAGCCCTTTGGCTTATCAAGAGTCCAACCCTTTTATCTACATATATCCAGCTCTTCTGAGGTATGTGTCGATTTTATTTTTAAACATATCCACAGTACTAGCACCCACACAATCATAAGATAATCTGTTCCATTCATTCACAGTCCTTTGAAAATGAGAACTTTCGTACGTCTAATCTACCCTGCTCCTTTACTAATGTAACTTCATGTCTTCTAGTCTTTCTATCTTTCTTAACTAAAAAAAACATATTTCTATCAATATTTCATAACCATTCGATATTTTAAACACTTCTATCTAATCTCCTCTCAATCTCCTGGTCTCTAGTGTTGTTAAACCACATTCTTTTAGGCGTTTTTCATAACTAAGATCCCTCAGTTTTGGTATCATTTTAGTCGCTCTCCTCTGTACTCTTTCTAGCATATATATGTCCTTCTTGCGGTATGGCCTCCACACTTGAATACAATATTCTAAATGAGGCCTAACTATTGTTTTGTACAGCGGTATTATTAGTTCTTTTTCTTTATATGCTATATTTCGCCTAATCAATCCAAGGATTTGATTTCCTTTTGAAGCTGCAATTTCACACGGCTCTGAAACCTTCATGTCAGCATTAATTGTCAGCCCTAAGTCTTTTTCTTTTACAGTAGTACTTAGTACAGTTCCTCCAATTGTATATTTTACATATTCGTTCCCATGTCCTGTGTGAAGGCATTTACATTTCCCAAAATTGAACAACATTTGCCACTTTTCAGACCATTTGATCAACCTGTCAAGATCATCTTGTAAATGCTGTCTATCTCCATCACTTTTAATCCTTCTAAACATGTTTGTATCATCTGCAATTGTCAACACCTTGCTAGCTATATCATCGTCCAAATCGATTATATATATTAAGAATAATATAGGTCCCAGTACTGATCCCTGTGGAACCCCACTCAAAACTGATTTCCAGTTTGAAGCCTCCCCATCAACAACTACCCGCTGTCTTCTGTCAATCAGCCATTTTTTTATCCAGTTAATTATACCATTTCCTATGCCATGGGCCTTTAGTATAAGCAGTAATCTTTGATGTGGCACTTTGTCGAAAGCTTTTTGAAAATCTAAGTAGATGATATGTACTGGTGATCCATCATCTACCCACTTAGTGATATCTTCCAAAAACATAACATCTTTGTTAAGCATGAAACCGCTTTTAGAAACCCAATTTGAGATGGGATTATCAAGTTATGTTTAACAAGAAAATCTACCATGTGATCTTTAATTAGTCTTTCTAATAATTTACAATTCACCGATATTAAACTAACTGGTCTATAATTATTTGACTTGTTTCTCGAACCTTTTTTAAATAACGGTATAATGTTTGCTTCTTTCCATTCTAAAGGAAACACTCCCTCTTCTAATGACAAGTTGAACATTGTTGCAAGCGGCATGCTAATTTGTTCTACAATTTCCAGTAGTAGTTTGGGTGGAATACCATCCACTCCAGGTTATTATCCTTCATAGCCCTAATTTTTTTAGCTACCATTTCTGGGGTTACTATTAACTGTCTTAAATAGTCTGATTCTGCCCCCTTGAACTTAGCCTCTGGTACTGGCAGTGAACTAGTGTCTTCTCTGGTAAACACTGAAATAAAATACTCATTCAGGTCTACTGCCATTAAGAATCCTTCTGATATTATATTTCCAGCACTATCTTCTAGAGGACCGACCTTATCCTGAACTTTCTGTTTGATTCGAACATACGCATACAAACTCTTGCTGTCATGTTTTATATTACAAGCTAATTTATGTTCATAGCTTCTCTTTGAATTTCTAATTTCAGTTGTAACTTGTTTTAGTGCTTCTTTATCAATGTTGTAGTCTTCGTCATTTCCAGTACGTCTATATGACTTCCACATCATTTGTTTATACTTATTTTTTCTAATGGCTTCTTTCGATAAGTATTTCTTTCTGGTCTGTATCCCTTGTTTTTTGAAGAGAACAAATTTATCTACGATGCACTCTATTTTATTCTTTAAGATATTCCAGAATTCTATTGGTGCTTATTCTTCGGTGTGTTATTCCAGTCTATCTTTGCTAAATATTTCCTCATTTCCTTATATCTTCCTTTGGGGAAATTTCTCCTGAACTGCTTTTTATTATTTCTTTCTGATTTTATTTTGATGGTAACATGTATCTGGTTGTGATCACTACTTCCCAGAGGCTCACATAATTTAACATTGTCAACTAATTCATTCTGTGAGGACAAAACTAAGTCTAATCCATTCTCTCCCCTGGTTGGTTCTAGCACATGTTGAGAAAGGAAACTATCTTGTACTAAAGCTAAACACTTGTGGTCGTCCTCAATACCCATACTCTGTAGATATTTCCATTTTATAAGCCCGTCGTTAAAATCCCCCATAATAACACAGTCCCGTTTGCTCATTTCCCTTATAGCGTTTTGTGTTTTGTCATTGTCTTCTATGCTTATGTTTGGACTTCGATAAACTAATCCAACCGTTAACGTTGAGTTTCCTGTAACTATGTTACACCAAATAGCTTCTTCGCAATCTGCTTCTCTGTCTAATTTTATTTGATAAGCCTGGATAGAGTCTTTAATATATAAAATAATTCCACCGCCCCTTCTTCCTATTCTATCTTTCCTAAACATTACATATCCAGTAAGTCCCAATTCGGCATCTGATATATCGGTGGTTGCCCATGATTCGGTTATACCTATTATGTGAGGGTCAATATCTTCTACCATAATGTTTAGTTCATTTCTTTTGTTTACTATACTCCTTGCATTTAAACAAACACATTTATATCCAGCTTCAGAACAGTTTTCCAGACTGTTCTTTGCTGAATTAGTTTTGCTGTCTTTATCTATGCCTCCAGTTTCAGGCTTCTCTGCGAGTCCCCCCTGCGAATTTAGTTTAAATAGATGCAACCTGTCCCACTGTCAACAGATCGCAGCAGATTCTCTGAGAATACTGCTGCCCCCTTTCCACTTAGATGGAGGCCTCTCTCGTGTACATAGCTTCTTTCCCAACAAAGTACCCCCATAAATCTATGAATCCCACGGCCTCTTCCTCACACATCTGCTCAACTAGTGCGTTGATCGCCATCCTCTTACAGTTTCTGTATCTTGCCCCCTTCCTCCCATTACTTGTAAAATTCCTGAGAGAATAACCTGTTCCACTCTTGTCTTCTTTAGCTTCCTCACTAGATGTATGTACTTCTGAAATATCCCAGTTGTTCCCTCCTTGTCTGCATTGTTTGTCCCTACGTGTACTAGTATAGACCCTCCTTTTCCATGCCCCAATACCTACTCTACTCTTTCGGTCACATGCTTTATCCTAGCCCCCGGTAGACATACAACAACGTCCTTCCCCTCGCATATAGTCTTGTCTGCTTTTCTCAGAATTGAATCGCCCATAAACACTCTCTCTTTTCTCCTTGCCCCCTCAATCACTGCCTCGGAGTAGCTCCTCCGGTTTGCATATGTCTGGTTGTTGTCTTTTCCTCTTGCCGTCTTTTCTCCTGTCACATTCTCTTCCATTCCCTTCTTTCCTGTCGCCTTTTCTCTTGTCCCCTTTCCTCCTGTCATCTTCTCTTCTAGCACATTTATTCTCACTTCCTTTCGTCCCTTCTTCTTTCCTCCCATCATATCTTCTCTCCTCTCCCTTCCCTTTTCCCCGGCTACCTCCTTCACTACGGTCACTTTCTCCCCTGTCACCTTCACGCCTGTCATGTTTTCTGTTTTATGCTGAACACTCTGTCTTCTTCCATCAGTCTTCTGTCTCACCGTCTTACCAACTGCCTCTGTGGTATCTACCTCTTCACCACCTGTATCGCTGTCGCGTCTCTCCTCGTTCTCTATAGTCTGACTACCTGTTGATCTATCCCCACTGACCCGTTTTTCTCCTCTGCCGAACACTTTTCCTCCGTCCCTCTGTTTTCTCAATGTCTTGTTCCTTCACACCGGTCACCTTCCCTCCTCTCAGTCTCCTTTCTTCAGTCTCCGTGTCACAACTCTGCTCCTTCTGTTTTGTAGAATTCTCAAATCTCTTCACGCCATCCCTCTCTGCTCCATTTATTTATTTGTTGAGTCTCACCTCCATCGCCTTCACTATATCCGTCACCTTACACACCTCCTTCATCAGACATTCCACCCTCAAACACCCCATACACCGAAAGGTGAATCCGTCATCTTTGGTCTCTGCCCATGATTTTGGACAGCCAAACAACGCAAAATCCACCTAGCTCTGGCAGTCGTTGCAAATTAAAGTATGCTCGGGTTATCTGCAAGTTTGACGTTGTCAGGGCCTTAAAGTTCTTCCGTGTTACAATTTGTTTTATCTATTTTGTATCTGTTCTTTACAGATTTGACGATTGATTCTATGACAGATAAATCCGCTTCAATATCCTTGATTTGGACGTATACACCCATCACTAACAACGTTTCATAAAATATGAATCGCGTTCTAAAGGACAAGTCCTTTATTGAAGGGCAGCAAAGATGCACGTTTCGCTGTCATATTATGTCCAAATTGAACCTGTCAGTATCATTCCAAAAGTCAGTGTTATCATATTGTTGCCGCTAAAATGAGTATTGGAATGTCCATAGGTATTCGAAATGAAAAAGTCAATATCACCCAGTTCAAAAGTTACCGTAGTAACCGCTTAGATTAAAAATCAGGAAATAAAAAACTTCGAATATTTGACTATATTACAACATCTGACTCATTGCTGTGCTTGTCTGTATCATCTTACTTCAATTAAACTGCACAGGATTCCAATATCATAGCTTCTACTCAAGTCAATAACAGCGCTGACTTTTAAAAACCTGCAACCAATAGTATATTATGTGTTGGTGTCACCTCAAAATTAAGTGTGAAAAAAGAGTAACCATTCGATGCAGGAAATGTTTTGAAAAACAAATTCAGAAAGTACAATTCTAACACCAACATATCAGAATCACATTTGTAAAGCTAAGGTTAGACGGTCATTGAAATTGCATAAATCAAATCTTTGAGAGAGAAAAAATAGACACATAAATCCTAGGAAATAAAGAAATTACATGTAATATATTTGACATGATCAATTACATCTGAACTATTGATTTTCCAAATATCAATGGTTTTCAACCTACATTGTTGGCACCAACTTATTATGATGACAAGAACAAATGTTGACAATACACAACAAAATTTGAATCGCGTGCTGCACCAACAGCACAGATACACAATAATGGTCAGTGCCACGGGGTAGCTTCTTTACAAGGAGACGGAGGTCGAGTCTATGGTTTGGAGAGTCTATATACACATCAACCATTGGCGGATCAAGTGTGCCACGTAGCCCCTATAGACGATAGGAATTTGGCTTGCCCGCATACCTTTTTATACCTTTTATAATGGGCCCACGTGTCGTGACCCCTAGACCATTGGAAATGTGCCCCCGTTCAGGTTACAATAAGCTGAAGTGATGCCATTTTCAACAGCAATCCCCTATGTTGCCGAAACAGCGCTGAGTACCTGAAATTACTGCGGCGCGAAAAAAAACATCCCGTTAGTCGTTTCATACAGCTGATCTATGGATGTGTTTACAGCGTATATTTCCTAATAAAACATTGGCGGGTGGCTCGTTTCCAAAAGTTGGTTCATAACAAAGGCGGTTCGCGACTACGGTCCTGGGTGAATGGATATGTTGGCTCAGAACTGATTGCCACAGACTTTCAGGGTTTATCTTATGTGTTTCTCCTCTTCCATCTTGTCCCACTCTTCCGATGTTGTCGTCTCACACCGGTTCATCAGGGTTCTAACGACTCTTATTTCCCAGTGTTTGATATGGTGGGACACAAAGTTGAGGTATTGGTCAGTGTGAGTCTTCTTCCTACACACCGTGAACACATCACATGTACTGAAGGAGTTGGCGTGCTACGTTGAAGAAAGACTCTACAACAACAATATAAAATCACATATTGGATATGACAAAAATAAATCGTTTGCATAAAAATATTAACTATTCTGAAAATTTTTCAGAAATCTGATACCTTATTTGTTTAAATATCTTTGTATGTCTACCATTGTTTGTGCGATGACGCAAACAATAGGTTTGATGTCACGGCACACTTTACATTGAAAGCAACTTTTGCGTTATGACGTAAATACACAGTATATCCGTAATCGAAGGTGTGAGATTATGAATTATCAACTGCACGTTCGTATTTGACACGTTCGTCAAAAAATTTACAAAAACATTTGCAGGGGAAGACAATATTAGCACACGCCAATAAAAACTAGCGACATAGTTGAATAACAAAATCGTCACGTGCATAAATTCTCACCTAACAGTTGTACGCTAAGTCCTTCCATCTTAACGTTTCATTCAGCAACCTATGATTTATACAGAGGAGAATATGCCAGAATACATTTGTAAAGTTACATTTTTACAGAGTATCTCCTACGTAGGTTACACAAAAAGGTAAGTTCTTAAATAGCGCAGCATCCTTTACAATTTACTCTCTGGCTTACCTATTCAATCGAACACCATCTCGACTTCTCTGGAAAGCATTCACCCATGCTGTAATTAATGCGCTAATATTATCTGTATAGAAATATCCACCACTGATTATAGCCAGGTACTCATTCATACAGTCGAGTGAGCAACGTTGAGTAAACAACTTGCCCAAGGTTCGACACCGCCGCACAAGATATGAACCCGGGTTCTCTCAGTCGAGAGTCCAAAGCTCTATCCGCTGTGCTACTGCGCTACACATTGACTCAAATTTAAAATCATGCATCGGCGGTCCCTTGCATTAATGTTGACGTTTTCGCGTCCTGATCATTATAACTGCCTAATGACTCTTGTTTGTTGCGTCTTTCAGCTCAGGTTCCTAAGGATTTAGGTGCGAAAGAAGTGTATAATTATTATATGACCTTGAGTGGAGTGGCCCGGCCATCTAATAGCAGTGTCTTTGGCGGTTAACACCCCTCACCTTTGATGTTTGTTGAATATCATATTTAGGTATGCATTGTATTGTTTGTCGAGTCTTCAACAATAATCGGTTCCTTACGTCAGTACAATTACACTGATGTAATTTATGCCACGCCGTGTGATCATAGGCAATAAATGTCGCCCATTTATTATTTACACACTGTTTCTGTTATCAAACTAGCCGCGGCCGTTATGACTGTACCGACAGTGTACTAATTACTCATAGTAATAGCCCGACAGAATACATTAATAAACACATTTAAAACAGACAAGTGTGTTTATGCCTTAGCTGGGGAATAATGTAATGGCAGTACTTCATGCACGATTTGCAGCAATTATATGAGACATCCCCTTAACGCTCCGACACCTCCCGATCACGTGAGAAGACCGTCGCATCGCCATTCTCACTCGAAGCAGGTGTGCATTTATTCATAACCCACCTCCGCCTCTCCACCACGCCATATGTTGAGCTCCCCTGTGCGCATGGAGATTTCTGTTATGTTCGATGCGATGTTATGTAGAAACTATATAATATTGTATCATTGTTATTAATTAGTTCATAATCAAGTAATGATGCCTAGTTGACTAAAATTGCTAAGAGGCGGTTAACACCCCTGACCTTTGATGTTTGTTTGAACTTCATGTTTATTTATGCTCTGTATTGTTTGTTGAGTCTTGAACAATAATCGGTTCGTTGCGTCAATACAATTGCATTGCTGGAAATTATGCCATGACATTTGATCATAGGCAATACATATTGCTCTTTTTCAACTTGCACACTGTTTCTGTTATCGTATACATCAAACTATCTGCGGCCCTATCATTGTACCTGCAGTATATAAACTAATTATAGTAATAGCCCGACAGAAGACATAAAGTATTATTATTATTATATTTCAGTATATATTTATTAATGTTACCAAAGCTAATCACGTTGGATTGCACGTTGTTTGTTTGTATCGCAAGTCTGTTAACACTGAACGTTTTTAAGAAGGCGACAAGGTGCATTGCTGGTAAGCATTAATTGGTGTTTGCTTGTTTCGTCACCTATGTGTTTCAAAATGCATTCATTCTTAAACTTAGATGATCAATTGAAATACCATCCTTGCAATTAGTTGTACTTGTTTTTTAGTCATTTGTTTCGATCCAACGAATGAATAAGGCACAATTATTTAATGAAACAACAATTTTAGCTCATTTTCTTATTAACTCTTATCCAGCGTGGTGACGTCAGCATACTCCTAAATCATAGCAAACACAGGGCCGTAGACTCCTAAATCATAGCAAACACAGGGCCGTAGACTCCTGAATCATAGCAAACACAGGGCCGTAGACTCCTAAATCATAGCAAACACAGGGCCGTAGACTCCTAAATCATAGCAAACACAGGGCCGTAGACTCCTAAATCATAGCAAACACAGGGCCGTAGACTCCTAAATCATAGCAAACACAGGGCCGTAGACTCCTAAATCATACCCAACACAGGGCCGTAGACTCCTAAATCATACCCAACTCAGACCGTAGACTCCTGAATCATATCCAACACAGGGGCGTAGTCTGAGGGTTCGGGGATTTCACGCTAAACCCACTTTTAACGACCCACCCTTTGGAACGGAGCCACCCAACAAATGTGATTTTTTATAGAAAAGGTTAGGTTATAAACACATCCCTATATCAGCTGTATGAAACGCCTGATGCTTTAAAAAAAAAACACAGCGACCTAACGGTGAATCGAGGTAGTCGATGTCGCGATGCAATACTAGCGATAGTAAATTTAACTATCGATACTTATCGGCGATAGCTCAGTGAACTATCGATAGTAAGGATAATTGGCCAAACATATGAGCAGGTTTACTTGAGCCGCTGTAATACACATGTGATTTATCAACTTTAGTACGTAATATCTACTTATTTACCGAATCCACGACAACCCAATTGTCGATGAAAACACCATCACTCAAGGATTGCCATTGTGAAATAACTAACTCCAAATCCAAGCAATGACGTCCCAAGACATTAACTGACATTAAGTAAAATTATAGCACATTTAGCTTCAACGAGACTATCGCGATAGTACCGCAATAGGCATAGAACTTACAGCTATCGCGATACTATTGCGATAGAAAAGAGAGTCAACGATAAGTTAATGCCTGTATAGAATCTTGACACTACTGGCCAGAGAATTGGACTACGAAGGAGGAGGACTGCGACATTAAGATGTATCTGGACTATTTACAATGCTGTATTTTACAGTACACCTTCACTGATCAACCATGTAAACTATCCTTGTAAAGTAAACAGCTAAACTTATTAAATGTAGATTATTCCTTTAATGGTATGTGTGTTCATCTACCCAGCATTAGTCAGAGTAGCAATTTGTATCACGAAGTCAGCCAGATTAGACGTAGGAACATGGACAATCGTTCAAGGGGAATTGCGGTTAACTTAGCCTGCCTGGGCAGTATTGCCAATACAGTTTGTTTTAAAATGGGATGTGTTGTTTACCATTTGAACATGCTCCGGGGTAGTATCTTCAAAATTACGAACATTGTTAAGCGCTTACTAAACACAGTTTGGCGGGCAGCGTACCTTCAAACTAGTTATTATATTCTTCACAAGTTTATATTAGTTAATAAATGAGAAACTATGAACAGACTGCCTCCTTTTATTTGACCGTGTCGATTAACTGATTCTGCTCTCGCTGATTACATCATTTGCGTGCATGGTCGTAGTTTAATCCCTGTTTGACGCTCGAGGTTCAAGCAGTCTACGACGAAAGGGTTAACCTACCCGCATACACCCGCAAGCTCGAGTATAAGTAGATTTGATATATTTGTGTAAAAAGAAAAAGGAGGAACCCGAGGTTTGAGAAAAACCAGACACTGCAGCAGAAAGGGCAACATGCCAACAGTTTCAAAACTTTGGCACAAAAAACCGATAAGTTTTTCATATTAGATATAGCTTTCTTACACCTTTCACACGCAAGCTCGATTATAATTAGATCCGAAATATTTGTGTAAAAACAAAAAAGAGGAATCCTACATCTGATAAAAAACAGACCCTGCAACAAAAAGGCAACATGCCAACTGTTTCAAAACTTTTGCAGAAGCAAGCGGCACGTTTTGTATATTATATATAACTTTCTTACACCTTTCACACGCAAGCTCGAATATAATTAGATTCGAAATATTTGTGTAAAAAGAAAAAGGAGGAATCCGACGTTTGAGAAAAACCAGACACTGCAGCAGAAAGGGCAACATGCCAACTGTTTCGACACTTTTGCAGAAAAAAGCGATACTTTTGTTATATTACATAGAACCATCTTACAACAACATGCCTATTTTTGTTTCTCACGACTGTGATTGCGTGTAGATAAAAACCATGGAAGCCACTTCACCAAGACTATCTGCTTTTTCTGGAGTATCCTAGTGTTTATGTTCCTGAATAACATTTCGAACTTATACTTGCAAAACATTTCTACTCAAAATGTTTACCACATTATTATTTAAAAAATGATGGTTTTAGGCATAACACTATTATATATGTATATGTCCATGTATATGTATGTGTGTATATATATATATATATATATATATACATATATATATATATATATATATGCTGTCCTGCCTGCCTGCCTGCCTGCCTGCCTGCCTGCCTGCCTGCCTGCCTGCCTGCCTGCCTGCCTGCCTGCCTGCCTGCCTGCCTGCCTGCCTGCCTGCCTGCCTCCCTGCCTGCCTGCCTGCCTGCCTGCCCGCCTGCCTGCCTGCCTGCCTGCCTGCCTGCCTGCCTGCCTGCCTGCCTGCCTGCCTGCCTGCCTGCCTGCCTGCCTGCCTGCCTGCCTGCCCTGCCTGTCTGCTTGTCTGTCTGTATGTCTGTCTTGACTGTCTGCCTGCCTCGCTGCCTGAATGCCCGCCTGCCTGCCTGCCTGCCTGCCTGCCTGCCTGCCTGCCTGCCTGCCTGCCTGCCTGCCTGCCTGCCTGCCTGCCTGCCTGCCCGCCTGCCTGCCTGCCTGCCTGCCTGCCTGCCTGCCTGCCTGCCTGCCTGCCTGCCTGCCTGCCTGCCTGCCTGCCTGCCTGCCTGCCTGCCTGCCTGCCTGCCTGCCTGCCTGCCTGCCTGCCTGCCTGCCTGCCTGCCTGCCTGCCTGCCTGCCTGTGTGGCTGACATTGCCCTATCGTCACGCGCCAAGCCGCACCCACCGCTTTATCGGTTGTCTGCTACTCAATGTTTCACGTGGGATATCCTCAGTTATGTAGGTCGCCGTGCATTAGTGTATGCTACCTGGTAGGGCACATTGTGGAACTCTCAACGATTAAGACTGGCTGCCAATTACACAGACGCCACCACTACATTGGAACTAACCACTGAACCTGAAAAAACAACCAATATTCCTATATCAACGGTGGAACCAACTCCTGAACAACACGACACCAGCAGCCCCATTGTCACCACAAACGCATCACCAACGAAGAAACAGTCCACGACTGGTAATTCCGAAAACGTTGTATTGGCGATAAAGTTAACGTTCGGAATCGGCATATCGGTGATGTTTCATCCGTAGCTTTAGCAACATACTGGTTACAGGACTGAGTGAAAGGCACTCTAAGCAAGAATAACCCAGCAATTACTAATGCGAGTCACCCACCAACAACTACACCGATTTACCGTATTCCACACCGCAGGTAAACCGACCGATGGGACAACGATAGGTTCGTGACGCATCCATGTGTAATCTTTAACAAGCGAAACGCCCCATGGAAACACGATACACTCGTGATGAGTCGGCGTGTCATCTCACACAAGGGAAACACCCAATAAGTCCGTAGTACATCAAAATGTTACCTTCCACAAACGAATCCTTATCAACAGCGCCAATACGAAGATCCACATAATAAGCCAAGATATCATAATGATGACCGTTTCTTCCAACCGAAGCCAGACTGTTATCATTAGGTGCAGATAAACGTTGAGCTGGGTGAATTACGTTATACGCTACGCAATTATATGCCTTTTTGATTTTGGTGTGTGTGTGTGTGTGAGTGAGTATGTGTGTGTGTGTGTGTGTGTGTGTGTGTGTGTGTGTGTGTGTGTGTGTGTGTGTGTGTGTGTGTGTGTGTGTGTGTGTGTGTGTGTGTGTGTGTGTGTGTGTGTGTGTGTGTGTGTGTGTGTGTGTGTGTCTGTGTGTGTGTGTGTGGTGTGTGTGACTGTGTATACAGACAGTTATATTTGTATTACGGAATGATACAACGAATCTTAACGCATAATGCATTAGTTGTGTTAATGTGGCATCACATCGTAGCAGTACCGTATTGAGTGAACATATAGCGCAGTAAACATATTTTTCGGGTGTCAATGGTAATGTGTTACGTATAATGGATAAGTGTAATGTTGCTCGGTACTGTTAAAGAGCGAGTTGAATTATTATACGTTTTTTTAAGCGGATAAGTCTAATGAACAGCTATCGTTATGCAACACATATATTGTATAAATAATTAGCCATTTGCATATATTTATATAAGCAATCGGGCAGCTTACTGCAATAGTGTAATAAACTACTACATTGCATATAGGTTATTTGGTAATACTTAGCCAATTGTGTGTAATTATTTAAGTTGACGGGCAGCTAAGTTCAGCATGAACACTTATTGTCGATCGCCAAGTATATTTGCAAAGTCACAAATAAAGTTGATTTCTGAATAATTATGTTTTGCATTTGTTGGTGCTTACTGGGTATCAAAAGTTGGCACAAATGTATACATGCATTCATGCATGGTTACATACATGCATACATGCATACATGCATACATGCATACATGCATACATGCATACATGCATACATGCATACATGCATACATGCATACATGCATACATGCATACATGCATGAACGTACATACGTAAATACGTACACACGTACACATACATACACACATACACATACACATACACATACACATACACATACACATACACATGCACACGCACACGCACACGCACACGCACACGCACAAGCGCACACGCACACACACGTTCACACGTACATATGTAAACACGTACACACGTACACACGTACACATATGAACACTTGCACACTTACACACATATATACACGCACACGCGCACACGCGCACATGCGCACACGCACACACGCACATACGCACACACGCACACACGCACACATACATATATACATTAATACGTACATACGTGCACACGTACCCCCGTACACAGGTACACACGTATAAACGTACACATGTACATACGTGCGTAGGTACATTCGTACATACTCAGCTACATGTGTACATGGGAACATACATCGCCGCAGCAGCGCCACCTACCAAGTGGAATATACTATTAAAGAATATCGTTTCAATTGTGGATAATACAACAGGCAAACGTAACAACGATGTCACGTCAATTGAATCCGACGACTATACGCAGGACTGGATACTGCGCTATATCAGAACTTACTTTTACTTTTTACGTACACGAACACGCACCACACCACACACGCCCGCGCGCGCACACACACACACACACACACACACACACACACACACACACGCTCATAAACGCACACACACCGCACCGCACCGTTTTTGTACGCATTTTAACAGATTGGGTACTGTTGAGTAACTATTTCGTGTCTTAACGTTGCCGTTGTACATACACCACAAGTAGTGCAATCTTGTTGATAATGGATTATTTGTAATAGAGGATATACATTCTGATAATACCTGAAACGGTTTTGATAGGTACTAATCTAATTTTCGATAAAGCTCTTTTTTGTACATTTGTTATCAGGCACCCACGACCCGGAAACTACTAAGTCTGATGACCCGGTTCATGGGTCATTGGCGCATTGCCCTATTTCCACAATAGTACAACAATACGTATATGTTTCGTATTGGAGTTCACGAGTGGAGCGCAGTTGCGCAGAGTGTAGAGCTTCGGGCTCTCCATCGAGAGAGCCCATGTTAGAATCCCAAGCTGCCGTGTCGAACATTCGGCACGTTCGTTCATTCTCTGTTGCTTCTGTTCATGTGTCCATTTACCATGGGTAAATACAATTAGGAAATAATGCATGTGCAGACTACATATACAGTACGTCACATAAAACGTCTCAATTTTTAAGTGACGACTTATTTACATGTGGCAGGATGTTTTTTAATTAATTCGCATAATTGTTATTTCATTATTGATCACATATAAAGCATTTGTTAGAGATAACATGTATTTGTTAACTACTGTAGCTAAAAGTCAAGGGTTAGTTTGCCGTACGATTCATACAAACATTCGTTGGGAAGAACGTGGACCGCTGGTAGTTAATCTGTTTTAGAAAAGCCGACGGCTACTAACATAACACACTGGTAGCGTTTTGGCTCAGTGCTGTGGAGTCTTTTCATCGCAAGGCACGCTGTGATATTATCGAGTCAGTCGCCTGTCAGTGCTAAGTCGATAACGTTTCTGTGTCAAGCGCTCCCTTGCAACTAGCCTTATTTTGACAGTAGCACTACCGGTACTGTGTTGGTTAGCCATCAGTGTCAGTAGCTGTTATGTACAAGTATCCTTTACGTAGCCTTCTCTTGCCAGTAGCCTCCCCTATCAAATCCTCAACATTCCAATGTGCTGCCTTTAGTTGTTTCGTGAAAGTATTTTCTATGACGCACGCAAGCGTGACGCGAATCGAGATATGATCAAATCCATGGCCTAATTATCAACGCGAGCCGGAACGCCATCGCCTTTTTCAAAGTCTATGATACCTTAGTGTAGCAGAGCAGATATCGTGGGGCTGCTAAACGTAACTAATGTGCTTATTTCAGTCTCAATAGCCCCATATAGCAGAAACATTTGGAGGTCGGCTAATTCACGTTCGTACGTTGACACGCACCGTTCCACAGCTGTGCAGCTCGTGTGATTTTTTGAAGCCGATCTCAGCTCTGGATTTAGAGGATTTATATTTCTTTCAACGTTCTACAGCATTCACCACCTTCAATCCACAAAACCTACTTGTTGGCTTCTCATGATGTGCTGTAAGTTATATGCCGTCGTTTAGAGTGCGTGTGTGTGTTTGTGTGCGCGCTCGCGTGCGTGCGTTATGTGTGTACGTGAGTGCGTGTGTGTTCGTGTGTGTCTGCGTGAGCGTTCAGGTTTACAATATGTGGCGGGTATGGGTTATATGTAGAGACAGATTGAGCGTGTGTGTGCGTGCATATGCGTTAGTGTGCGCGCGCATGTGATTGTCCACTGACAATAGATCACACGCAACACCAATGGGTCATCATGACTGCTGGAGGGATTTTTTATGATATCATCTGACAATACTTCCTTATTTAGCAGCATCGAATGTCGCTCGCTCTTGACTCGCTCGAGGTATTAAAGATGGACTAGCGATACTCGCTGTGGCTCACCTGTATAATTTAATTCGTGTGTATTTTTTCAGAGCGCGATTGTTAGCGTGTTCGTGTATGTATTCTGGTTCAATTGTAAGATGGCTTTGTATGTATTTGAGTGACACGATTAATTGATATATCCTAGGTCACTCGTTGCAGACATACCTGTCGAGTATGGCAGAATTCTAACTTAATATGATAGTTAAACTGACTAACTCTCGGTCGATGATCACAACACGTATGTTTCAGCAGGTTTGATAAAGTCTTTGTGAGCAGGACAACGTGTGAGCCATTTTGACGCAGCGTCTGACAGCATGCCAGTCTGACTACGTGCCTACCAGCAGAACAACATGTCTGACAACAACAGGACATTTATGCCAATATAACAAGGTGTACAACCATGATAACCTATGCCACAACATGTTATACAGACGGACAAAGTGCCTGTTAGGCTGACGAGGTGGCTGCCTGTCCAACAATTTACTTGCTAGCCTGACAATTTAACAATCTTGACGAAAAATGTCTACCTATCATGCCGACAACGGGCTTCCCATAATGAAAACGTGCCGTTTAGGCTGATAATATGTCACCATCCCTTCAATCTAATACTACTACTACTAATAATAATATGATAACTTATATTGCGCCTAAATCCTTGGAAACTAAGTTCAGAGGCGCATCAAGACAAAATGATTGGTCAATCACATAATCCGTAAGCATTATTCCAGTTGTCTACAGATGGGTCAAGGCGTCCAGTCTGATAACGAAACAGCCAGAATGATAATGTGTCTATCAGGCTTCTGACAAAGTGCCTGCAAGGCTGACAACCTAAAAGTAAGGCTGACAACGTGTCGGCCAGGATAACAACGTGATGGCCAGGCTGACAAAACTTAACAGCCAGGCTGACAACGTGACGGCCATGCTGACAACTTGACAACCAGGATGACAACGTGACGATCAGGATGAAAATGTGCCTGCCAGGACGACAACAAGACGGTTAGGCTGAAAACGGGACGGCCGGGCTTACAACGTGACGGCTAGTATGTCAACGTGCCTGTTATGGCGGCGATGTGTATGCCAGTGTGTCCACGCCAGCCCGTTACCTAGACAACGTGTCTGTTGCTAAGGTGTCAATACGCTACGTGGACGTCTACTTCTTTATATTCGGTGCTACCTAGCGTCGTGCACCTCGACTCAATTATATGAGTGTTTCGATACTACACAAATGCACGTAGCAACTCATTTCAATTAGAAAATATCTACTGTATTTTTTATGTGATATCATAACAGAAAGTCCTACGTCAGATTTGTTTCGTAAAAGTATTTCCCTGTCAACACGCCAGCAAGTCGTGAAATGTGTTCTTATCAATTTGCCGGCCTATCACTAAACATGAGCCTGGGTGAAGCCGTCCTTGGCGTGTTGTCAAAATGTTATGATCCGCTTACAAACCACATAGTGTGTCAGTCAAGCATAACTACAGTGTTTTTGCGTGATTCAAAAGCGTCACAGTGACGTACAAAGTGGAGGCCGGCGAGGCATAGGTGTTTGTAGACGCGTCCTTATGTTGATATCTTCCTTGGTGCGATCCCTGAATTAGGATATGGATAGGGATTGATGCGACTTTAACATCGTATTCCCACTTCGACATAGCATAATACTCGCAATGTGTTGGGCCTATGAGAATCCGTTTGAGAGGATTTAGACATCATGAAAGGGGTGATAGCATAAATGGGCAACGTCCAAAATAGGAAGTGTTTGTAGTAGTACAATACAAAACCCACAACCATCATTATGTGGGGTTTGACTTACGACCTCGAGAGATCACAATGGCTTACAAAGCTACAGCGATTAGTTGTTGTATTTAACTGACCTGACATCTTCGTTACGTTTCCCTGTTGTATTATCCACATTTGGAACGATGTTCGTTAATAGAATATTCCACTTGGTACGTGCCGCTGCTGCGGCGTTTGATGTTCCCATGCATACATGTAGGTGAGTATGTACGATTGTACGAATAGCATGTACGTATGCACGTATGCACGTATGCACGTATGCACGTTTGTACGTATGCACGTATGCACGTATGTATGTGTGTACATATGTGCACACAGGAGCGCCTACTTTTGATACCAAATAAGCACACAAAACATACAGAAACGAACATTATTTGTGACGTTGCTAAAATATTTGACTATCGATAGTAAGTGTTCATGCCGAACTTAGCTGCCCGTCAACTTATATAATTACATACAGTTGGCTAAATCTGATCAAACAACATATATGCAACTGTAGTAATTCATTACGCTAGTATAGCTAGCTGCCCGTTACCTTATATAAATATATGCAAATGGCTAATTATGTCTACAATATCTGTGCTACATAACTGTAGAGTTCATTAGACTCGCCCATTTAACAAACAAATGGAGACACGCCCAATTCGACTCGCTCTCTAACAGTAGCGAGCAACTTTACAAGTATCCATTATACGTAAACATTACAAATAACACCCGAAAAATTTAATTTGTACATAACTCTGTATAGTGCGCTATATGTTTATACGATATGACATTGCATCAATATGATGGCACCTTAACACAACTAATGCATTAGGCACTAAGATGCGCTGTAGCATTCCATAATACAAATAAAGCTACCTATTCATACACACACACACACACACACACACACACACACACACACACACACACACACACACACACACACACACACACACACACACACACACTCTCTCTCTCTCTCTCACGCACACGCACACGCACACATACACACACACGCACACACACACACACACACACACACACACACACATATATATATGTATAATATTTCATTTACATCGTCGTGGCATATACAATAGCACTTGTTTTGTTTTATGGGAATAACATGTTATCAGGTTTTGCTTCATCAGAATGGCATATCCTTGTGTAGCGGGTAAACTCACCCAGTTCAAGGTTTACTGGCTCCTAATGATAATAGTTTGGCTTCGGGTCGAAGAAACTGTCACCATTATGACATCTTGGCTGGTGCGGTAGATCTTCGTATTGTCGCTGTTGATAAGGATTCTTTTGTGGAAGGTAACATGTTGATGTATTACGGACGTATCGTGGTCCCATTGGGCGTTTCGCTGGTGGGAGATAACACGCCGACGCGTCACGACTGTATTGTGATTCCATGGGCCATGTCGCTTGTGGGAGATAAAACGTAGATGCGTCACGAACATATCGTTGTCCCATGGGTCGGTTTACTCGCGGTATGGAATAAGGCAATTCGGTGTACTCGTTGGAGGGTGACTCGCAGTAATCATTGCTCAGTGATTCTCCTTCTGCGTGCCTTTCTCTCCGTCCTGTACCATGTGTGTTGCTCGTGCTACGGACGTTTCTTATCATCAGCGGTATCGCGATCAGAAACATCACCGGTATGCCGATTCCGAACGTTAACTTTATCGCAAACACAACCTTCTCGGAAATGCCAAGATGTGTTTTCGTCGGTGGTGCGTTTGTGGTGATAGAGGAGCTGCTGGTGTCGTGTTGTTCAGTTTTAGGTTTCACCGTAGTGATAGGACTTTTTGTCGTTGCTTCAGGTTCAGTGGTTAGTTCCAAAATAGCGGTGGCGTCTGTGGTAGTATCGCCTGGTTCTGTTGTCGGTTCCCACGTCGTGGTGTAGTCGATTGTGGTTTCATCATCTGTGGTGTAGGGTTCACTCGTAGTCGGGTGATATTTCGGAGGCACGTATACGATTGCGGCAGAAACAATGTTGGACACTTTGCTAACTCGGTCGGTATTGTTGTGGATTACTTTCAGACTGAAGAATAGGGTTTTTCCGTTAAAACGGGCGGGGAAACGTGTCACGATTGTCTCTGTTTTAGATGGTGACAATGGTGAATTAGGATTTCCAGCGACGATGTCAGTGTCGTTGAGTTGAGGGGCGTTGTCGAAAGAATATCGCAACTGTTTGATGTCGGTGCTGAAGCGGATGTCATACGATGATGCTGACAAGCAAAACAATTAAACATTATATTATTTTGTAATTATATTTTATTAAAACATTCGTAGCAGTTGCTGAATGTTTGCAGTATAATAACGCTGCCTGAACACAGTTTGGAAACAATCAATACCAACGTGACGTTGCCAGCTAAATTGCTGCTAACTTAGACAATGTACACACTCTGACGTGACACTACTCATAGAGTATAGCTTGTATTAATGTATGTGCAATACATTTAGTATTCCTCTATTGAATGTGATTGGTCACCTAATCGTCCCACGTTAATGTTTTATTTTAAAGAAATAATATATATATTGATCGATGAACCATTTTAAAATTTTTATATGACAAATATTATTGTTTTAAAGTTACAAATAATTATCCCATAGGGCCTAAATATTTACCAAAACATCCTTTTAAAAATAATAAAAATATATATTCTGGCATGCTTTGCATTATGCACGGGCGGATATAACAAAACATCGTATAATTACAAGTATCTATTTCATCATGTCTTAATGTATTCCAACGTGTGCACAATTTATCACATTTCTTTTTTAAAAAGACACCAACCTGTTTCTTGTTCCTCGTAGTCCCCCACGGCTGTCCACTGCAATGTCACTGTCTTGTTCTCATACGACATGTCGGTGACCTCGAGGTCCGTAACCTTGGCAGGCGGGAAGGGATAAACGTCTTTCAGGTCTGTGTTCAGATCCATATTGACGACATACACAACTCCGGGGTCTGCTGTCCGGTCAAGCCCCTCCACTGTTTCGTACGTAGGACCAATTTCTGTGTCACCTGTAACAAAGATACGAGCTTGTATATCAATGTATCCTTATGACTGTTCTTTCGATTCATCTTCACCCAAGACTTGCACATTCCCTTACATTTTCGACTTCTCCAAGAAGCACACAGTCACGTTGCATTTACGGCGCAAGGACTGTTCGTTCATATGCATCCATTCCTCATGCCGCATGCCGCACGACGTACGCACAACGTCCCACGCCCTTTGCGCAACACCCTAGGTTTGGGTGCACAACACTATTAAAAAACACGTCCTAGTATGTACACATGAAAAAAAATTAGCTAGTAATATAAAACATGACAGTAAGAGTTTGTATGCGTATATTCGAAGCAAACAGAAAGTTCAGGATAAGGTCGGTCCTCTAGAAGATAGTGCTGGAAATACAATACCAGAGGGATTCTTAATGGCAGAAGACCTGAATGAGTATTTTAGTTCAGTGTTTACCAGGGAAGATATTAGTTCACTGCCAGTACCAGAGGCTAAATTCAAGGGGGCAGATTCAGACTATTTAGGACAGTTAGTTGTAACCTCGGAAATGGTAGCTAAGAAAATAAGGGCTATGAAGGATAATAAATCACCTGGAGTGGACGGGATTCCGCCCAAACTACTATTGGAAATTGTAGAACAAATTAGCGTACCGCTTGCAACAGTTTTCAATTTGTCATTAGAAGAGGGAGTGGTTCCTTTAGAATGGAAAGAGGCAAACATTATACCGTTATTTAAAAAAGGTTCGAGAAACAAGTCAGAGAACTATAGACCAGTGAGTTTAACATCAGTGATTTGCAAATTATTAGAAAGACTAATTAAAGATCACATGGTGGATTTTCTTGTTAAACATAACTTGATAAACCCATCTCAACATGGGTTTTTAAAAGCGAGGTCATGCTTAACAAATATGTTATGTTTTTTGGAAGACATCACTAGGTGGGTAGATGAGGGATCATCAGTAGATATCATCTATTTAGATTTTCAAAAAGCTTTCGACAAAGTACCACATCAAAGATTACTCCTTAAGCTAAAGGCCCATGGCATAGGAAATGGAATAATAAACTGGATAGAAAAATGGCTGAATGACAGAAGACAACGTGTAGTAGTTGATGGGGAGGCTTCAAACTGGAAATCGGTATTGAGTGGGGTACCACAGGGATCAGTACTAGGACCTATATTATTCTTAATATATATCAACGATTTGGACGATGATATAACAAGCAAGGTGTTAAAATTTGCGGATGATACAAAAGTGTTTAGAAGGATTAAAAGTGATGGAGACAGACAGCATTTACAAGATGATCTTGATAGGTTGATCAAATGGTCTGAAAAGTGGCAAATGCTGTTCAATTTTGGGAAATGTAAATGCCTCCACACAGGTCATGGGAATGAAGAGGTAAAATATAAAATGGGGGTACTGTTCTAAGTACTACTGTAAAAGAAAAGGACTTGGGGTTAACCATTAGTGCTGATATGAAGGTTTCAGAGCAGTGCGGAATTGCAGCGTCAAAGGGAAATCAAATCCTTGGATTAATTAGGCGAAATATAGCGTATAAGAAAAAAGAATTAATAGTACCGCTGTACAAAACAATAGTGAGGCCTCATTTAGAATATTGTATACAAGCATGGAGGCCATATCGCAAGAAGGACATAGATATGCTAGAAAGAGTACAGAGGAGAGCGACTAAAATGATACCAAATCTGAGGGATCTTAGTTACGAAATACGCCTAAAAGAATGTGGTTTAACAACATTAGAGACCAGGAGATTGAGAGGAGATCACATAGAAGTGTTTAAAATATTGAATGGTTATGAAAATATTGATAGAAACATTTTTTTCTCAGTTAAGAAAAATAGAAGGACCAGAGGACATGAAGCTACATTAGTAAAGGAGCAGTGTAGATTAGATATAAGAAAGTTCTCATTCTCACAAAGGACTGTAAATGAATGGAACAGATTATCTCCTGATTGTGTTGGTGCTAGTTGCGTGAATATGTTTAAAAATAAAATCGACACACACCTTAAAAAGGCGGGATACATGTAGATAAAAAGTATTGGACTCTCGATAAGCCAAAAGGCTTCCTTGTCCACCTGCCATCCAGAGTAATTTTCTGGATGGCAATCTTGTTAAATCTTGTTAAATATTTATTATCGTGTTCTACTTATAATGCTACGCACAAATGTTCATTAATTAGTACACAACAATTTGTGACCATCAGTGTGACAATCCTGAACATTCCGACGAAGTGAGACTGAGAAAACGATAGCGCGGTGAATAGAACGGGAGCAATACTGCGTAATATTAATCAATACACTAAACGCAACAATAGCCGCTGGAATGAAAGTAAGTGTCTGGCAGAGACATCTAGCGATCATTCCATTGTTTGGGTAGTTGACGCGCTTCGTGATTATTGCTTTGTCGATTTTGGTTACTAATGTTATATTTGTTGCGCCCACTTCTCGACTACTATAGCATTTATTACTCATTTTATCCGTGTTTGCAATATTTTCCGATACTTACAACACACGTACTCGGGATCACTGTGCATAGTCTTGAAACTCACACTTCGCCATAGCACAACCCAATGCGACCAAATACCTACTTCCGTTAAAGGGGAAGAGCTGGAACGCCCGATTCCCTGCCCCTTTCACGAGTCTTGTTTCGTTCCCGTCTTTGGCAGATGCTCGAACTTTCATAGAGTTGTAGCCATTTCGGGGGAATTTCAGCAGAACTGCGGAGTAGAATCCGTCGTCCTTGAGAACGTCGACACCTAAGCAAGCATACACACAATTCATGTACTTTGCTTATCAGTATATAAGAAGACTGCAGTAAGAATAACCAGATAGGAACCGCAGGAACAATTTTTTTGTATTTATGTGAGAACCGCCCTTCTGACGTATTTGTCAATGCTGTTTTGAACGCAATCACGGTTTCAGGATTAATGGAATCAGTAGACAATGTTTCCTTTAATTGATGATCATACTACCATATAAATAAACAGGTCAAACGTTGCCATGCGACATACTATTATATATCTTCATATGTCTGTCATCATCGGACACACATAATTCATGTACTATGCTTATCAGTATCTAAGAAGACTGTAGTGCTGATTAGAATAAACAGATAGGAATGGCATGAACAAAATATTTGTAATTATGTAAGAACTGACATTCTGACATATTTGTCAATGCTGTTTTTGAAACGCAATCACGGTTTCAGTATTTATGTAATTAGTAGACAATATTCAATTTAACTGATGATCATACTACCCTATAAATAAATAAGTCAAACGTTGTCGTGCGGCAGACTATTATATATCTCCATGTGTCGGTCATCCTAAAAAAACGAAAGTCGGCCTTTTTTCAATGTTACTTATAATTTATCGTTTACGAAGAGAGTCATATTACTGCGATTACCACACAATTGGCTGGTTAGTGTGAAGTGACCATTGAAGATGTAGACATCATTGAATTGCAGTGTAAAACAGAATTGATATACTAATTGTATTACGGACGTCTTCGTTTATAAAAAAAATACTGCAATTTATGTCAAGCAATGTTGTTGGGCTTACTATACCAAAAGCTGCTTTCTTACAAATAAAAAAGCAAAGCTGACATACAAAACATGTACAGTTTTATAATGGAGAATAAAATATTACGTATGTCATTAACCCATTTTCTGCTGGTGGTCCATTAATGGGATGCTATTTTAAATAAATTTAACCAAAAGCAAATTTTAATATTTATTACCAACTTTGGTTTTAATGTGTTACTAAATTACTACATTTAATTTGCGTCTCTTTTATTGAAGTCAGTTCTGTATTTTGCTTTTTGTCTTACTCCATTTTTGGAGTTGTGTTCTGAAAACGGTTGCTGCAAACACGCAAAGGGTGAGTCTTTTTTCAAATCTTTTAATCAGTCAAATACTCGACACATTGAAAGGGAGTTTGGAATGCACCGACTGGGATGTGTTTGTTGACATGTCGAGTGGCGTGTGTGAACTGACAGAGTGTAACAGACTACATTTCCTTCTGTGTGGACAATGTGATCCCTAAGAAAACTGTCAAAGTTTTTGCCAATAACAAACCCTGGGTTACCAAAAAAAATCAAACAGGTTTTGAATAAAAAAAGAAAGCATTTGAATAGAAAAGAATGGGCGACTTGAAAAAAAATGTAGAGGGAGGCCAGGTTTGTGATGAAGAAGGAGAAAGAGCAGTATAAGAGGAAGATAGAAGATTGTTGTACGGGGAATAACATGAAGATGGCATGGGAGTGGATAAACATTATGAGTGGGTACAAGGGGAAGAATGGTGGTGATGAGGGGAAAAGCAAGGGAACAGTGACGGATGCCAATGGTCTGAATGATTTTTGTGCCAGGTTTGATAAGCATGATTTTAGTCAAGAGAGGGACAGTTTTAAAGAGAGATTAGTCAATCCCTCGCTGGGGCGAGATCAGGGAGACCCTATTCAGGTATCCAAAGAGGAGGTGTTAGAGCAGTTCAAAAGGGTAAATGCCAGTAAAGCGGAAGGGCCTGATGGGATGAAACAAATTATTTTGAAGCAGAACACCTGTGCTACATTTTTACTGTTATTTTCAATCTGTTTCTGACTAAGTGCAAGATTCCACGTTAGTGGAAAACTTCATGCATTATACCTATACTCAAGAAAAAGTAAGTTCAAACAATGAATGACATGCGCCCAGTTGCGCTCACCTCTGCAGTAATGAAGGCTTTTGAAAGGCTTATCCTCATCAAACTCAATGAAGTTGTTGCTGATTTTCTGGACCCGTGGCAGTTTGCACACAGAAGAAAGAGAGGTGCTGAGGATGCAGTTCTGTGTTTGTTAAACAACATTTATCCTCATTTAGAACAACCTGGTGTTGATGTTCGCTCGATGTTCTCTGATTTTAGTAGTGCCTTTAATACAATACAACCTTGTTTAATGGCAGAGAAACTATTGAGAATGAAAATTAATTCACCCACTGTCTTATGGATACTGGACTACTTGACAAACAGACCGCAGTATGTGAGGACTGGACCAAACGTGACATCTGACACAGTGAGCAGGAACACAGGGCCCCCCAAGCAAAATAGATTGCACCATTCCTCTTCTCCTTATACACAGCTGACTACAGAAGTTCTAGTGACTCAAGTCCCATGTCCAAGTTTGTTGACGATGCAGGACTCACAGGACACATTGCTGATGACGATGAGACAGACGACAGACGAGAAGTGGATATGTTTTTGGGATGGTGTGACGACAACTACCTTCAGCTCAATGTGAGCAAGACTAAAGAACTAACAGTTGATTTTAGAAAGAAGAGAAAGAATTATAGAGACGTGGTCATCAAAGGAGAAGTAGTGGAAAATGTGGATAAGTACAAGTATTTGGGCATAATACTAGACAGCAAACTGTCATAGAAGTCAAACACTGATGCAATTATGAAGAAACTGCATACTCGGTTGTATTTCTTACGGAAACTGAGATCCTTTAATGTACGCAAAAACTACTGCAAACGTTTTATACTTCAACGGTGAACAGTGTGCTTTACTTTGGTGCTGTGTGCTGGAGTGGCAATACCAGCAATCAGATCAGTGTGCTTTACTTTGGTGTTGTGTGCTGGAGTGGCAATACCAGCAATCAGATCAGTGTGCTTTACTTTGGTGTTGTGTGCTGGAGTGGCAATACCAGCAATCAGATCAGTGTGCTTTACTTTGGTGTTGTGTGCTGGAGTGGCAATACCAGCAATCAGAACAGTGTGCTTTACTTTGGTGTTGTTTGCTGGAGTGGCAATACTAGCAATCAGAACAGTGTGCTTTACTTTGGTGTTGTGTGCTGGAGTGGCAATACCAGCAATCAGGACAGTGAGCTTTACTTTGGTGTTGTGTGCTGGAGTGGCAATACCAGCAATCAGGACAGTGTGCTTTACTTTGGTGTTGTGTGCTGGAGTGGCAATACCAGCAATCAGGACAGTGTGCTTTACTTTGGTGTTGTGTGATGGAGTGGCAATACCAGCAATCAGGACAGGAACTGGCTAGATAAATATATAAGGAAAGCAAGTGGGATTGTAGGGAGGAGACAGGCCTCTCTCATATGCACACAAGAAAGACGGATAGTGGACAGAGTACAGAAGATTTTGGCAGACGATACCCATCCACTCAGACCTGAGTTTGACAGCAGACGGATAGACAGGAGTAACAGATACAGAGCTCCACGCACTAGAACCACACGCTATAGGAATTCATTCATACCGTCCGCAATACACATTTTCAATGCACTCATAGACAGATAGATACTGATCTTGCTGTTCTGGCTACTGTCTTCACTGCACATAGTGTGTGGGTGTGGGTGTGGGTGTGTAAATGTGATACTTAAAATAAGTTATAGTAATTGATTTGCATTATTACTTGGTGAATACTTGAATTCAGCTGGTACTGCTGTAAAATACTTGTTTATATTACTATTTTTTATGTATGAGTGCTTTAGGATTGCTTTTGTTTTTATGCACTAGAGTTGATGGCAGACGTGCAATTTGTCAATGTTGGGATCAATAAAGTTGTATTGTATTGTATTCAATTACACTATTTCACATCATCAACATCTACTAAACCAGTTCAGACAGACGACCAGCAATGTTAATAACGTGTCTACCAAGAGACTTGAAAGTAGGTGTCCCATATATGGGACAGAAGCAGCAATAGGCCACAATGATGTCGTCACTGCAGTGTCCTATTTCCGTTACACAAACTGCAAGTGGCCACATTTTGTTGTTGTGTCTTTGGATGTAATGTTTTTGTTAGCAATTCACAACACCATCACCCCACTTTTAGAAGTGTATATTGTGTACAGTTGACATAAATTTGAAATAATTATGAACTATCCTGGCATATACTTAACCCAAAGCTAAGCGAATCATTACCATGGCTACCTCTATCCTCGCCTGCCATACCACAGCAACAACTTTGTAATAATAAATAAAAAAAATATGAATACCATTAATAAGAACAATAACGAAAAAATTAAATAATAATATTAATAAAAAAATATATGTTAAACAATCACTCTTTCTGAAACAATAGTATTACACCAAGCATACTTGCTTAGAAACAAAAAATAACGATTTTTATCAGTATATGTTTAATTTGGCTATGACATATTTATCTAACAGTTTATTATTTTGCCACTAGGCGCTACACCTTGAAAGAAGTGATCACGATGTTTGAGGAAGATGACTTCCCGATGAGAGACGCGACTATACACGTCCATCCACCTGGCGATGACGCTAACTCTGACGAAGACAGCGGGGACGAAGATGCCCTGGGTGGTTTGTCTGTCAGCAACCTTCCAGGAGCTCAACTCAAGCCGAAGCAACTATAACATCTTACGACGGGACTGTATATTCTGTTGAGACTGATGGCACTATAACATCTTACGATGGGACTGTCTATTATGTTGAGACTGATGGCACTATAACATCTTACGATGGGACTGTCTATTCTGTTGAGACTGATGGCACTATAACATCTTACGATGGGACTGTCTATTCTGTTGAGACTGATGGCACTGATTCCACTGACACAATCGAGGAAGTAGATGATGCAACAGAGACAGATCATCGACCACCCCCTGCACCCTGCAAGAAACCGAAGATAACGACGAAACCAAGGATCTAAAAAAAGAAGACATAGGGGCTGACCTAAACACACAAAGAATCGAGGCAGCTATGATCATAGGCATAACCGCAGAGACAACATCCTTATATGTTCCTGGAATGACAATTCTGTGGTCACGTTGTCATCAAATGTACATGGAGTCTGTCCTTTGGGAAAGTCAGCCGGTGATCTGCCAAGGAGAACAAACGATCCAAGTGGAGCAACCGAAGCTCATCAAACTGTACAATCATGGAATGGGAGGTGTGGATAGGATGGACCAGAACATTGGAATATACCGCATCCCATCAGGTCAAAGAAGAGGTGATGGCCCTGTTCGCTTTCTCGCCCGACATGGCGGTACAAAACGCGTGGCTGCTGTACAGGATTTATCCTGCGTTAATACTGTTGCCTCTAGACTTCCTCGGATTCAAAAGACAGCTAGTCGATGTGTATATACATTTCTTCGTCGGTGAGCGACAGATCAGAAGACTGATTACAGATCGATTTGGGTCTCAAAGGAAGAAGGTGCCGGATGATATCCGACTGGACGAGCTAAAACACCACATCAAGTCAGGGTCAACACAACGCCGCTATGCACACTGTGGTCAAATAACCAAGAGGCTCTGTGACAAGTGCAGCGTGCCGTGTCAAGTTGACTGCTTTTCAGCGTTGCATGCCTGAATATGTACATTTGCTGATAGTTATGCAGTTTTGTGTCTTTGTGCACCGTCATGACCTGTATGTGTAGCAGTCATCTACATTTTCTCGTTATCTTTGTTGGTGATCATCCATGATAGTGATGACGTTGACGTATTGACGATGATGCCTGTGGGACATGAAGCAGTTATTCTTCTTATTTCTTGCTGTTCAATGAATATAAAATTACCATCATGATGTACTTGTAGATTAACTTTCGTGACGTGATGACAATCGTTCCAGGGCCTCATCCAGGGTAGGATTTCTACTAGTTTACATTATCTTATGGATTTAAATTTTTGTTCTCAACTTTTTGTATGTGGGGAAATAACAATATTATTTTTTACCAACTCAGTGCATCCAAAAACGCATTTAATTTGTAAAATGAATGGGTGGCTGGGTCTATGGGTGACTTCCTGGCAATAATTGTGGTAGATGTTAATTAAATGAGTATGATACCGCTTACTGCTAGCGTCCCATTATGGAACGTTTTGAATTAATGCTCCATTAAAAAAATTTAAGTTTAAATGTCAAAATTGAAATGATACTGCTCATTGGCATGAATAGACAACATGATATCAGAAAATGAAAACACAAAAACGTCAGCAGAAAGTGGATTAACGTTACACAATCGTTATAAATTGTTCTATTTTGAACTTATTAAAAAACGCGAATTCATGCTGAATGTTGCGAAGATAGATTCATACCCGCTCCGTCATCTTTCATCAATTTCCAAGGCAACGTTCCAACTTGAACCTCGACCTTTGCTCCAATTACAGGGGAATATCCTTTCTTAACTTCCGCTCTCACGATCAATTTCAATGTCGAGGAATCTACTAATCAAATAGCTTGTTGTGTATGTCAGTATTTTCATAAAACGAAATTTAGTTGCTGTCAATAGTTAAGATTATACAAGGCATTTACGAAAGGTAAAAACTACTACACGCGATACAAAACACAGCTACACATCGTAATACACTAGAATTATCAATATCAACATGGAAAGGGGAGGACAAATCACCTTCTTCAAAATAAATTATAGATAAAGAACGTTGAATTATATTTTATTATTAGCGTAGAACATGTTTACGAATTCCAGTCTGTAATGTGAGATCAGTAGAAATAGTTTTGTAAAAAATATTTAAAAAATCTAGTTCGTAATAACATGTCACTAACACAATTGACGCCAATAATGACTATGTTCGCGCCTACGCTACGGATGCCTAAATAACATAATTACGTGCCTGTGAAATTGATATCTTGGTTGTTGAGGAAAGCCCTCATCCTGATTGGGTAAGTGCCGTCCGACAAAGATTTTGACGTTACTAGTAGTTGCGTTTGGGTGGCTGCCGATCCGGGGTTTTTCATCACGACTATCCATTCACCCACCTTGTGAATACAAGGAAATACGGTTTTGCCAGATGACACTTCCACAAATCGAGGTTCGTACATAGGTTGTTAAAACACACACACATATGTACACAAGTTGTCTTATGTGAAACCCACATGCATACAACCGATATTATCAGTATAGGCACAACACTGACATGGCTGCCGCTGTTCTTCCAACAATATACGCTACACCTCCCTTGTTTGCCCCTGTTGATCGCCGCCACCGAAACCACCGCCACCAACACCTCCACCACCAACATCACCACCACCACCACCACCACCATCACCACCATCACCACTGCCGCCACCACCACCACCACCACAGCCGTCATTGGCAGGGACTCGATCACAACTATCACTAACTCTATTAATACCAGTAATATTAATAGCTCTAATGAAATTTTAATAATCATAATAAAATATTAAATACTAATATAAGTACTAATTACTCACTTCCGCTTCATATAACAATATTATCACTTGTTTCAGTGCGGTGTCGTGATGCCCGTTTGGACCGTTTGCCTTGTAACTCAGTCCTAAAGGTGACGTAACGAGGACGTCTAAGGTGAAAGTACTGCCGGTGTATGAGAATGTGAACGTAGTGTCTCGGCCGATGCTTGAGTCAATGTTCACCGACCTGCTGACTTCGTCCATCGCACTGACCGATACTGTATCTAGAAGCAACTGAAAATTATAAACACAAACACATTATATACATGACACGCACGTACACACATGCGGGCGCGCGCGCACACACACACAAGCATAAGCACGCGCACACGCTTACACAAACACACACAGTATACATAAAAGACACAACCATTACAAATGAAACTACTAGGCTAAGATGTGTATATTAAGTAACAAAGCCAACAGCAAAAACGGTTTGAAGAAATTAACATGTCTCCACATGTCAGCAGGATATGCTATGTCTATGTGAATTAATGGTTATAGCGCAACGTCAAATATAGCGTAGGTATTTACCTTACAGGATCAACTAAAAGTGTGATCAGATTAATCATACTATTTTTTTAAATATGTAGGAGCTATACTTATAATTTCAACACACCTCAACGGGAGCAACACCCGGATAATCGTTTTCCGACTCTTTCACGGTCGTTCTGAAAGCACTCTGTAGATTCGTGGAATCAGACGCCCCTGAATCGAAGAACGACTTCCCTTTTGTGTATGCTGCTAGTTCGACCAACTTCGGCTCAGCGTCGTCACTTATCGAAATGGTATGAACGACGACCCCTTTCTGGCTCAAGGTTGACTTGACAGCAGCGATGCGAGGTGCCCTGTTCTCCTCGCCGTCGCTTACAAGCACCAATACCCCACCACTGGCCGGACGTTGACCGGTCTCGAGTACCTAACAAAAATACCAAGACAACAATGAACATCGTAGTCAGAAGTGTCAAGTTATATCGCCCGAAAAGAGGAAGATTGACCGGTTCTCATGATGTGATGGCGGCAGATGAGAATCTGGCACCAAAACTTCGCGAATCAGCTGCAAAGGAAGTGCATACGCGAAAGGGAATCGTTCCACGGGCGATAATTATTCAATCGCAGGGTGCAGTTAGTTCAATTTGTAATGCATTTGCAACGTAAACTGTTTGTTAGGCAGCATATGTTTATTCAAAATTAATAATTGTGTTATTAAACAGTGAAAATCATTGCCCTATGACGATTTAACATTGAAAACATATATATCCTTAAACATTTGTCTGATGGAAGATTTCGACATTAAAGCAGTAAACTGTGAGAGTATCAACAAAATTATAATCGTGAGTTCTCCCGGAAAAGTGGTAGACTTGGCACCTCTGATAAGGGTAATAATGTGTTATAATTGAATCAGATGACTATTTTGATCTTCGGTTGGTTATTAGTCAGGCTATCGTGCAAAAGTCTATATTAAACAATCTTGCAACGCTGTCAGAGTAGAAGCACAACCGGCCAATGTTAACATTCATGTATGGACGTTATCCGTGTACGTTGACACATCAAGGGTTATACCAACATTACCCTAGTTGTCTTTACCTCCACTCCGCGTAGCAGTCCTTTACCGATCGCTGTGTATCCTCCTGTGCTTTGCGGAAGTTTTGTGACCAAGTCGTCTCTCACACTATCGGAGTCTATTTCCCTGAGAGTTGCAACGGTTGTGGCATTGTCGCTGAAGGTCACTATTCCGACCAAGTAACCCGCTGGAATGACGTTCTTCACGTAGTCGGACGATATCTTATAGAGATTTTGTATCCGGGTTACCTGTTGATAGGTTAAACATGACTAATAAACACACACACACACTAATTTATTTCGTAATACGTGACTTTTATGGTGTCTGCAGTCTACTACAGGTGTCTTACTTTCATATTTACTAATTTTTATTGTTTACGTTATTTGTGTTTTATACTATTTCTCTTCTCAAATTAGCAGGTATGAATTTGTAAAAAAAACATGCTGTTACTTTCAGAGGTGATGATGCCATATGCGATCGTTAGCTGTGTTATTTTCAGAAAGCACGATCCTGCACATCTGTTTTTATACATAACGTCATATGTGCCCCATTACTTTATTTTGTGTTATTAGACAAATACTAGTTTTGTGTCATTTGTATTATGTGTACAGTTTCTAAAATAAATTATCCTACACCTTGAAGGGTCTTTCATTTTATTTCAGGAATATAATGTGTCTGAAGTTATCTAATCGGTTACTGCTATTTAGAGCCTAAATTACCAACATAGGACTAATCGTTCAAGCATGTTAACCAAACCATTTCTCCGATTTAGGCTATATTTTCACAGCATATATGTTCCACAGATACTTAAGATATTGAATGCCGGGTCGGCAAATGACCAGTCTGCGGCAGTCATATATAGGTTTTTGAACGTGCAATTTCCTAGATATCCGATTGTTGGCTGCCACTTACATTGCAAATTTAGGACTCTTCATTCAAGTATAGGGTATTAACCAAATATGTTCTCCGATTTCGATGATATTTTCACAGTATATGCTGAAGATACCTACGGATCAGATGTGGGATCGGCAATTGACCGGTCTGCGCAAGCATTTAATATATAGGCTTTTGAACGCCCTATTTCCTTAAGATATTCGACCTTTAGGTGCCATTTTCATTGCAAACATAGGCAAATCATTCATGCATAGGATGTTAACCAAAAAAATTTATCCGATTTTGATTATCTTTTTATAGTATATGCAGACGATACCCACGGATCAGATGTGGGGTCGGCAAATGTGATGGGATGCGTTCCCCCCGCGTGCCTTGCGCGTTTGTCTTGGGCGAGTAATGCAAATTAATATCGCCGCCGCGCGCGGGAAGGGTGCAGCGGTGACGCATGCGTAATTGGTTTGTCTCGATATTTATGGTATACGCATCATGTTACTATTACTAGGCAGGCTTCCATTGATGTCCACTCACCACGTTAGGACATTGGCATTTATATCATAAACATATGCTCATCACAACTTTACTTCAATTGACATTCACCAGCAATGACACATATATTCACCCCGTTACTTTCAGTGGACATGCTGCCAGACACGTCCAATACCATCACAATCCGTTTACTTTTTGCTTGAACGATGCGGAATGTGGGTGTCTGCGATTCGTTTATGGCGGGGCTGTTTCCTGTAATACACAAATAATGGTTGCATGAACTGCACTTTTGTGATATAATAGTTATTAGTTCAATTTGTTGTGAATAACATACACAATTTGGTAAATAATAATAATAAATAACGACTATAATAATAACAATACTATTAACTATAATAATGATGATGATAATAATAATAATAATAACTACAGCTGTAACTGTACAAAAGCGCGTGAAAGGTGTACAAAAAGGGGAATAATATATGTTTATAATAAATGATTCGACATGCACCGACCATTACGGAAATCGTCGTGTTCGCGCATGATCTCCCACGCACTCCGGCCTTTACACATATCGTTATGAACATTCGGTGCTTCGTCATTGTGCAATGTTGCCAGGTTGTTTGTGTTGTTGTCGCAAAACGTTGTCACCTGATACAACAAATAAGAGCCTGATATATATGCATTAATGAGCTACTGCGTGAAGGAGTCGCGTTTCTTGGTGAGATGAGTGATAGAGGGCAAGTGAGAGAGAGAGAAAGAGAGAGGGAGGGAGAGAATGAGAGAGAGAGAGAGAGAGAGAGAGAGAGAGTGCGAGAGAGTGAGAAAAAAGGTGTGAGAGAGAGAGAGAGAGAGAGAGATAGAGAGAGAGAGAGAGAGAGAGAGAGAGTGTGTGTGTGTGTGTGTGTGTGTGTGTGTGTGTGTGTGTGTGTGTGTGTGTGTGTGTGTGTGTGTGTGTGTGCATGCAAGTGTGCGTGTATGGTGTTAATATTTACCTTGTGTATAAACGATCGATTGTATTAATGATCGAGTGGGTGAAATGAAACTAATTTTGTGTGTGAGTGAGTGAGTAAGTAAACCAAGCATACTTGCACAACTGGGTTAAATTGGAGGAAATATAATGTATACAAAGGAATGCTTTGCCTCAGGGCAGGTGTAGTTGTACAATGAAATATTTATTCTTATGATGGCCGAAAGAAATGTACGCATTAATGACCGAGCAAATGTTTAAGGGCATATTTATATCCAATTTACAGCTTTCGTCGCATTCCAGCAGGAACGCTTTGCTGATACAATGAACACCTTTACTCAAACAATTGCAAACGTGCTCATATACGCAAACCTATATATGATCTAAAAAAATTAATAACCACATCGCAGTGAAAACGCTATTCGAGACACAACATCAACTGATAATCAAATCAATTGAATACCTCTGTCACGTTGTGGTAGAACATCAGCGAGGCTTCTACACCTGGGTTTCCAGGATGCGGCTTAAAGTAGCATGTTTCAGTTGGCAGTCCAGTCGCCTCGTCTACCACGCATTCTCCCTTGGTGACGTAATCTACGTGGCTCCCTCTCATGTGCTTGCCGCACTTGACCGCCGTCACCTTGCCGTTCGAATGATAGAACCTCTTCTTTCCGCTGACTGGGTACTCATCCCGGAGTCCCCACCTCAAGTGGCCCCACTCGTGAACGAACGTCGGGCCTACGAGAGGGAATCACAATGATATTGGACATGGCGGTGCATCAAGGCAACAATATAATTTACATTGCGCGCGCTCCCTCAAACGCACACGCGCACGCATAAACACATAGGCACTCGCGCGAATACGAATACGCTCACACATACACACATACACACACACACTCACGCATTCACGCACTCATACACTCACACACTCACACACTCACACACTCACACAATCACACACCTTAATAATCAATAACAAATTATCAAACCATTTCAATAATAAATGAACAAACAGCTATTGTTTTGGATATTAATATGATCAACAGAGGGCGCCACGTTGGCCGCGAGAAATGTTCACCGTGAAATCCAAATGTTCTGACCACCGTCATACGCGGAGCTAGAACGTAGTCTATGGGCAGTTGAGTGTACGCCACTGGGTCGTCGCACAAACACGCACACCGGCGCACATACACGCACATACACATACATACACATACGCCCACACACGCACACACACACACACACACACACACGCACACACACACACACATAATACACACATCTTATATTACTACACATTGCATACATATGCATATATTACATATATTAAGTATATTAAATATATTATTAAATATATTATTTTCATTATTATTACATACATTCCATACACATTAAATACTCTTTAAGAATATTGTTTTTCACATTATTACATATATACACACATACACACATATTACACATACACATTACACACATATTATTATTATTATTACATATACATTACATAAATATATTATTACATACATATAAATATTATTACATTGTATTACGCATACACACACGCACACAAGCACACACACACGCACACACCCACACATACTCACACACTCTCACACGCACACACACTCACACACACTAATAACCAATAACAAATTATCAAACCAGGTATATAACAAATGCACAAATGGCTGTTGTTTTGGATATTTATATTATCAACAGAGGGCGCCACGTTGGCCGTCAGAAATGCTCACCGTGAAATCCAATTGTTTTGACCACCGTCCAACGCGAAGCTAGAACGTAGCCTATGGGCAGTTGTATGTACTCCCCGGGTTTGCCACACTCTCCGAAAGTCCACGTAGTCGGAGTTTCCATCTCTGGGCCGTCGACGACGACATTTGCCGAGCTGAACGTCTCTGATGTTGCCGCGTTGTAGCTGTTGCTACTTCCCCAACTCTGCCGTGTTAACAGCGAAGTTACGAAGTTGATTTAAAGAAGTGTGGTATTTATGTTTGAGTACACCACAGCTGGAGTTATGTTAATGGTAATGCATAGGTATATACCTACATATATGCTACCACAAACACATACATGTATGATTAAATACGTAAATGGTTACACACGTTTACGTGAACTAGACACATTTAACGCATATACAAATGCATACATTCTTACATACATACCAACATCATGTATTTGTATAATACGTATGCATACCTATTTGATACACGATACATGCGTACATGTATACACGCATATGCCTACATGCTTACATGCTTATATCTATACATGCGTGCATGCATATATGTGTATGCATACGTGCGTACATGGATACATACATACATACGTGCGTACATGGATACATACATACATACGTACGTACATGGATACATACATACATACGTACGTACATGGATACATACATACGTACGTGCGTACATGGATACATACATACGTACGTACGTACGTACGTACACGGATACATACATACATACGTACGTACATGGATACATACATACATACGTACGTACATGGATACATACATACATACGTACGTACATGGATACATACATACATACGTACGTACATGGATACATACATACATACGTACGTACATGGATACATACATACATACGTACGTACATGGATACATACATACATACGTACGTACATGGATACATACATACATACGTACGTACATGGATACATACATACATACGTACGTACATGGATACATACGTACATACGTACGTACATACATACGTACGTACATGGATACATACATACGTACGTACGTACATGGATACATACATACATACGTGCGTACATGGATACATACATATGTTCTTCCAACCAAGCACACATTTACACAATCACACAAGTTCGATTCCTCCTGCCGCCGTTTCGAAACTTAGGCTGTTTCGTTAAACCAAAGTTGCCTGTGTCTTTCTTAAGATACACTAACATCCGTTGGTCCTTTCCATGTGGTGTCTATGCCAGGGTATGTAAAAGATCCCATATGTTATAATAATTTGTAAGATACGCTAGTCCTTACCTTCGGTACTAGGATGGTGACGTTGCGAAAGTAGGTACGATTGTATGTTGCTACAAACAGGTCCAACGAAGCTTGCTCAAAGATAAACTGAAAAAACGACGGAGGTAGGATGGACGATGACAAGTAGGTGGGACGATGAAGATATCATGGACGATGGAGGAAAGATGGACTGCGGAGGTAGAATGGACGATGATGGGACGATAGAGGTAGGATGGACGACGGAGGTAGAATAGACAATGGAGGTAAGAGAAACGATGGAGTTAGTATGAATGATGGA
>CM034534.1:46924509-46962750 GCA_020002185.1 Paraescarpia echinospica | reverse complement strand
TTATAATTGTGCAACGAAACATTTATATCCGTGACAGTGGACACGTCCGCTTTCTGACAACTTGGCCTCTTTAGACCCGTGCCAATGGCCACTACACGACAGTCACCTTCTGATTGCTTTATAAAGAGAGGGCCTACGCCGGATTTACCATCAAAGGGATAGGATGAAAATCCAAGAACACAGGGTACAATCGTCCATTCCCGCTTGTTGCACCACAAGGAACCAAATTCCGCACTTCCGGTGCACTATTTCCCTATCTTTTAACAAGTGAGGGAAATGTAAAAATGAAAACACCCTCCTATGGAATTAGCATAGCTAAAATGGCGGTTTATTTGCAGTCATTCCAATATTTTAACGTAGACAGTTTCACTGTAGCGTTTACACATTTTTTTATTCCGGTTCAGTACTTTTCAGCTACCATAACAAAATCAAGGTCTCCTTATCTTTTAACATGTATGAATGCTATGGTTTTTACATACCGAAGGTCAAGTGGCGTTTATCTATACTTTTGGACCGTAGGCCGAGGCTCCTCAAAGGGACCGACCGCTTGTATGACAGATGACGACGTGTCTAAAAGGTGGTGTAATTTATAATAAAATAATTATGAATTCAATGGATGCCTATTTGTCTGAAGAAAATGGCTGAAATTCGGTGAAAATGGAGTGAAAACGTGATGTTTTTTTCTTGAGGCTATGTCTATGCCGCGCGTGTAGTTTCTACTCTGCAGTCCGCTAGTGGCGTGTAATTTCTACTATGAGGTACGTGCTTATTCGTCACTTGAACGAAAACGTCTTCGTGGGTATGGTAAGGAGAGTTGCTGCTCATTTTCAGGAAAAGGTTTTGTTAAAAGTGATTCTACACATGATTGCAGTATAACTCGTTCAACTCGATAGCATTGGCGAATAAGCAATACGTTTGATTATAAGCACTACATTAAGAAGTCCAGACATTTGTTTAGCAATTTGCTTAGTTTCTTATTTGTCCGCTTAATTAGTTGCCTTGAAGACACAATGCGTGTGAGTGTCGTCTTGCTTTTCGCCTAGCTGACGTTGGCAAGCAAAAAGGAAACAGATGTTAAAGTATTAACTACGAGATACACAACACCGCGTATCACAATTAAGCTCAACAGTTTTGTTATCGTCGTCGTCATCGTCGTTGTTGTTATTATAATTATTGTAGTTGTCATAACAACTTCATCCGCTTATAATTATAAGTATGTGTGTACATATGTACGTGTGTACATATATGCATATGTACATGTACAAGTACTTCTGTACATAATGATTGTGTATATATGTGTGTTCGTATGTACGAGCGTGCATATATGCATGGGTGTATGTGTAGATGTGTGTATTTAAGTATGTAAGCATATATGTATTTACTGTGTATGTAGAACACCGATCACAATGTGCGAGTTCAGATTTTGGGCACTTTCGAACCCGTGTCATGAGACATCAGACCAGTGAACAAACTGAAGGTCTACAAAGCGGTTGTACTACCAGCACTTTTTTTAACGGAGCTGAAACACGGACACCATAAAGACGACATATAAAAGCCTTAGAGCAATTGCACCAACGCTGATTACGAAATACATATTGATAATCATTTGACAGGACAGAACGAACAACAGCGTCTTCGATGAGGCTCACATATCAAGCTATGAAGCAACCATCATGCAACAACAATTGAGATGGACTGGTCATGTACTGCGCATGTCTGATACGAGACTGCCCAAGCAAGTATTCTACTCAGAGCTGAGTTATGGTAAACGTTGTAAATGAGGACAGCGTCAACGCTATAAAGACATCCTTAAATCAACCTTGACAAAATGTGGCACTGAACCAAACACCTGGAAATCTGAGAGTCTATCACGTTCTACATGGAGGTCGTTTACTTGAAACAACACAAAATCATTAGACACCAACAGAGTAACAACCTTAGCCAAAAAGCTCCACATAATCTACCCTCACCACACCCTGCCTATACATGTTCGTTCGCACTGTGGGGTGAAGTGCCTAACAAAGATTGGACTGATAAGTCATCTGCGAACACACACCAAATGACACCGATAATCCATGGAACGATAATCCTCGTTACGAGGGATTGCCGATGATGATGAATGTATGTATGTACGTATGTACGTATGTACGAATGTACGTATGTACGTTTGTACGTATGTACGTATGTAATTACGTATGTGCGTGTGTACGTGTGCACGTGTGCACGCGTGCAAGTTTGCATGCGTGAACGTGTGTTTAAGATAAGTTTGGTGACATTCTGTCCTGCAACTAACCAATGCTTATTAAGTATGATAATAAGCTGCTTATTTCAATTCACAAACACTAATGCACATGCATGTACACGCGGCGGGATCAATTCATCTGTTCATCCTGATTGTTATTCCGATGTTTTACTTCTTGGTGTACGTCGTACAAGTGCACAAGTTCATTCAACGTCGGGCTAAATGTGTCTAGTCGTTACTCTGGCTCATCAACATTTGACATATACATTTAATTTGTTTCTGTATTGCATAGGCATAATCATATGTCTTCTACATTATATATTGGTTTATTCCAATCTGTAGCAAAATCATTAAATTACTTTATTTCAGTGTACGTGAACAATATAATATGCCAAGAGACTTATATATGTGTGCACTTCCTTCTTTGCAGTTGATGGCGACCGTGTTAAAAGAGGTAATATATGGTGGTTTGATTGATTGATGGAGTTTATTGAGGAAATTATAAGCATGATGAGTATAAATAACAATAGCATCATAATATAATCAACTAATACCGAGGATAATACATACAACCACAACAAAGTATACTTATTTCCAATGGGGTCTTCATAAAAAATGAGTAATTAATGATAATGAAGGTAGATACAATAAATAAATCAACATTATACAATAGCAATAATGGTGTTGATGGGAATCAATTTAGTATTGGCAACTGTTTATATTTCCAACGTGGGCATGCAATTATATTATATATGTAGAGCGGACATTTTACGTGAATATTTTAAATAATTACTAGCAGTTGTTTTTGAAATAAATGCATTTGTTGCAGCAAGTGGACATTTAATTGTGCATAGCTGTTACTGCTACTACTGGGGAAAAGTCCACTGCCATAAGGCATCATGGGGTCGTCTCTGTCATGCCTATACTTGAGGCCCCGGAGGTTGCAAAGTTGTTTACGGAAACGCCAGGGACCGCGGCGCCAGGTGCTGCTGCAACTACAAAAGAGGCACATAGCGGCTGCTTTCACCAGGTAGCGATGGCGCTTCACGCCTACTCCGTCAGGGGCCGCCACGAAGAAAGCAGTAGATTACAAGGCGATGTCGGCTAAAATTATAACTGTACTCTAATTGACTGCGTCCAGTAATTTCGTTCACCATGGAACTATTAATGAGACTAACCAAATGAAATAATAGTTTAACCGTAATTAGTCCAAGCTTCGCAACTAAGCTGTCTCCAGTTAGTAACATGTTACACACTATGATTACTTTCACTGTGTCCTGTATTTGAAACATTGTGTGACGTTGAACATGGTCAATAAGTCGGTGATAATAAAACGAAATCCGACAAAGATACATTTGCTGCATATCGTTTTTGAACACACACACACACACACACACATACACACACACGCTAACACGGACAGGAACACGCGCGCAGATACACGCACGCGCGCATACTTTACAGAGTAGAATAGCTGGTTGGAACCATGGAAGAATATATATAGTAGTTAATTGTTTATGTTAATGATTTGTATTGTGAACTGCCCCATGACCTTCCTATTTTCCTCAAAATTACGTGATTATTTATACTTGTTTCCAAACAGCACGACACCATTCAGCGGTCAATCACAGTCAGTCCACTGGAATCCTGCCGCACCTGATCCAGTTTGGCGGCTGTGTGCCACTACTGACATCACGCTGGACGCAACATTGTAATATCGCAGTTACTCGATCGGCTGTTTCTGTGAGACTACGAATTTAGAGGTATTTTTGTGGTTTAAGCTCATATACGGTATAGAAACGTATTCTAAACATCATCGTCATTTGAAAGTGTATGTGTAGCGCCGTGGTGCAGTGGCTAGAGCTTCGGACTCTCAACCGAGAGATCCCGGGTTCGAATACTGTGCGGCGGTGTCGAACCTTGAGCAAGTTCGTTCACTATACGTTGCTCCAATTCACTCAGCTGTATGATTGAGTACATGGCTATAGACAGTGGTGGATATTTGTGTACGAGTAGTCTTCGCGCATTAATTGCAGCATGGTTGGATGCTTCCCAGAGAAGACGAGATGGTGTTCGATTGAAGAGGTCTGCCAGGGAGTAAAGTGTAAAGCGCTTCGAGCAGTCCTGAGGACTGGATACTGCGCAATATAATAACTTACCTTTCCTTTACTTTGTATGGATCCTTTGTTTGCAAAGAACATAGCATACGTTATTCCAGGACATGGCATTTCAGCAAGATTGGTAATAAAGTTGACATTTTTAAAAAGTGTAAGTTATTCCCAAGAGTTGGTGAAGTGAGTCTTCCCAATTCCTAAAGTTGTTTCCCTGAAAGATTTGAGTTTCTACATGACATGACCAGGCATTTTACCGGTATTATATTATTAAATACAGTGATCATCAATTGGGGCAACATGTGTTGAGTAAAGCGTGCAGTCACTTGGTGGAAGGAGCAAACAGAAGTAGACCATCGGCGTACATCAGCAGATTAACCTTAACGCACGCACATCACACACACGCAGGCTGGATGCTACCAAGAGAAGTCGAGATGATGTTCGATTGAACAGGTCTGCCATGCAGTAAAGTGTACAAACGTTTTGAGCAGTCCTGACGACTGGATACTGCGCCATATCAGAACTTACATATACTTTTTTATGCGCACGCACACGCACCACAATCAGTTATAAAGACGTCTGATATAGTGGTTTGTTAGTGTTATGACAGGCTAATGGTCAAAACGTATACAATGTAGGTTTACAGTGCTGTATCAGTATAGTCCCCGTGCAATAGGTCCTCGAAGGCTAGATCGTTCCCTTACAAACATGAAGTTTACAACTTTGATGGTAACTAAACATACATTAAATTATTTATATTGTTACGCGCTGCATCGTACAATCGTATTCCGAGTTAATGAACAAATATATCACCTGTGAAGTATCATTTGCCGTAATAGGTGACATAAATTGAGTCCATTAGCGAATACGTGACATCCGCGGCCGCGTATTCCAGCAACGACCTATCGCGGGCTATACACAACAACTGCAAGAAGGCGCGTCAACGTCTATTGCAATGAAACAAGAGAAACTGTCCACTAATTTTTCTACTGCACATCTTTTGCCGGTCATCTTAAGCACTTGTATATTACTGTCAGGCTTTAGATATGTCATTATCTTTCAAAATACTTTGGTTCCATGGCAAACGATACAGAGCATTCGATTGTGTATAGCCAAGACGGCGGATCATATTGACGCCCGGACACCAAATAAGGGAAATGGCGTACGACTAATGGACGCAATTGCGCCTGTCATCCAATGTGACAGCTCTGAACGACTACCGACTCATGGCCCTACCGTCAGTGGTAATGAAGGTGATGGAGCTCTTGGTTCTCAAGTACAAATTAAAATGTGTATGTCAAAGATTTATTAGCCAGAGTAACGACTGGACACCTTTAACAGGACGTTGAATGAACATGTGCAATTGTACGACATACACCACAGACTAAAACAACGGAATAACAATAAGGATGAACATATGAAATAATCCCGTCGTGTGTACATGCATATGGATTTGTCTGTGAACTGAAATAAGCAGCTTATTAAAATACTTAATAAATATTGGTTAGTTGGAGGACAGAATATCACCAAACTTATCTTACACACACGTACACACATGCAAACGTGCACGCATGCACATGTACCCACGTACACACATAATTTCCTAAACATACATACATGCATACATACATACGTACACATGTGCATACGTACAAACATAGTTGCACATATGCACACATGCACACATGCTCACATGCACGCATGCAAACATGCACACATGCAAACATACAATCATACATACCTACACGCATACACGCTTGCACGCATACACGCATACACGCATACACACTTACATACATTCATCATCATCATCGGCAATCCCTCTTAACGAGGATTATTGTTCCACGGATTGTCGGTGTCATTTGGTGTGTGTTCGCAGATGACTTATCAGTCCAATCTTTGTTAGGCACATCACCCCACAGTGCGAACGAACATGTATAGGCAGGGTGTGGTGGGGGTAGATTATGTAGAGTCTCACGCTTTTTGGCTAAGGTTGTTACTCTGTTGGCGTCGAAAGACTATGTGTCGTTTCGAGTAAACGACCGCCAATCAGAACGTGATAGACCCTCAGATTCCCAGGTGTTTGGTTCAGTGCCACATTTTGTCAAGGTTGATTTAAGGACGTCTTTATAGCGTTGACGCTGTCCTCATTTAGACCGTTTGCCATAACTCAGCTCTGAGTAGGATACTTGCTTGGGCAGTCTCGTATCAGACATGCGCAGTACATGGCCAGTCCATCTCAATTGTTGTTGCATGATGGTTGCTTCATTGCTTGATATGTGAAGAAGAAGAAGAAGAATTTGTTTTATTTGACCCAGACATTTCAAATAATTCATACAATACATCCATATCAAAAAAATAATAACACAAATACATAACCTTATAGTAAACATGGCATAATGTATGATAAATAACGAAAAGTAGGGTCAGGAGACTCCTCTAAGACTATGGTAGTCGCAATCGAGGAGCCACCTTTTGTAATAAAACTTTAACCGAATCAATACATCATCTAATCAAATTCTTCCAGAATAAGAAGAACAAAACAAAACAAAAATAATATGTATGCATGTGTGTAGTGTGAGCAAGCTTACATGCTTATTGAGTTTGTCGTTTAGGCACTGTTTTGTACTGTATCAAGTTGACAGGTGGTTGTCAGTTCTTAATTTTGCATACATATATAGCAATTTTGCCTGGTGCATGTTACTTGATAGTTTTGTAAAAAATTAAGTTTAACATACTTGACAAATCCTTGTGAACCGTGTGTACTAAGCTTTTCTTTGACAATATCAGGAATGTTATTTAGTAAAAGTGGTAAATTATGCCTAAGGCATTTCTTAGCAAATTCATGTTTAATTTTATAAGTGTATATTTTATTCTTGACTATTGTGTCGTGATTATGTACCTCATAGATAAACATTATCCTCCAGTTTTGTAAATAAACTGGTAAGTCATTGTGTAAATATTTAGAGTAAAATTTTAATTGTTGTAATTTAAGAATGTCATCTATTTTTAACAAGTTGAGGTTTTGTGAAGTGGTGCTGTGTGGGAAGTATAATTACTTAAGGTAATAATTCTCATGGTTTTTTTAAAGTTTTATTATTCTATTTGATTGAAAGCCCCACGCAACGATGCAATAATTAATGTGTGGCACTATTAAAGAATTATATAATATTATTTTAATATGAAGAGGTAACACATGTTTCATTTTATTTAAAATGCCAATTTGTTTAGAAGAAGCATTTGATATTTTTTCAGTGTGCTTTTTCCAGTTTAGATTTGTATCTATAATTAAACCCAAACAAATAAATTATTTGACTTGTTCAATATTTACATTGTCTATCTTCCGAGTAAGGGTCTGTATACTTTTTTGCCTTTTGAAGTGTCATGTATTTCGATTTTGCTATGTTTAGCGATAATTTATTTATTTTGAGCCATTCATTAATTTTTTTAAGTTCTTCATTTATTAAGGATTCTAAATTTTCGTCATGTATGTTATCGCTGAAAGTGTTTAGTGTACTTGATAGAGTTGTATCGTCAGCATAAACTATGAAATTAAAAATTTTACTGGCTTGTGCAAAATCATTTATGCAAGCACCAACACAAGTCATGAATAGTGATGAAAGAAGGCCAAATGAATGACGTTTATTAGAGATTAAATTAAAGAGAGAGAAATGTGGGCTCTACATCCCAAGGCCAGGCCTGTGACTGAGCCCATACTAGTCTCCTGTCCCTCAGGTTGACAGAGCCCACATTTCGGCATATACAACATTGTCAGTATTGTTAGAGATATATACAACAACAGCATTACTACTGTAATCACAGTAGACCTTATGCACTGTACCGTACTAACCAAGCACACCATTCATTCACACTAACTATAATCCCAACTACCTGCTGGAGAGTTACACTGTATCAAGATTTAGCCTAAACCTATAAGTGGGGCCATTACGCCCAACTTACTAAAATCACCGGTGGAAGAGAAGCGAGCTGTCTCGGCATCAAAACCCCGTGAACACATTGTCCACCTGCACTAAGAAAATGGGGAAAGCGTTGAGATTTGCTATCGACCCCTCTTCCACCAATGATGTACATACTATGTCCCTACCACTATCACAAATTTGGGAGGGATAGGAGGGCCAACATTTGTTGATGCGACCACTCCGTCTGCTTTCACAAAACGAAGTGACCAAGAGCTCGTTACAATCTGTGACCGCGCGCCACTACCGCGAGGTGATTGGCTCCTTGCGCCAATTACACAGGTAATTAGCATAATAATTAGCATCAGACATTAGGCCAATCATCACTTGTCCTGCGTTGTTGCCAGCACAAAAACCCATATGCAGCGCGGTGCCGCGGCCGCATATTCTTATTTATGCAAGCACCAACACAAGTCATGAATAGTGATGAAAGAAGGCCAAATGAATTACGTTTAATAGAGATTAAGTTAAAGAGAGAGAAATGTGGGCTCTACATCCCAAGGCCAGGCCTGTGACTGAGCCAATACTAGTCTCCTGTCCCTCAGGTTGACAGAGCCCACATTTCGCCATATACAACATTAGCAATATTGTTATAGATATATACAACAACAGCATTACTACTGTAATCACAGTAGACCTTATACACTGTACCGTACTAACCAAGCACACCATTCATTCACACTAACTATAATCCCAACTACCTGCTGAAGAGTTACACTGTATCAAGATTTAGCCTAAACCTATAAGTGGGGCCATTACGCCACCGGTCACCGAAACATGTGACCACTACAGTATAACATGTGGAAAAAAACACGCCAAGCAACTTCAAGCAATTCTGATATATTTCTTAAAGGCATCTGATGTCCATCTGCCCGCCGCCCTGATCTGTGCATCAGACTCACCTCGTAATGCTGCCGCAGTGGCCGCCCCAATGCGAAAACTGTGTCCTTTAAACGCACTAGTCTGATATCCACAGAATACCAATAGCTGCTTCAGCGACACATCAAATTATCTACGTAGCATCGGGGAGCCATCTGGGTATGCAAACAGCAAGGCTTGTCCGGAACCTCTAGCCTGTCTAAACTCTCGAAGGAAAGAAGCCTGGTAGATACCTGTCCCCGGAAGGCTTTCGCCTTTAACCTGGAGAGATTGGGGACCCTGAAGAGCACTGTGTTTAAAACGCCGGAAAGAAATTGTAACCAAGTCACCAGATAGCAAAACATCACCCACACGCAAACAACCATGTACCGTACTCCGTGACCGAGGCACCATTTCTCCTATGCGCAAGTACGCCTTGAAAGCAAGGACCATCATGGCACGGAGCATGAGGCACTTGTATTGTGATGAGAACACCGTGGGTAATGCCTGCACCAGGCGCGCAAGCACAGGCAGAGTGATAGGCAGACGGACATCGGGAACAGCTCCGATACTTCTAACTCCAGCTAACACTTTAGAAACTGCAAAGCAATGTGATGGGTCAGCAAAACCCTTACTCTTATGGAAGTATGCCACAGCCGAGACTGTGGACACAATGGATGCCGGAGCGGAGCCATCAGCGTGCAGGTGAGCAATGAACAACAACATCATGGGTACAGAAACAGGCAACAGAGTGGGAAGAGATAAAGAATCATGAAACGTTATCAACTTCTTCCATGCCCGCTCATAATGCAGCCGAGACGATGGTGCAAGAGAGGCCTGCATTAATGTGCTTAAAGACTCCCTAAGCCTGCTGGGGACACGCTGTACGGGATGTCTACCGGGTTGGTGTTCGCCCATGGCGCCAGTTCGTGGAAATCTCCCACCTGTGAACGAGATAACTTATCAGCCAAGATGATAAAACGGCCTGGAATATGACGTGCTGCAAAGTTTATGTTAAACCGCAGGCATGCCAGTACCAGGGGACGGAATAATGCCATAATGTGGGGTTCACGCGATGTCTGGTTGTTAATAATGGGGATAAAGGCTTCATTATCTGTGAAAAAAACAGACACACTTATTCGCCCAAGCATTACCCCACACATGTACTGCTGCTACGATAGGGTATAATTCCAAGACTGCGACATTATGTGAACGCCATGCCACCGGCCAAAGACCATAAAACCATTCTGTCCCGTACAGAGCCCCATAACCTATTCCCCCTGCAGCATCAGTGTGCAGCTGAAGAAAGTCACCTGTCAGAAAGTTCTCATCTAAAAAGAAAGCATTACCATTGAAGTGCTGCAGGAATTCTAACCATACGCCTAAATCCAATTTAGTCTGTCTAGTTAAGCGAATATAATAATGCGACCTAGACACCCCCAAAGTTTGATCGATTAACCGACGTAAAAAGGCCCTGCCAGGGACTACCACTTCTGAAGCGAACGAGAGAACACTGATCAGCGACTGCAATTCTTTCAAAGTGACCTTCTGCTTGGCCAGAAAACTCAATAACAGTATCCTGGCCTTGCTCAGCTTATCCTCGGGAAGCCTAGCATGCATATGCACCGTATAAATGATTATTCCTAGGAATGGGATGGAGGTGGAGGGGCCGCAAGTTTTTCCAGGAGCTAGCGGTACTCCGATTTGGTCACACATATATATAAATGCCTGCATATCGTCATTACACTTCTCAAATGAGTTTGCCAGCAGGAGAAAATCGTCAATGACATGGATTACCTCAGTCACCCCCAATTTAACCTTCGCAGCCCACTCCAACGCTGTACTGAAACGCTCGAAGATAGAGCAGGAACTAGAACATCCCATAGGAAGCACTGCATCAAAAAAAAACTGGCCCTTCCACCTAAAGCCCAACAACGGTCAGTCCGCTGGTGAAATTGGAATGATACGAAACGCTGATTCGATATCTACTTTAGCCATGTACACGGGTCGTGGTGAATGCTTGATAAACTCAACGGCATCATAAATTGTTGCATACCGGACAAACGAAAACTCCTGAATAAAATCATTAACTGAGGACCCTTCGGGAGGAGGGATACGATAAATGATGAATCATCCTAATAAATGATGAATCATCCTAAATTCACCTGCAGCTTTCTTAGGAACCAAATTTAAAAAGACCCAATAGTTTAGCAAACCCAATAATGTGTTGACATGCAAAAAACTGCCCCCGCAGCAAAACAGTGACACGAGCACTGCAATGCATGTAAACACATACCCAATAAACCAGGAATTTAGAAAAACCCAATAATATGTTGACATGCAAAAAACTGCCACAGCAGCAAAACAGTGACACCAGCACTACAATGCATGGAAACACACAGAGTTGATAACGCAAGAATATAGAAAGACAACATAATGTGTTAGCAAACAGTGACATAATCACTACAATGCATGTGAACGCGAACCCGACAAAGCAATGTGGCGCCACCACGCGAACATATAAATGACAACAACGCGATCCTGTCGTAGCCACCGGGGACTACAACAACAAGTGCCCCCTCACAAGTACACTAACTGACTGCCAATACCGCTATCCAACCCCACATGAGTGCCATGCGCAACCTTCCCTCTAACCGGAGATCTGCCCCACTGCTTTAATCATCGCCCCCCGCAAGCTACGATATAATCTAAAGTTGCCTATGTCCGTGAAATGCGTCCCGTCTTTGCGAAAAACCTTGCGTCTGCTATTCCAAAGGCGCTTATGCCTCCAGAAAAACACCCCTTCTGAGTCCTGACAGAACGCTTCCAAATACCTGTTTACTTCAACTTCCCGGGCGGCACCCTCCTCGAAACTAACCCCGCGCCATGCGTTCCGTCGACAAACCTGACAAATGGCTACCCGCTGTACCCCGGAATCGATCAGCCGTCGCGCTAGACGTTGGATGTCTAAAGCTATCATAATGGGGGTAGATGCCAACCGACCGCTGATATCATTCCCACCAATATGCAGCACCACAACGTCAGCGCGGCAGGCAACAATTCGGGACATGACTGCCGGCGCCATTAAGGTGGCGACCCGAGCCCCGCGGATGCCCTCATACGAGACTGCACAAGGTCGGTCATTCACCTCAAAGTCGCCAAACAAGCCGGCCGGTGTCGGGCTTGTCGACAGCACGAATGCGCCAACCCAATAAACATGACTATACCCTAAAACTAGAATCTTACAAGGGGAATTCACTGACATGGAAACGGTCAGTTACGAATCCCGCAAGCAAAATTCAAAATGGCGGACAACAAAGAAAATACTCAGCTGTAAAAAATCGGCCGAACAGAGTCAGCAATCACCTTGCGCTCACGAGTACAACGACGTTCCTGAAGACGGCTCGCCAATATGCACGATCGTAAACATACCGCGTAGTAAATTCAAATCAATATAGCTCACACAACCAACATTTGTTGATGCGACCACTCCGTCTGCTTTCACAAAACGAAGTGACCAAGAGCTCGTTACAATCTGTGACCGCATGCCACTACCGCGCGGTGATTGGCTCCTTGCGCCAATTACAAAAGGTAATTAGCATAATAATTAGCATCAAACATTAGGCCAATCATCACTTGTCCTGCGTTGATGCCAGCACAAAACTCATATGCAGCGGGGTGCCGCGGCCGCATATTCTCATTGATATATATGATGAATAACAGGGGTCCTAAGATTGAAACTTGTGGTACACCTGTTGTTATTGATAACATATTTGATTTTATATTGTCAATTTCCGTATATTGTTTACGATTTGTTAGGTAACTGCTGAATAAGTTCAGATGTGTTCCATGTATACCATAATATTTCAATTTGTCAATTAAAATTAAATGGTCAATGGTATCAAAGGCTTTGGAAAGATCTAGGTAAATATTAATGGGTATTTCATCCTTATCCAGTTTGGTTATTATTCTATCTATTAATTCTAGCGCTGCGTATTCAGTTGAATGTTTAGGTCGGAATCCATACTGGTGGTAAAAAAAAGCTTAGAGTCTTTTAAATAAGATGATAATTGGTCAAAAATTATTTTGTCAAGTACTTTTGAAATAGCTGGTAGAAGAGATATGGGTCTATAATTATTGAATACTGCTGGCTCACCTTTTTATAAATGGGAATTACCTTAGCAATTTTTAGTTTATCAGGGAATATTCCTGTGGTTAATTTGCATTTTGGTAGAGAGACCATCATATCCACAGGAATTTTTGTTGGGTAGATTAATTATTGTTCTCTTTATGGTATCTTCTTTCACATATTTAAATGTAAAATTACAGTTTACTATTTTATTTAGATAATATGAATGATCATGCATGCCTTTGTATTTAATATAATTAGCCAGATTACTACCTATATTGGTAAATAATGTATTGAATTTATTTGCAATTTCTAATTTGTCTGCTACAATAGAATCAGATTCTTTAAAATATTTTGGAAATGATTTATTAATTTTATGTTTAGACAGGATTTCATTTATAGTTTTCCAAGTGTTTTTATTTCAAATTTAAATTTATTAAAACACTTCTCAAAATATGATTGCTTTGCTTTGCAAAAACGTCTTTTCAAAACACTATTGTATGTTTTTAGATTAATCAATAAAACGCCATATTCAGAAGATTCAGGGTTTGTGATTTTTAATTGTTTGTATTGTAGCAAGCCTTGAGTTATCCATGTAGATTTGTTATGTTTATATTTATTAAATTTCACTAATTTGCTAGTCATATATTTATTTTTAACTTGATTTATTTCATTGATGATAATGTTATAATTATGGTTTGGATCAGCATTTGAACTTGTGTCTAATTTGTTATGTATTTCAGAAGAGTCTATATTATCATTTCTGACTTTTAATATAGCCTCTTTATTTTGTACATTAACTCGTATAAATTTTGTAGTATGTTTATCTTTTAGAGCAGTATTTATAAGCATAAAATATGGTTGATGATCAGAACATTGTTTAATTAATATTCCTGTTGTACTTTGCAAAATATGCTTTGTTAAATAAAAAATAAAATTATCAATAAGTGTACCAGTACATGTTGTGAACCTTGAAGGAAGAGTAATTTGGGGGAAGAGACTAAATAAAGTTAGCATGTCAAAGAATGTGCTACAGTTTTGTTGCTCGTTTATTTTTAGCATATTTATATTGTAGTCCCCTGCAAGAATAAGGTTGTTGTTTTGATGATGTTGCACAGATGATATGATCATTGTAAATTCATTTCTAAATTCGTTATAGTTTTCAGTTAAAGGCCTTGGTGGTCGGTATATATTTCCTATAGTGACTGTCTGCGATAAGCCTCCTCCATTTACTTGTATTTTTTGTTCCTCCCATTGTTCATACATATTTAGTTTCATCTTTACTTCATAATCAAAGTGTTTATCTATATAATATATTAATAATCCCCCTTTGGTGCTGCAACTGTTTCCTTGGGATGTACAGTCATATCCATTTAATTGAATTAGTGATAAGTCATCATTATCAGATAACCAGCTCTCTTGGACATATTATGCTAAATTAAACATTTAAGGAAGATAAGTCATTTACAATTGCCTCGAGCTCACTAAACTTTGCATTAATGGACTGTATATTTGAGCTTAGGATACTGAAATGTTTATTATTGTTTTGAACTAAAAAATTAAATTTGTCAAAATCATAATATGACGATCGGCGTATTGTTGGCAATTCGTTATTTTCATCAACAGTATTACTGATGTTTAGAATATTATTTAGACAATTATTTGTAATACCACCTGTAAATTGGAGAACAGTTTCGTCAGTTATCATTCCAGTGTATTTTAAATTTTAATGAGATCAGCATATTTTCAATGTGCAGTAGTGTTTCAGTAAGAGTGTGTGCCTTTAGTGTTTGAGTTACTAGATTTTGTTTACTAATATTTGTATTTTGTTCATGTAAAGCTAAAGCAGTACATGATAAGTAGCTACTTAAAGTGTCAGAGATAGAACAAAAACAGATTATGTTTAGAAAAAAATTGAAGAAAAAAAGGCGATGTAATATAAAAAAGTCAGGACCATTTGACCAGATGGCCCGAGAAAAAAAACTTAAGAATAAAACTACTAGTGGTAGGAGCTAATGCATTCTACTGCATTCTAACCAACACATTTACAACATATATAAATGCAAAAAATACAAAAAGGTTATTATATTACAACAAATAAAAAAGTAATGTGTGGAAAATAAATAAACATTAAACGAAAAACGAATCACAAATCACGATACCAGTGAGTGACAATTTGCACTAAGAGATTAAAAAAATTATTTAGAGAATACATATTGTTCCCATAGCTGACATTGCAAATGCAATCTAATGCATTTTACCCAACGCATTTCCAATATATAAATGCATAGGTTATTATATTATAACAAATAAAAAGTCGTGTGGAAAATAAAGAAGCATTAAACAGAAAACGGATCACAAGTCAGGACACAAGTGCGTAACAAACTGCACTAAGATATATTAAAAAAAAGTTTATATATGGAACACTGCAAATAGCAAAACAATATATTAAAGAAAAAAAAAAAAAAAAAAAAACCTACGTTAATAGAAAAACAGGTTCCTTTTAACCAACTTATTTACATACGTACAGTTCATATAGCAGACATTGCCAATCGCAGAACTAGATTTCGTGTCAGTCAGAAATGTCACGTGAGTAACAACTAATTGTCCACACCATTATCACCGACATTTGTTGCTATGCCTTGCACGTCATTGGTACTTGACCAGCTCATTCGAGGTGTATATCCTGTGAATCATGTTGTCGACATCCTTGATTACAATGTTCCCATTTGTGAGCCTCATCGAGGACACTGCTGTTAGATCTTCTGTTCTGTCAAATTATTCTCAATATATTTCGTAAGCAGCGTTGGTGGAATTGCTCTAAGGCTTTTATATATCGTATGTATGGTGTCCATGTTTCAGCTCCGTTAAAAAAGTGCTGGAAGTACAACCACATTGTAGACCCTTAGTTTGGTTTCTGGTCTGATGTATCGAATATCAATGACACGGGTTCGGAAGCGCCCAAAAACTGAGCTGCAACATTGTGGTCGGTGTTCTACATATACGCATGCATACATGCATGCACGCACGCACGTACGTACGTACGTACGTACGTACGTACGTACGTACGTACGTACGAACATACATACATACAGACACATGTACATGTACACATGCATATATGTACACGCGTACATATGTACACACGCACTTATAATTATAAGCGGATGAAGTTGTTATGACGACAACTACAGTAATTATAATAACAACAACGATGATGACGACGGTAAAAAAACTGCTGAGCTTCATTGTGATACGGTGTATTGTGGATCTCGTACTTAATTGTGATACGGTGTATTGTGGATCTCGTACTTAATTGTGATACGGTGTATTGTGGATCTCGTACTTAATTGTGATACGGTGTATTGTGGATCTCGTACTTAATTGTGATACGGAGTATTGTGGATCTCGTACTTAATTGTGATACGGTGTATTGTGGATTTCGTACTTAATTGTGATACGGTGTATTGTGGATCTTGTACTTAATTGTGATATGGTATATTGTGGATCTCGTACTTAATTGTGATACGGTGTATTGTGGATATCGTACTTAATTGTGATACGGTGTATTGTGGATCTCGTAGTTAATACTTTAACATCTGCTTGCCTTTTGTTTGCATGCAAGCAGTTTCAAATGCGACGTAACTAGCATTGGAACTATGAACTGTGCCACTTACTTCAGCCGTTTTGTGAGCCGCTACAACCGCAAACGGCAACAAGGCGAAAACCACGACGACACTCACACGTATTGTCTCTTCAAGGCAAATATTTAAGTGCACAAATAAGAAATTAAGCAAATTGTTACACAAATCTCTGGGCTTCTTAATGTAGTGCTTATAATCAAACGTATTGCTTATTCGCCAATGCTATCGAGTTGAACGAGTTATACTGCAATCATGTGTAGAATCACTTTTAACAAAACCTTTTCCTGAAAATGAGCAGCAACTCTCCTTACCTTACCCACGAAGACGTTTTCGCTCAAGTGACGATTAAGCACGTACCTCATAGTAGAAACTACACGCCACGTGCGGAATACAGAGTAGAAATTACACGCGCGGACTGCAACGTAGACATAGTCTCATCAAAAAAACATCACGTTTTCCCGCCATTTTCATCGAATTCCTGCCATTTTCTTCAAATAAATAGGCATCCATTGAATTTATAATTATTTTAATATAAATTACACCACCTTCTAGACACGCCGTCCTTAGTCATAGAAGCGCTTGGACCCTTGGCGGAGCCTCGGCCTACGGGCCAAAAGTAGAGATATGAGCCACTTGACCTTTGGTAAGTAAAAACTATAGCATTCATACATGTTAAAAGATAAGGAGACCTCGATGTTGTTATGGTAGCTGAAAAGTACTGAAACGGAGTAAACAAATGTGTAAACGTTACAGTGAAACTGCCTACGTTAAAATATTTGAATGACTGCAAATAAACCGCCATTTTAGCTATGCTAATTCCGTAGGAGGGTGTTTTCATTTTCACATTTCCCTCACATGTTAAAAGATAGGGAAATACTGCACCGGAAGTGCGGAATTTGGTTCCTTGTGGTGTAACGAGCGGGAATGGAGGATTGTACCCTGTGTTTTTGGATTTTCACCCTATCCCTTTGGTGGTAAATCCGGCGTAGGCCCTCTCTTTATAAATCAATCAGAAGGTGACTGTCGTATAGTGGCCATTGGCACGGGTCCAAAGAGGCCAAGTCGTCAGAAACCGGACATGTCCACTGTCACGGATATAAATGTTTAGTTGCACAATTATAAAACAAATGTGGTGAGAAGCTAAATATACTAAATAAAATAAGTTTAAAGTACAAAGCTACAATACAATAAATAATTATATTGAAGACATACATACTAAAAACAAAGGCTGAGAGAAATAAAACCAAAACATCAGCATTAACCAGGTTTCCGTTACTTTGACAGTAACAACAGGCGGGCGGGCAGGGAGACAGACATAGAGACACAGCCATACATACAGATATACATATATACACACACACGCGCGCGCTCACACACACGCACGCACGAGCGCGCACATACTCACATACACAACACATAAATACAAATTATTTACTGTGACGCGAGATATTCTGACGTACATTTAAAAGTTTTTATTATACAAATACAAGTGAAAATGTGGCGTACTGCATACGATTTGTCACTGGGATCCAGTGCATGAGTTGGAAACCATGAAATCAAGTAGTATTCCACATGGAAGTATGCTTTTAAGTGATATTCAAGGATGTAATCTAACAACGACATTTGGTATAACAACTATCACGCTGCCTGATTCGTAACATCAACATGTTCATTTGTATAAAAAGATGTGTGATGCGATGCCTTGTCTACGTATAATCGAGCGTGCTTATGCATGTACGCGGGTAGGTTAACGTTTCCCTCTTAGACGGCTTGAACATCGAACGCCAAGCTTTGACGGAATACTTTACGACCCCACGAATAGGACGTAATACCTATATATTTTCTAAACACCTGATATATGTCAATAATCTCACCTATTAATGGATGAATCATTTGTTCAGAGTGTAAAACGTAATATGCGCGTAATACATAAAACGTAACCTAACAATCGCATTAACCACGCGCGCGTGGCCAATACTTCTGGAAAACGGGCCCTGCGTCATGGGATTGGGAACATGGAGTAAACGCAGACACTAATGCTTATGTCTACCCTTGTGCAAAGAGTATAGCAACACGAAAATGAATTTATAATTCTACGCTATGACGACTACGGCCTATCGATGGGCATGAATTTCACATTATCTCCGACCCTCGTCATTTAAACAAACAACGAAAATACATGTACATATATAATATTATTTTGCCTAAAACCATCATGTTTTATATACTATTGTGGGAAACATTTTGAGTAAAAATGTTTTACATGTATAAGTTGGCGTTACGCAATTATATATGAACTATTTGGTTCGAACTGTTATTCAGGAGCATAAACACAAGGATCCTTAAAAAAAAGCAGACATACTTGGTGAAATGGCAAAGTTAGATATGTTCTAACACATTTTGCAACGTATAATTAGATGTCTGTTCCAGAAAGCAGCATGTCGTTTCTTCTGAATATTGTGGTTTCTAAAAACAAACGATAATCTGCAAACGAATATAATTTATAACCGAACAAAAGTTTCTAGAGTGTTTTTCTACGAACAAACACAGGCGTGACAAACAAAACTAGGCATGCACGTGTAAGAACTGTATGTAATATGAAAAACGTATTGCTTTTTCTGCAAAAATGTCGAAGCAGTTGGCCTGTTGCCTTTTCTGCTGCAGTGTCTGCTTTCTCTCAAATATCGGATTCCTCTTTTTTCTTTTTATACAAATATTTCGGATCTAATTATAATCGAGCTTGCGTGTGTCAGGTGTAAGAAGGCTATATGTAATATGAAAGACGTGTCGCTTTTTAGTAAAAGTGTCAAAACAGTTGGCATGTTGCCCTTTCTGCTGCAGTGTCTGTTTGTTCTCCAACGTCGGATTCCTCCTTTTTCTTTTTACACAAATATATCAAATCTACTTATATTCGAGCTTTCGTGTGCATGTGGGTAGGTTAACCTTTTCGTCTTAGACTGCTTGAACCTCGAGCGCCAATCAGGGATTAAACTACGACCCCCTAGAATGAATCGTAATGCATATATATATTTTCAAAACACCCTATATGTCAAGATTCTCACCTACAGGGTAGATCAATTATTCGGAGCGCAACACGTAAGTTGTGCGTAATACATAAAACGTAACTTAACAATCGCTAAAACAGCGTGGCAGATACTTCTGGAAAACGGCCCCTGGGTCACAAACTTGGTAATATGGAGTAGACGCTGACACATAAATGCATATTTCTACCCTTATACTAATAGTAGAGCACTACGAATAATTATTATTTGAAAAATGTACACACTATTATAACTAGGATATATCTATGGACGTGAACTTCACATTATCGCCGACCTTCATCATTTTGACCAAACACCGAGTATCCGCGTAAGTGTGATGGTGTTTGTGTAAAGATGCTGTGTGTTTTCTAACATTTGGTAGTAAATATTATTATGACGACTGTCATCTTCCAGGCATCCTGTCAGGTGACGGACATTTTTGCTAGTACATTATAATGATTGGAACCTCGCTGATGTGGACACATTTGGTCCCCCAATGAATGTATCCAGTGTAACGAGTTTTGGTATAACCTATTTGTAATCAGGGAGAGCACAATCAGTGACTCATTATGTTAATTTTTTAAAGGAGGCAGTCTGTTCCTAGTTTTCATTGATTAATTAATATAATTTTGTGAAGAATATTATAACTAGTTTGAAGGTATGCTGTCCCCTAAATTGTGTTTAGTAAGCGTGTAACACCGTTCGCAATCTAGAAGATGCTACCCCGGAGCATGTTCACATGGTAAACAATACATCCCGCTTCAAAACAAGCTTTATTGGCAATGCTGCCTAGGAAGGCTAAGTTAACCGCAATTCCCCTTGAACGATTGTTAATGTTCCTACGTCCAATCTAGCTGACTTCATGTTACGAATTACGGCTCTGGCTAATGCTGGATAGATGAACATACATATCTATTAAAAGGAATAATCTACATTTAATAATTTTAGCTGTTTAGTTTACAAGAATACTTTATATGGTTGACCAATGAAGGCGTATTGTAAAATAGAGCATCGTTAATAGTCCACATACATCCTAATGTCGCAGTCCCCCTACTTCATAGTCCACGCCAATTTTCTAGCCATTAAAATCATGATTGTATACAGGCATTATCTTAGCGGTGACTCTCTTCGATAGTTTTTCTATTGCAATAGTATCGCGATAGCTGTAAGTTCTATGCATATTGCGATACTATCGTGAGAGTCTCATGGAAGCTAAATATGCTATTATTTGACTTTATGTCAGTTAAACTACAACTCGCATGAACCAATCCAAAATTGGCTCGTTACGTCAATGCTTGGATTTGGAGTCAAATGGATGGTAATACTTGAGTGTTGGTGTTTTCATCGACAATTGTTGACGTTGGGTCGGTGGACTCGGCAAAAATGTAGATATTACGTAATACTTGTTCCCTTGCCATCTAGATTTAATTCATTGGGTGGCAATCTTGTTAAATCTTGTTAAATTAGTTCGACCACCAGTACTCTTGAACACTGATATTGACATACAAATATATATAAAAAAATGTACATTAAAAAAAATATTCCATAATATAAGCAGACCTCAATAAGTTCAGATAGCACAGTAATGCTACTCACTAGATACCTTCTTTGCCTTTTGCTCGGAGGGATGTTAGGATGTTACCATCATCGGCCTTACCTAAAACACGAGAGAGGCATAAATAGAGAAAGCAATCTACGTGTACAGTTAATTAATTAACTAAGCATTGTTTTCTAGAATCCAACATTCAGAAGTCGGAACGTTCAAGAAATAAATTTACGAGACGCACCATTGTTTTGGAGACAACTAGAGACATCACACAGTTCAGTTAATTACAAATAAAACAATAATGTTTTAATTTAATTAATTTTATCACCTTGAAGTTGAACTAGACTTGATAAAAAAGTTCGATGCAGGATTAATATTTTAATAGACAATAGTATAAGTGATACATATTGAACAAAGCAGCTATTATTCCTAACACTAACAGGGATTACTTATATAATTTACATGATATTCAGAACAAGTTAAATATTTCAGTTCATACAATATCCAACAGGCAACCCCGTCCAGCGAAAAGGCTTCCAAAAAATATTTAACACATCCTTATAAACACAATATATATAATATATGCCGAATGTCAGTGTCGCGAGTGTTGTATTTTAAACAACGTATACTAGTGCCCCTAGTTCGTGCACCGCAAAACAACTGACACAATACCGAACTAATACGGAATTTCGCGACGCACGAACTTGAGACACTCGAGTCTAGTATGTAAATAACAACTAATACAAGCTGCACCTGTACCACTGTGTCATGTGTGGCCGTGGGTGGTTTTTTCGGCACGCGCCATTTCTTCGATAAAATCCGCAACTTTCACAACTCTACTTCTTCTCTTGGGTGCAAATTATATTCCCGCTACCATTTTTGCTATCTGTTTATTGTAGTTTGGTAACATTTTACATAGAATTATCCGCGATAAAGCTAATTCAATACTTGAAGTGAGAGCTTTGGTAGCAAGACGCTTCCGCCATTTTCCCCAAGCATGACCTAGATTCTGACGCATGCGCACAATTCGGGTTTGAAATATACAAGAACGACAATCTGGATGTAGTAAATTTTAACCAAAACACAAAATACGTAATTTTCTCTATTTTATTCGCGCAAAGTTTCAATGATGGTAGTAGTTTGCAAACCATGCGATCTAATCTCAAATATACACTCGATTAAAGCTAGCATAACACCATATATGATAAACGTATATGTACAGGCAATGTTCGACATAAAACGTATACGTTCACAAATTTCCAGTTCGTTTAAATATAAAATTGAACGCTACAAGACACAATAAACTGCTGAATTTCCCAAAATAGCTCCCACTTAATGTATGTGACTATCACAAACGTCAGCATCTGCACGAGAGAAATGTGTGTGGAAGGTTAAAATATTGCCTGTACACGTATATGTACAGGTAATATAAATGTACAGGCAATGTGGTGATTTTTGGGACTGAATGTGGTATATAGACGTATATATATATATATATATATATATATTATATTAGTATGTCTAAAACCATCATGTCTGATATACTAGTGTTGGAAAAATGTTGAGTGGAAATATTTTACAAGTACTGTATAACGTGTCAAAACGTAAATATATATGAACTATTTGGTTCGACCTGTTATTCAGGCAGCTCAAACAAACACAAGGATTCTCCAGAAAAAAGTAGATAGACTTGGTGAAAAAACAAAGTTATATATTTTCTAACACATTTTGCAACATATAATTAGATGTCTGTTCCAGATTGCAGCATGTCGTTTTTCCTCAATCCTAGTCATTAAAAACTAAGTAACAACTACAAGCGAATATAATTTATAACAGAAAATATGTTTCCATAGTGTTTTTCTACGGACAAACAAAGACGTGACAAACAAAATTAGGCATGCACGTTTAAGAAGACTATATGTAATGTCAAAAACGCATCGCTTTTTCTGAAAAAAAGTGTCGAAACAGTTGGCGTGTTGCCCTTTCTGCTGCAGTATCTGGTTTTTCTCAAATGTCGGATTCATCCTTTTTCTTCTTACACAAATATATCAAATATAATTATATTCGAGCTTGCGTTTGTAAGGTGTATTCATTTCCAGTGTTAAGCCGGGAATACACTGGCACTCTTTCTTCCTACCAACTCAATAAAAATAGTTTATACCAAAACTCGTTAATCCGAATACGATATGTTCATTGGGGAACCAAACGTGTCCATATAAGCGATGTTCCAATAATTATATTATAGCAGCACAAATGTTCGTCACATACCGGTATGCCTTGAAAGATGATAGTCGTCATAGTAATATTTACGAAATGTTACAAAACACAGAGCATCGTTACACAAACACCATCCCACGCTCGCAGATACTCGGTGTTTGTTCAAAATGACGATGGTCGGAGATAATGTGAAGTTCACGTCCATCGATAGACACAAGTCGTGATAGTGTGTGCAATTTACAAATAATAATTAGTCGTAGTGCTATACTATTAACATAAGAGTAGACATATGCATTTATTATACGCAAATTATGTGTTACGTTCCGAACAAATGATCTACCCCACAGGTGAGAATCTTGACATATCGGGTATTTTTAAAAGGTATAGGTCTTACGTTCCATTCTAGGGGGTCTGAAATTAATCCCTGTTTGGCGCTCGAGGTTCAAGCTGTCTAAAAGGAAAACGGTAACCTACCCGCACACACCCGCGAGCTCGAGAATAAGTAGATTTTATATGTTTGTGTAAAAAAAGAGGAATCCGACATTTGAGAAAAACCAGACACTGCAGCAGAAAGGGCAATATGCCAACTGTTTCGACACTTTTGCAGAAAAAGCGATACGTTTTTCATATTACGTATAGCCTTTTTACATAGGCTCGAACATAATATTTCATGTATATTTAGGATATGACAACTTATACTTGTAAAATATCTCCACTCAAAATATTTCCAACAATATTATCTAAGACATGTTGGTTTTAGACATAATAATATCACACACACACACATATATATATATATATATATTTATATATTATTATATATAGCATGTACAACCTCCGAGAACACGTCTCTGAATACCCAAAACAAAATTTGTTTGGGTACAAATAGCTATTGATATAATTATATGTCTGGGTATACTACGTCTACAGTTCGAATTTTAAAATACAACAGTTTGTCTATGTAACCATTGGTCAAAACTTTATGCAGACAGAATCTGGTCTGCTTAAAAAGGGCCGTCTGCCTAAGGCTGTCCCTTATGCATATTATTGTTGACGTAAGCTACTGTTAGGATTATATAATATATATATATAATGTATATATATATATAATTATAATATATATATACACTGTATGTATTAGCAAAAACGCCCGTCACCTGAAGGGGTGCCTTGGTAGATGACAGCCGTGATAGTAATATTTACCAAATGTTAGGAAACACTCAGCATCATTACATAAACACCAAAGGGCGCACGCATATTGTCGTTGTCTGTTTAAAATGACGATGGTCGGTTATAATGTCAAGTTCATGTCCATCGACAGGCCGCAGTCGTGATAGCGTAGAATTATCAATTAAGCATAAGCATTACTGTGACTGCGTCTACTCCATGTTGCCAATTCCTTGAAATAAGGTCCGTTTTCCCGAAGTATTTGCCAAGCGCGAGTTCCAGCGATTGTTAGGTTACTTGTTCTTGTACTTTCCAATGTACGACAGGGTATCTCGCGTTACAATGAAACATTTATATGTATGTGTGTGTGTGTGTGTGTGTGTGTGTGAGTGTGTGTGTGTGTGAGTGTGTGTGTGTGTGTGTGTGTGAGTGTGTGTGTGCGAGCGCGAGGCAGCCTACCTGCCTGCCTGCCTGCCTGCCTGCCTGCCTGCCTGCCTGCCTGCCTGCCTGCCTGCCTGCCTGCCTGCCTGCCTGCCTGCCTGCCTGCCTGCCTGCCTGCCTGCCTGCCTGCCTGCCTGCCTGCCTGCCTGCCTGCCTGCCTGCCTGCCTGCCTGCCTGCCTGCCTGCCTGCCTGCCTGCCTGCCTGCCTGCCTGCCTGCCTGCCTGCCTGCCTGCCTGCCTGCCTGCCTGCCTGCCTGCCTGCCTGCCTGCCTGCCTGCCTGCCTGCCTGCTGCCTGCCTGCCTGCCTGCCTGCCTGCCTGCCTGCCTGCCTGCCTGCCTGCCTGCCTGCCTGCCTGCCTGCCTGCCTGCCTGCCTGCCTGCCTGCCTGCCTGCCAGTATAATTATTTATTGTATTTTAGTTTTGCATTTGTAACTTATGTTATGTGTAACATTTAACTTATCACCACATTTGTTTTATAATAGTATTAAACAAAAGCTATGCAATAAAACATCTATGTTCTTGACAGTGGAGACGTCCGCTTGCTGACGACGTGGCTTCTTTGGACCCGTGCTAATAGCCACAACACGACAGTCAACTTCTATTTGCTATATAAAGAGAGGGCCTACGCTGGATTTACAACCGAAGGAGAAGGATTCGTCACCTTAACGAAAACTTCTTTGTGGGTAAGGTAAGGAGAGTTGCAGTTCACTTTTAGGAAAAGGTTTTGTTAAAAGTGATTCTACACATTATTGCAGAATAACTCGTTCAACTCGATAACATTGGCGAATAAGCAATACGTTTGATAATAAACACTATTTTAAGAAGTCCAGACGTTGTTTTTAGCAATTTATTTGTTGTCTACTTACATAGTTGCTTTGAAGAGACAATGCGTGTGAGTGTCGTCTTGCTTTTCGTCTAGTTAGGTCGCATTTGAAACTGTTTTATGCAAAAAAAGGAAGCAGATGTTAGAGTATTAATGCAAACTACGAGAAGCATAATACTGCGTATCACAATTAAGCTCAACAGTTTTTTATCGTCGTCGTCGTTGTTATTAATATAATTATTGTAGTTTTCGCTTATTATTTTAAATTAATATATCTACAATATAGATATGTTGATATTGCATTAGCGCCACAATTGTTAGGCATCATAGAAAAAGAAAGTTCATATATATTTTCATTGCCATTAGTTAAACTGTTGATGTCATAAGAATGCTAATAGCCAGAAATCAGCGGGTTATCGAATACTGTCGAATATATATATACATCTATATATATATATATATATATATATATGCATATATATATATATATATATATATATATATATACATGTACATTTCCCTTTCTAAATACGTACGTTTGATGACGTTTTTGTAACTTTCTTATAGTTTTTGACACCGTCATGCGTGCATACCCGTAGTTAGACTATCCACTGGGAAAGGGGTGACGGGTCTTTACTATATAGTACTATACCAAGCGATGTAAACAACGCACTGCCAAGTTGGATCGGTACGAATCTTGCATAATTAATAATTACTTAATAATACTTTATATTTGGCTGATTAATAGGAAGAAATCGATGATCTGAGTTTGTCGGTGAATTAAGAAAGCGACGAGGCATCTGGTGAGTGTCAGCTACGTCAATGAAGGGTTCAATGACGCACACACTAGCTTTGCGTATACGAACACATTTATTTTATAAAAAAAAAACATATGCAGTTGGTAACCTTTAACTGTATTTGCGTATGTAAGCATGTACGTATGTGTGTATATATGTACGTGTGTATATATAAATGCATATGTACATGTACAAGTATTTATGTATGTGTGTACGTACGCACATGTGTGTGAATGTGTATACGTACGTACGTACACGTGTATGTGTGTATGTATGTATGTATGTATGTATGTATGTATGTATGTATGTATGTATGTATGTATGTATGTATGTATGTATGTATGTATGTATGTATGTATGTATGCATGTGTGTATGCGTGTATGTATGTATGTTTGTATGTGTGTATGTGTGTATGTATGTATGTATGTATGTGTATGTGTGTAAGTGTGTATGTGTGTATGTATGTAAGTGTTTATGCGTGTATGCATGTATGCATGTATGCATGTATGCACGTATGTACGTATGCACACATGCACGCATGCACGCATGCAAGTGTGTATGTGTGTATGTATGTATGTGTATATGTGTATATGTGTGTATGTGTGTATGTGTGTATGTGTGTGTGTGTGTGTGTGTGAGTGTGTGTGTGGGGGGATGCACGTATGCACGTATGCACGCATGCACGCATGCACGCATGTACGCATGTACGCATGCACGCATGTACGTATGTATGTATAACACCGACCACAGTGAGCGAGCTCAGCTGTTCGGCGCTTCTGAACCCGTGTCTTTAATAATCGAGACGTCAGACCAGATACCTAATTGAGGGTCTACAAAGCGGTTCTACTTCCCGCACTTCTTTACCGGGCTGAAACATGGACACCATACAGACGACATATAAAGGCCTTAGAGCAATATCACCAAAGGTTACGAAAGATATTACGAATGATTGCGAGACTGTCCAAGCAAGTATTCTACTAAGAGCTGGGGTAGAACACACTAAGGATTCTTCCGTCATTACCCAGTTGAAGAAAACCCTTGAACATAACGTTGTGGTGCGATGTGTGGATTTTGTTCGATCAATTTTACATAAGTCATGTTGGTCCAGTGAATACTGAATGTACTACTGCATTAGATTTATCACGAGGTAGCAAGAAGCATGCGCTATTCGCTCGCGTATTCGAATGGTGGCTATGTATGTATGTATGCAGGTATGCAGGAATGCAGGTATGCTGGTATGCAGGTATGCATGTTTGCATGTTTGCATGTATGCATGTATGTTTACGTACTTATGTATGTGCGTGTGCACTCGTGCAAATTTGCATGTGCATACGCGTGTGTAAGGTAGGTTTGGTTATATTCTGTCCTCCGACTAACCAATACTTATTACCTAAGTTGATAAGATGTTTTTGTTCAGTTCACAAACACTAATGCACATGCATGTATACGCGGCGGGATCAATTCATCTGTTGATTCTTATTGTTAGTCCGTGTTTTACTCGGTGCTGTGAGTAGTACAAGTTATTTATCTTCCAGTTAAAGTTGTCCAGTCGTTATTCTGGCTGATCAACCTTTGACATACACATTTTTATTTGTTCTGTATTATGTAAGCACAATCGTATGTCTGCTACATTATATATTGGTGTATTCCACCCTGTAGTAAAATAATTAAATGACTTTATTTTTGATGTACAGGTATATGAAAAATACAATATGCAAAGTCAAATATATACATGTGTGCATTTCCTTCTTTGCAGTTGATGGCGATCGTGTTAAAAGAGGTAATATGTGGTGGTTTGAATAATTGATGGAGTTTATTGAGGACAATTATATGTATGATGAATATAAATAACAATAGCGTCATAACATAATTACGAGGATAACACATAAAAACACAACAAAGTGCACATATTTGCAATGTTGTCCTCATAAAAAAAACTAAAAAACTAATGATTATGAAAATAAATACAGTAAATAGAAAACATCGTTTGAAGGTTGTTTGCGACATGCGATCTATCTGCTCTCTACAGACAGTACTAGGCATAGTTTGTAGAAGAACAAACAGTGTCACCATTCTGTTTCGACGTTGTTTTTACACGTCGTTTAAATCGGGTGATTTATTTGTTGTTTAGCTTCATGTACGTGGTTCGGATAAGAATAAATCCCGTGCTCTTTACGAGCACCTACGGAAAGTATTGCTTACCTAATTAAACGCTTTGGCCCGCAAATATATATCCGGACAAAATTTGGCGCACACCTAAGACGGTTTGTGGAACGCTGACCTACAGACACGTACTCATTTATACAGCTGAATTAACTGAAGAAGACAGGAGCGAACGACATTCCTCAAGCTTCGATATGACAGCTAGATGATAAGAGCTATGATTCACTGGTATGAAAGTCCAATGCCCTCACATACGTTAAGTTATGTCAACATATAACATATGTATTGCTGTGTTCAATAAAACAGATTATTATATTATAAGAACAACCACGTGCTACGTTTTATAAATTACATTAAAACCTAAACGATAATTAACCATACACAAAACGTTTTCACAACTATATAAATAACATTGGCTACGACAGCATAACAGATATATTTGAGATTTTACAAAAACAAGAACAGTTAAATTACAATTACTCTAAACACTAAAATGAATATGTTTGTTATGTCTACAATATAGGTTGGAAAGAACAATTTGCGGCAAATTGAGAAAGACATACTTATCACAAATTACGAGACACCTCACCATTATGAAACATTGATAAACAAATACTGGAAATACAGTGTGGAGGGATACGCCGCAAATCAATTTGTGTAGGCTTGTCATTTGAGTTCGCTGCTGGAGGTTTAAGATAATACCCTTTCAACCACCTGAAGACCCTTTGACTCAGAACAACTCGATGAAAACTCAGGTTTATTTGACTTACCCAATCCGTCATCTTTCATAGGTTTCCACGGCAAGGAACCAACTTGAACTTCAACCTTTGCTCCGATTACCGGTGTATATCCTTTCTTCACTTGAGCCCGCACAACCAACCGCGTTGTCGAGGAGTCTGCTGTCGCAGAAACACCGCAGGAATTACAATTGTGGGAACTTTGTAGACATTTCCTGCACTGAACGGGTCAAGTTTTTGACATTGCCTCAACGCGAGACAGATGTATCGATAACAAGTGTTTTTACTACAGTCACAATATTGGGGAATATATTTCAACATTGCATATTGCGAAAGACATCTGCGATTGTTTTATCAGCATGGTTTCACTGTGTGACAGCAAGTAGTTTGCGGGTATTACAAAGTAGATATAAAAACAAACAATACTAATGTCAACTAAAATAAGCATGTATCCATTATGTTGTTCTACGGTGTAATCTAATACGCCATGGGATTCTTATGGTGCAGGGAGTTTTACTTGTGACATGGCCACTAATATGTAAACATATTAATATATGGTAATTTATATTGTTAAAACATTGACCCTTGTATGATTTAAATGTTGGATATAGCTACAGTAGGAAGGAAGGGGGGAAGTTACGTTCAAACTTCAAATTGTTCAGTGTTTATTCGAATTACGAAATTAACTCTGTAGATCACCCACCAACACCGTTCATGTAATGAAACTGACAAGTGATAACATACCGTCGAAGTCGATGCTGTGCTGATTGATAAATGTTCTGGCTCTGATAGGGTAGATATCGTCGGACGGAGATTTGGATGTTACAAGTACATTGGTGACAGTTGTTAACTGGCCAGGGTTCCTCACAGTGATTGTCCATAGACCGACCTGATATGCAGCAGCAGAATAAAAACACCGTTATCATAAAATTTGGGATATGTATTAGATACGCAAATGTAATATGTTCTATCCGTGGAATTGGACTAAGATTTACAGAGAGAGAAAATATGATTGTACAATATTACAGTGTTATGATATATCACCCCGAGTGAGGCAAGGAGACACGCATATAAGCACGAACTAACGCACGTACATATACAAACACGCGCGGACACACAAACACATGCGCATGCACACACACACACACTTAAAACGACGCACACGCTCACGCACATAAACACATGCACACACCCACACACGCACACACGCACACACGCACACACGCACACACGCACACACGCACACACGCACAAACGCACACACAAACGCACACAAATGCTCCCACACAAAATTAATCATATGTTACACATAATGAATCAAAAACAACATAGTCGCCATACCTCCGTTTCATTTTGTATTGCTATCGTCACTGCGTTTGTAGCCACACTGTTGTGACTGCGCGGTTCATCTGCGCAGTAGACGGCTCCACTCGGTGACGTCACAGTAACGTTCAGTGTGAAATCATTGCCGGTGTAGGACAAACTGAACTTCGTCTCTCGGCCAACGCTCGAGTCGATGTTCACGGATCTGTTGACTACTCCTTTTGGTTTTGATCGTCATAGCCTCTTGTAGTAACTGCAGGATTCACGTTTAGCGCATTATTTTTGAGTATATACTTAAAACGATTTTGCATATTACTATATTATTTATCCGTTGAATGGTTTAACTAAGATTCCCCACATATTCATATAATTGTTATTAGCGTTGATACCTTGTACGGGATGCAATATGCGCATGCACAATCGCCATCTCGGCCTCACTGACGAGTAAAATTGGTAGAACATATATTATTGGGAAACTGCTAGTTACCCTTAATATACTTACAACACTGGTAAGTATTAGGCATACGCAAGGCTGTTGGTTAGCCTTTTACAAGTTTCGTTGCAAACGTCGCTTTCCAAACTTTATATATCCTATTATTGTCAGAAATGTAAGTAGAACTATACATGTAACAATGCTTAATCCTATAATATCCATCACTAAACAGTATTAACACTACCTAATTTCAATATCAATACTACCTATTTCACACAAAAATGGCATATCCAAATCTTATATTCAAGTACATACAAAGTACATTATATTATCGAAACCGGACGTGAAACTGTTAAACATAAAATCTACAAAATGTACAGTTTTCGTCATTTAAATAATATAACATATATATAGTATTGCAATAAAACCAAAGAGCATACGGATTGTTAATGCACTTTACTTATTTAAACATACTCATGTGAGCAGACCGAAGCTTCGAGTGGCTCCTTCGTGTGGATAGTTATGCGAAAACATTGCCATATATGTGATGCAATAATGGAATGCAATGCACAAACCGGTTTAGCACTGTCTATATAACTGGCCAAATGGCTGGAAGTACAATTTTAAACAAATATACGGCCGAGAACGAAGATACACCAATAGTCGTAATATGTTATGGTGGTTGATTACTCACAAGGGAATAGTGACATATATATGCAGATATGTTAACCATTTTGATTAGGCAATTAAATAGTTATTTATTTCACGGGCGTTGCAACGACTGACGCAAACACACTAGCGCTGGTAATGGAATAAGCGCAACGACTGCCAGACAATATAAGTCCAAGCATGATCATATCTGAAGTGTAGAACTTTGCGGTGTCTACCTGTACTGGGGCGACACCTGGCGCGCTGACGTCCTCGTCGGATACAATCGTCCTAAGAGCGCTCTGTAGGTCGGTTGAGTCTGGGGTCCCCGAGTCAAAGAATGCCTTGCCCCCTGTAGCGGCCGACAGCTCGATCATATTCTTGTCGGCGGCATCACTGATGAGGATCACGTGAAGAACGACCCCTTTCTCGAGGAGGGTGGGTTTTACGTCAGCCATGCGAGGGTTTCTGTTCTCTTTGCCGTCGCTCACCAGAATCAGCACGCCACCCCGGGGATCTCCGGCGTGCTCGAGCAGCTGGAATATGTTGATGTGTTTCAGGCAAATACACAGGCACGCACACACGCCTGCGTATACGTAGACGCACACGCACATAAACCGGCATATATACCTGTAGACATTATGTGTTGCTTCCTAATATTGCAGTGAACGATGCATTTAGTAATCTAGCATACCTAGCATAGGCATACACATCATTACACGCACACATACACACACTTGCGCGCTCGCACACACGCACACGCACAAAAGCACACACGCGCACACACGGAAAAACACAAACACAAACACGAGCACACACACACATAGAGCCACGGGCCCACACACACACACACACACACACACACACACACACACACACACACACACACACACATACACACACTCAACACGCGCGCACCAACTCACATACATATACATACATGCAAGTAAACATGCCTACATGCAAACAATACACGGAAGGATGCATGCATGCATGTAGTAATATACGCACACAGATATTGCAAAAAACAACCCAGCGATACTGCGTTAACTTTTTCCAAAGGGCATATGTATAACACAATGTTAACAATGTATATTAGTATTATTAAAATTATTCATAAAAATACTCATAAATTACGTACATTAAAGTGTAAAAATAACTATCCGACAGCTTAAATTAACTGTACAACGAATTGTATTATGTACTAGGCACACTATATTGGCATAATAATTTTATGCGAGACTAAAATGCGATGCAAATACGAAGACGAAAATAAACACATAATTTTATGCACTAACAATTGCATATTTATAGACTGATTACTATTGTTATTAAATATCGATAAATTTCGTGGAAAACGCATTCTTGTAGAAACTGCGTGTCGCTACGTTTCGTTTTGGATTACATTTACCTTGAGACCTTCCAGCAGGCCAAGTCCTATAGCTGTTATCCCTTGTGCGTCGTTGGGTAGTTTGTCAACAAGAATTTGTTTGACAGTTGTAGATGTCACTTCCGTTAGATTGACGAGTGTTGTAGCGACGGTGCTGAAGTTGACAATACCTACAAACATTCCCTCTTGAACGACTGTGAAGAGAAACTCAGCTGAAGCGTGACATAACTTGTCTAACCGTGTGAGCTGTGAAACAAACGTTACAAATACATTACGTGTGTTGATGCTTACAAGCAGCAGTAGGTTCTTTTAAGATATACTGTAATTAGGGTATAATTATGTTGGTATATTTAGCAAAGATAAGTGGTGTCTGAATATACAAAACCATACGTGCGCACTCACACACGCATACACGCACACACACGCACACATACCCACAACATATGTGCAACCTACATGCACCCTTTAGTGCAAAAATTGCACCCTACGCGGTGCATATGGGGGCATAGATTTCAGGGTGCAGGTTTGCACCCTATTTGTCACGTGACATGGTGTGAGGCATGTGTGTTTTCATCAGTCACTAAATGTTGCGTCAATGTTCACTTGTAAGTTAACATACTTCATTATGAAAAATGTTCGTGTGCACTCATACTGATCGCATTACTAAGCAGTTTAATAAAAAACAAGCTCTCACCCCTGCAGTTTGGTTATACACCATACTGCCTGACACGTCCAGTACCATCACGATTCGCTTGTTCTGCGCTCGCACGTAGCAGAATTGAGGTACAGGGCTCTGTTGGTCTGCCAGGGTTGGGTTATTTCCTGCAAATGATTATGCTGTTATTCGTCTGTATATTATAAACATCTGCCACCTCTAAAGATTCAAACACGAAACGTCAACGCTTATCTCATAAACAATCACAATTCCACATACTCCGAGCTCCGGACGACAATTAAAACATTCGCTCGCGTTCTGTTCAATTTCGAGGATATATTTGGCGGAGATAGATCGTAGAAATTGGTGGTGCAGAAAAGTTGATAAACAAGAGGAATTACTTATGGATAAGTATTATTCTTGCCTTAATATCAATTATAAAGTTGCAGTAAGCATATATTGAGTAGCAGTTGTTCTTAAAGTTAGTTTAGTTAAAGTATTTTAGAACACGTTAGTATAGTGAATGATGATAATAGAGTAACTTAGCCTTCGATAAGTTGTAAACAAGATTTAATAAATCTGATTATGTGGTAGAATATTGGAGATAAACTAACAACCATCTAACTACTTACATAAGATAATATCTGTGTAAGCCAGTACTTGCTAGATATTTTTATTAGGTAGCATTGTTGTTAAAATTAAGCAAGGGCGATAGTCGGGCGGCGTAACCTAAATAAATAAAGCACCCTAACATAACGTAATTGATTGTATTTAAATTATATCACTACCGGTAATGTTAGCGTTTTTGATAGAATAAATAGTCGGCCGTGTAATTAAAATCTTTAACATGAAGTGTGCTGTAGTACACAGGAAACAGTCTTTATAAAGACTAAGTTAGTTAAGTTATTAAATAAATTCTGATAGGGATATCGCGCCTTGCAAGCGGCAAGTCAAGGCAAAGCGACACTTGGTGTGCGATCACTGCGACAGCTGGGTAGATTTTGCATTTTCCGGCTGTGGGAAGTCATACGCAGAAACCGTGGAGGAAGGATTCACCTTTCAGTGCATTGAGTGTTGGAAGGTGGAGTATCTGCAGAAGGAGATAATTTGGTTGACAGATATTGTGAAGGGAATGGAGATGGGAATTAGAAAGGAGACAGGTCGAATGGAGAGAGACGGCAGTGAAAGAGTTGAGAATACTGCAAGACTGAAGGAGAATAGCAGTAGCAAGAAAACTGAGGAAAGGAGATTGAGAGGAGGTAAGGTGATTGGAGGGGAAGAAATTGGAAAATCGACGACAGAAAACGTGACAAGCGTGAAGGTGACAGGAGAGAAAGTGACCGTAGAGAAGGAGGGAGGGAAGATGGGACGGGAGAGGAGAGAATAAAATGAGATGGGAGGAAAGACGAAGGGATGAAAGGAGGTGAGAGCAAATGTGATAGAAGAGAAGTCGATAAAAGGGACGCTGACAGGACGATAGGTGACAAGTAAAAAGGCGACAGGAAAGAATGGATCGGAAGAGAATGTGACAGGAGAGAAGACGACAGGGAGGAAAGACATCCAACAGTCAGATGCAAACCAAAGAAGGAGCTACTCTAAGGCAGTGGTTGAGGGGGCAATGAGGAAAGAGAGGGTGTTTATGGGCGACTCCATTGTGAGAAAGACGGAGAAGACACTGGCGAGGAGAAGGACATCGATGTTTGTCTATCGGGGGCTACGATTGAACATGTGACTGACAGGGTAGAGAAGATATTGGGACATGGCAAGGGAGGGTCTATACTGGTACATGTAGGAACAAATAATGCAGACAGAGAGGGAGCAACTGGGATAGTACAGAAGTATAGACAGTTAGTGAGGAAGCTAAAGAAGACAAGAGTTGAACAGACCATTCTGTCAGGAATTTTGTCAGTAATGGGAGGAAGGGGGGCAACGTATAGAAACTGCAAGAGGATGGCGATCAACGCACTAGTTGAGCAGATGTGTGAAGAAGAGGGGGTGGGATTCATAGATTTATGGGGATACTTTGTTGCGAGGGAAGATATGTACATGATAGATGGCCTCCATCTTAGTGGAAAGGGGCAGCAGTTTTCTCAGCGAATCTGCTGCGATCTGTTGACAGTGGGACAGGCTGCATCTATTTAAATTAAATTCGCAGGGGGGACTCAGAGAAAAGCCTGAAACTGGAGACATAGATAAAGACAGCACAAATAAATCAGCAAAGAACAGTCTGGAAAACTCTTCTGAAGCTGGATATAAATGTGTTTGTTTAAACGCAAGGAGTATCGTAAACAAAAGAAGATATTGACCCTCACATAATAGGTATAACCGAATCCTGGACCACCACCGATATATCAGATGCCGAATTGGGACTAACAGGATATATAATATGTAGGAAAGATAGAATAGGAAGAAAGGGAGGTGGAGTTATTTTCTATATTAAAGAATCTATCCATGCTTATAAAATACAATTAGAAAGAGAAGCAGATTGCGAAGAAGCTGTTTGGTGTAACGTAGTTACAGGAAACTCAACGTTGATAGTTGGGTTAGTTTATCGAAGTCCAAACATAAGCATAGAAGAGAAAGAAAAAATACAAAACGCTATAAGGGATGTAAGCAAACGGGACTGTATTATTATGGGGGATTTTAACCACGGGCATATACAATGGAAATCTGTACAGAGTATGGGGAATGAGGACCACAAGTTTTTAGTTTTAGTTCAATATACTTTCCTTTCTCAACATGTGCTAGAACCAACCCGGGGTGAGAATGTGTTAGACAGAGTTTTGTCCTCACAGAATGAATTAGTTGACAATGTCAATATATGTGAGCCACTGGGGAGCAGTGATCACAACCAGATACAGGTTACCATCAAAGTAAAATCAGAAAGGAATAGTAAAAAGCAGTATAGGAGAAATTTCCACAAAGGAAGGTATAAGGACATGAGGAAATATTTTGCAAAGATAGACTGATAAATAGAAATTCAAAGAGAAGCTATGAACAATAATTAGCTAGTAATATAAAACTTGACAGTAAGAGTTTTTATGCGTATGTTCGAAGCAAACAGAAAGTTTAAGGTAAGGTCGGTCCTCTAGAAGATAGTGCTGGAAATATAATATCAGAGGGATTCTTAGTGGCAGAAGACCTGAATTAGTACTTTAGTTCAGTGTTTACCACCGAATATATTAGTTCACTGCCAATACCAGAGGCTAAGTTCAAGGGGCAGATTCAGACCATTTAGGACAATTAATTGTAACCCCGGAAATGGTAGCTAAGAAAATAAGGGCTATGAGGGATAATAAATCACCTGGGGTGGATGGGATTCCGCCCAAACTACTACTGGAAATTGAAGAACAAATTAGCATACCGCTTGCAACAGTTTTCAATTTGTCATTAGAAGAGGGAGTGGTTCCTTTAGAATGGAAAGAGGCAAACATTATACCGTTACTTAAAAACGGTTCGAGAAACAAGTCAGATAATTATAGACCAGTGAGTTTAATATCAGAGATTTGCAAATTATTAGAAAAACTAATTAAAGATCACATGGTGGATTTTCTTGTTAAACATAACTTGATAAACCCATCTAAACATGGGTTTTTTAAAGCGAGGTCATGCTTAACAAATATGTTATGTTTTTTGGAAGACATCACTAAGTGGGTAGATGAGGGATCACCAGTAGATATTGTCTACTTAGATTTTCAAAAAGCTTTCGTGAAAGTATCACATCAAAGATTACTACTTAAACTAAAGGCCCATGACATAGGAAATGGTATAACAAACTGGATATAAAAATGGCTGCTTGACATAAGACAACGTGTAGTAGTTGATGGGGAGGCTTCAAACTGGAAATCGGTATTGAGTGGGGTACCACAGGGATCAGGACTAGGACCTATATTATTC
>CM034534.1:46891771-46923509 GCA_020002185.1 Paraescarpia echinospica | reverse complement strand
ACGTCTATATGACTTCCACATCATTTGTTTATACTTATTTTTTCTAATGGCTTCTTTCGATAAGTATTTCTTTCTGGTCTGTATCCCTTGTTTTTTGAAGAGAACAAATTTATCTACGATGCACTCTATTTTATTCTTTAAGATATTCCAGAATTCTATTGGTGCTTATTCTTCGGTGTGTTATTCCAGTCTATCTTTGCTAAATATTTCCTCATTTCCTTATATCTTCCTTTGGGGAAATTTCTCCTGAACTGCTTTTTATTATTTCTTTCTGATTTTATTTTGATGGTAACATGTATCTGGTTGTGATCACTACTTCCCAGAGGCTCACATAATTTAACATTGTCAACTAATTCATTCTGTGAGGACAAAACTAAGTCTAATCCATTCTCTCCCCTGGTTGGTTCTAGCACATGTTGAGAAAGGAAACTATCTTGTACTAAAGCTAAACACTTGTGGTCGTCCTCAATACCCATACTCTGTAGATATTTCCATTTTATAAGCCCGTCGTTAAAATCCCCCATAATAACACAGTCCCGTTTGCTCATTTCCCTTATAGCGTTTTGTGTTTTGTCATTGTCTTCTATGCTTATGTTTGGACTTCGATAAACTAATCCAACCGTTAACGTTGAGTTTCCTGTAACTATGTTACACCAAATAGCTTCTTCGCAATCTGCTTCTCTGTCTAATTTTATTTGATAAGCCTGGATAGAGTCTTTAATATATAAAATAATTCCACCGCCCCTTCTTCCTATTCTATCTTTCCTAAACATTACATATCCAGTAAGTCCCAATTCGGCATCTGATATATCGGTGGTTGCCCATGATTCGGTTATACCTATTATGTGAGGGTCAATATCTTCTACCATAATGTTTAGTTCATTTCTTTTGTTTACTATACTCCTTGCATTTAAACAAACACATTTATACCCAGCTTCAGAACAGTTTTCCAGACTGTTCTTTGCTGAATTAGTTTTGCTGTCTTTATCTATGCCTCCAGTTTCAGGCTTCTCTGCGAGTCCCCCCTGCGAATTTAGTTTAAATAGATGCAACCTGTCCCACTGTCAACAGATCGCAGCAGATTCTCTGAGAATACTGCTGCCCCCTTTCCACTTAGATGGAGGCCTCTCTCGTGTACATAGCTTCTTTCCCAACAAAGTACCCCCATAAATCTATGAATCCCACGGCCTCTTCCTCACACATCTGCTCAACTAGTGCGTTGATCGCCATCCTCTTACAGTTTCTGTATCTTGCCCCCTTCCTCCCATTACTTGTAAAATTCCTGAGAGAATAACCTGTTCCACTCTTGTCTTCTTTAGCTTCCTCACTAGATGTATGTACTTCTGAAATATCCCAGTTGTTCCCTCCTTGTCTGCATTGTTTGTCCCTACGTGTACTAGTATAGACCCTCCTTTTCCATGCCCCAATACCTACTCTACTCTTTCGGTCACATGCTTTATCCTAGCCCCCGGTAGACATACAACAACGTCCTTCCCCTCGCATATAGTCTTGTCTGCTTTTCTCAGAATTGAATCGCCCATAAACACTCTCTCTTTTCTCCTTGCCCCCTCAATCACTGCCTCGGAGTAGCTCCTCCGGTTTGCATATGTCTGGTTGTTGTCTTTTCCTCTTGCCGTCTTTTCTCCTGTCACATTCTCTTCCATTCCCTTCTTTCCTGTCGCCTTTTCTCTTGTCCCCTTTCCTCCTGTCATCTTCTCTTCTAGCACATTTATTCTCACTTCCTTTCGTCCCTTCTTCTTTCCTCCCATCATATCTTCTCTCCTCTCCCTTCCCTTTTCCCCGGCTACCTCCTTCACTACGGTCACTTTCTCCCCTGTCACCTTCACGCCTGTCATGTTTTCTGTTTTATGCTGAACACTCTGTCTTCTTCCATCAGTCTTCTGTCTCACCGTCTTACCAACTGCCTCTGTGGTATCTACCTCTTCACCACCTGTATCGATGTCGCGTCTCTCCTCGTTCTCTATAGTCTGACTACCTGTTGATCTATCCCCACTGACCCGTTTTTCTCCTCTGCCGAACACTTTTCCTCCGTCCCTCTGTTTTCTCAATGTCTTGTTCCTTCACACCGGTCACCTTCCCTCCTCTCAGTCTCCTTTCTTCAGTCTCCGTGTCACAACTCTGCTCCTTCTGTTTTGTAGAATTCTCAAATCTCTTCACGCCATCCCTCTCTGCTCCATTTATTTATTTGTTGAGTCTCACCTCCATCGCCTTCACTATATCCGTCACCTTACACACCTCCTTCATCAGACATTCCACCCTCAAACACCCCATACACCGAAAGGTGAATCCGTCATCTTTGGTCTCTGCCCATGATTTTGGACAGCCAAACAACGCAAAATCCACCTAGCTCTGGCAGTCGTTGCAAATTAAAGTATGCTCGGGTTATCTGCAAGTTTGACGTTGTCAGGGCCTTAAAGTTCTTCCGTGTTACAATTTGTTTTATCTATTTTGTATCTGTTCTTTACAGATTTGACGATTGATTCTATGACAGATAAATCCGCTTCAATATCCTTGATTTGGACGTATACACCCATCACTAACAACGTTTCATAAAATATGAATCGCGTTCTAAAGGACAAGTCCTTTATTGAAGGGCAGCAAAGATGCACGTTTCGCTGTCATATTATGTCCAAATTGAACCTGTCAGTATCATTCCAAAAGTCAGTGTTATCATATTGTTGCCGCTAAAATGAGTATTGGAATGTCCATAGGTATTCGAAATGAAAAAGTCAATATCACCCAGTTCAAAAGTTACCGTAGTAACCGCTTAGATTAAAAATCAGGAAATAAAAAACTTCGAATATTTGACTATATTACAACATCTGACTCATTGCTGTGCTTGTCTGTATCATCTTACTTCAATTAAACTGCACAGGATTCCAATATCATAGCTTCTACTCAAGTCAATAACAGCGCTGACTTTTAAAAACCTGCAACCAATAGTATATTATGTGTTGGTGTCACCTCAAAATTAAGTGTGAAAAAAGAGTAACCATTCGATGCAGGAAATGTTTTGAAAAACAAATTCAGAAAGTACAATTCTAACACCAACATATCAGAATCACATTTGTAAAGCTAAGGTTAGACGGTCATTGAAATTGCATAAATCAAATCTTTGAGAGAGAAAAAATAGACACATAAATCCTAGGAAATAAAGAAATTACATGTAATATATTTGACATGATCAATTACATCTGAACTATTGATTTTCCAAATATCAATGGTTTTCAACCTACATTGTTGGCACCAACTTATTATGATGACAAGAACAAATGTTGACAATACACAACAAAATTTGAATCGCGTGCTGCACCAACAGCACAGATACACAATAATGGTCAGTGCCACGGGGTAGCTTCTTTACAAGGAGACGGAGGTCGAGTCTATGGTTTGGAGAGTCTATATACACATCAACCATTGGCGGATCAAGTGTGCCACGTAGCCCCTATAGACGATAGGAATTTGGCTTGCCCGCATACCTTTTTATACCTTTTATAATGGGCCCACGTGTCGTGACCCCTAGACCATTGGAAATGTGCCCCCGTTCAGGTTACAATAAGCTGAAGTGATGCCATTTTCAACAGCAATCCCCTATGTTGCCGAAACAGCGCTGAGTACCTGAAATTACTGCGGCGCGAAAAAAAACATCCCGTTAGTCGTTTCATACAGCTGATCTATGGATGTGTTTACAGCGTATATTTCCTAATAAAACATTGGCGGGTGGCTCGTTTCCAAAAGTTGGTTCATAACAAAGGCGGTTCGCGACTACGGTCCTGGGTGAATGGATATGTTGGCTCAGAACTGATTGCCACAGACTTTCAGGGTTTATCTTATGTGTTTCTCCTCTTCCATCTTGTCCCACTCTTCCGATGTTGTCGTCTCACACCGGTTCATCAGGGTTCTAACGACTCTTATTTCCCAGTGTTTGATATGGTGGGACACAAAGTTGAGGTATTGGTCAGTGTGAGTCTTCTTCCTACACACCGTGAACACATCACATGTACTGAAGGAGTTGGCGTGCTACGTTGAAGAAAGACTCTACAACAACAATATAAAATCACATATTGGATATGACAAAAATAAATCGTTTGCATAAAAATATTAACTATTCTGAAAATTTTTCAGAAATCTGATACCTTATTTGTTTAAATATCTTTGTATGTCTACCATTGTTTGTGCGATGACGCAAACAATAGGTTTGATGTCACGGCACACTTTACATTGAAAGCAACTTTTGCGTTATGACGTAAATACACAGTATATCCGTAATCGAAGGTGTGAGATTATGAATTATCAACTGCACGTTCGTATTTGACACGTTCGTCAAAAAATTTACAAAAACATTTGCAGGGGAAGACAATATTAGCACACGCCAATAAAAACTAGCGACATAGTTGAATAACAAAATCGTCACGTGCATAAATTCTCACCTAACAGTTGTACGCTAAGTCCTTCCATCTTAACGTTTCATTCAGCAACCTATGATTTATACAGAGGAGAATATGCCAGAATACATTTGTAAAGTTACATTTTTACAGAGTATCTCCTACGTAGGTTACACAAAAAGGTAAGTTCTTAAATAGCGCAGCATCCTTTACAATTTACTCTCTGGCTTACCTATTCAATCGAACACCATCTCGACTTCTCTGGAAAGCATTCACCCATGCTGTAATTAATGCGCTAATATTATCTGTATAGAAATATCCACCACTGATTATAGCCAGGTACTCATTCATACAGTCGAGTGAGCAACGTTGAGTAAACAACTTGCCCAAGGTTCGACACCGCCGCACAAGATATGAACCCGGGTTCTCTCAGTCGAGAGTCCAAAGCTCTATCCGCTGTGCTACTGCGCTACACATTGACTCAAATTTAAAATCATGCATCGGCGGTCCCTTGCATTAATGTTGACGTTTTCGCGTCCTGATCATTATAACTGCCTAATGACTCTTGTTTGTTGCGTCTTTCAGCTCAGGTTCCTAAGGATTTAGGTGCGAAAGAAGTGTATAATTATTATATGACCTTGAGTGGAGTGGCCCGGCCATCTAATAGCAGTGTCTTTGGCGGTTAACACCCCTCACCTTTGATGTTTGTTGAATATCATATTTAGGTATGCATTGTATTGTTTGTCGAGTCTTCAACAATAATCGGTTCCTTACGTCAGTACAATTACACTGATGTAATTTATGCCACGCCGTGTGATCATAGGCAATAAATGTCGCCCATTTATTATTTACACACTGTTTCTGTTATCAAACTAGCCGCGGCCGTTATGACTGTACCGACAGTGTACTAATTACTCATAGTAATAGCCCGACAGAATACATTAATAAACACATTTAAAACAGACAAGTGTGTTTATGCCTTAGCTGGGGAATAATGTAATGGCAGTACTTCATGCACGATTTGCAGCAATTATATGAGACATCCCCTTAACGCTCCGACACCTCCCGATCACGTGAGAAGACCGTCGCATCGCCATTCTCACTCGAAGCAGGTGTGCATTTATTCATAACCCACCTCCGCCTCTCCACCACGCCATATGTTGAACTCCCCTGTGCGCATGGAGATTTCTGTTATGTTCGATGCGATGTTATGTAGAAACTATATAATATTGTATCATTGTTATTAATTAGTTCATAATCAAGTAATGATGCCTAGTTGACTAAAATTGCTAAGAGGCGGTTAACACCCCTGACCTTTGATGTTTGTTTGAACTTCATGTTTATTTATGCTCTGTATTGTTTGTTGAGTCTTGAACAATAATCGGTTCGTTGCGTCAATACAATTGCATTGCTGGAAATTATGCCATGACATTTGATCATAGGCAATACATATTGCTCTTTTTCAACTTGCACACTGTTTCTGTTATCGTATACATCAAACTATCTGCGGCCCTATCATTGTACCTGCAGTATATAAACTAATTATAGTAATAGCCCGACAGAAGACATAAAGTATTATTATTATTATATTTCAGTATATATTTATTAATGTTACCAAAGCTAATCACGTTGGATTGCACGTTGTTTGTTTGTATCGCAAGTCTGTTAACACTGAACGTTTTTAAGAAGGCGACAAGGTGCATTGCTGGTAAGCATTAATTGGTGTTTGCTTGTTTCGTCACCTATGTGTTTCAAAATGCATTCATTCTTAAACTTAGATGATCAATTGAAATACCATCCTTGCAATTAGTTGTACTTGTTTTTTAGTCATTTGTTTCGATCCAACGAATGAATAAGGCACAATTATTTAATGAAACAACAATTTTAGCTCATTTTCTTATTAACTCTTATCCAGCGTGGTGACGTCAGCATACTCCTAAATCATAGCAAACACAGGGCCGTAGACTCCTAAATCATAGCAAACACAGGGCCGTAGACTCCTGAATCATAGCAAACACAGGGCCGTAGACTCCTAAATCATAGCAAACACAGGGCCGTAGACTCCTAAATCATAGCAAACACAGGGCCGTAGACTCCTAAATCATAGCAAACACAGGGCCGTAGACTCCTAAATCATAGCAAACACAGGGCCGTAGACTCCTAAATCATACCCAACACAGGGCCGTAGACTCCTAAATCATACCCAACTCAGACCGTAGACTCCTGAATCATATCCAACACAGGGGCGTAGTCTGAGGGTTCGGGGATTTCACGCTAAACCCACTTTTAACGACCCACCCTTTGGAACGGAGCCACCCAACAAATGTGATTTTTTATAGAAAAGGTTAGGTTATAAACACATCCCTATATCAGCTGTATGAAACGCCTGATGCTTTAAAAAAAAAACACAGCGACCTAACGGTGAATCGAGGTAGTCGATGTCGCGATGCAATACTAGCGATAGTAAATTTAACTATCGATACTTATCGGCGATAGCTCAGTGAACTATCGATAGTAAGGATAATTGGCCAAACATATGAGCAGGTTTACTTGAGCCGCTGTAATACACATGTGATTTATCAACTTTAGTACGTAATATCTACTTATTTACCGAATCCACGACAACCCAATTGTCGATGAAAACACCATCACTCAAGGATTGCCATTGTGAAATAACTAACTCCAAATCCAAGCAATGACGTCCCAAGACATTAACTGACATTAAGTAAAATTATAGCACATTTAGCTTCAACGAGACTATCGCGATAGTACCGCAATAGGCATAGAACTTACAGCTATCGCGATACTATTGCGATAGAAAAGAGAGTCAACGATAAGTTAATGCCTGTATAGAATCTTGACACTACTGGCCAGAGAATTGGACTACGAAGGAGGAGGACTGCGACATTAAGATGTATCTGGACTATTTACAATGCTGTATTTTACAGTACACCTTCACTGATCAACCATGTAAACTATCCTTGTAAAGTAAACAGCTAAACTTATTAAATGTAGATTATTCCTTTAATGGTATGTGTGTTCATCTACCCAGCATTAGTCAGAGTAGCAATTTGTATCACGAAGTCAGCCAGATTAGACGTAGGAACATGGACAATCGTTCAAGGGGAATTGCGGTTAACTTAGCCTGCCTGGGCAGTATTGCCAATACAGTTTGTTTTAAAATGGGATGTGTTGTTTACCATTTGAACATGCTCCGGGGTAGTATCTTCAAAATTACGAACATTGTTAAGCGCTTACTAAACACAGTTTGGCGGGCAGCGTACCTTCAAACTAGTTATTATATTCTTCACAAGTTTATATTAGTTAATAAATGAGAAACTATGAACAGACTGCCTCCTTTTATTTGACCGTGTCGATTAACTGATTCTGCTCTCGCTGATTACATCATTTGCGTGCATGGTCGTAGTTTAATCCCTGTTTGACGCTCGAGGTTCAAGCAGTCTACGACGAAAGGGTTAACCTACCCGCATACACCCGCAAGCTCGAGTATAAGTAGATTTGATATATTTGTGTAAAAAGAAAAAGGAGGAACCCGAGGTTTGAGAAAAACCAGACACTGCAGCAGAAAGGGCAACATGCCAACAGTTTCAAAACTTTGGCACAAAAAACCGATAAGTTTTTCATATTAGATATAGCTTTCTTACACCTTTCACACGCAAGCTCGATTATAATTAGATCCGAAATATTTGTGTAAAAACAAAAAAGAGGAATCCTACATTTGATAAAAAACAGACCCTGCAACAAAAAGGCAACATGCCAACTGTTTCAAAACTTTTGCAGAAGCAAGCGGCACGTTTTGTATATTATATATAACTTTCTTACACCTTTCACACGCAAGCTCGAATATAATTAGATTCGAAATATTTGTGTAAAAAGAAAAAGGAGGAATCCGACGTTTGAGAAAAACCAGACACTGCAGCAGAAAGGGCAACATGCCAACTGTTTCGACACTTTTGCAGAAAAAAGCGATACTTTTGTTATATTACATAGAACCATCTTACAACAACATGCCTATTTTTGTTTCTCACGACTGTGATTGCGTGTAGATAAAAACCATGGAAGCCACTTCACCAAGACTATCTGCTTTTTCTGGAGTATCCTAGTGTTTATGTTCCTGAATAACATTTCGAACTTATACTTGCAAAACATTTCTACTCAAAATGTTTACCACATTATTATTTAAAAAATGATGGTTTTAGGCATAACACTATTATATATGTATATGTCCATGTATATGTATGTGTGTATATATATATATATATATATATATACATATATATATATATATATATATGCTGTCCTGCCTGCCTGCCTGCCTGCCTGCCTGCCTGCCTGCCTGCCTGCCTGCCTGCCTGCCTGCCTGCCTGCCTGCCTGCCTGCCTGCCTGCCTGCCTGCCTGCCTGCCTGCCTGCCTGCCTGCCTGCCTGCCTGCCTGCCTGCCTGCCTGCCTGCCTGCCTGCCTGCCTGCCTGCCTGCCTGCCTGCCTGCCTGCCTGCCTGCCTGCCTGCCTGCCTGTGTGGCTGACATTGCCCTATCGTCACGCGCCAAGCCGCACCCACCGCTTTATCGGTTGTCTGCTACTCAATGTTTCACGTGGGATATCCTCAGTTATGTAGGTCGCCGTGCATTAGTGTATGCTACCTGGTAGGGCACATTGTGGAACTCTCAACGATTAAGACTGGCTGCCAATTACACAGACGCCACCACTACATTGGAACTAACCACTGAACCTGAAAAAACAACCAATATTCCTATATCAACGGTGGAACCAACTCCTGAACAACACGACACCAGCAGCCCCATTGTCACCACAAACGCATCACCAACGAAGAAACAGTCCACGACTGGTAATTCCGAAAACGTTGTATTGGCGATAAAGTTAACGTTCGGAATCGGCATATCGGTGATGTTTCATCCGTAGCTTTAGCAACATACTGGTTACAGGACTGAGTGAAAGGCACTCTAAGCAAGAATAACCCAGCAATTACTAATGCGAGTCACCCACCAACAACTACACCGATTTACCGTATTCCACACCGCAGGTAAACCGACCGATGGGACAACGATAGGTTCGTGACGCATCCATGTGTAATCTTTAACAAGCGAAACGCCCCATGGAAACACGATACACTCGTGATGAGTCGGCGTGTCATCTCACACAAGGGAAACACCCAATAAGTCCGTAGTACATCAAAATGTTACCTTCCACAAACGAATCCTTATCAACAGCGCCAATACGAAGATCCACATAATAAGCCAAGATATCATAATGATGACCGTTTCTTCCAACCGAAGCCAGACTGTTATCATTAGGTGCAGATAAACGTTGAGCTGGGTGAATTACGTTATACGCTACGCAATTATATGCCTTTTTGATTTTGGTGTGTGTGTGTGTGTGAGTGAGTATGTGTGTGTGTGTGTGTGTGTGTGTGTGTGTGTGTGTGTGTGTGTGTGTGTGTGTGTGTGTGTGTGTGTGTGTGTGTGTGTGTGTGTGTGTGTGTGTGTGTGTGTGTGTGTGTGTGTGTGTGTGTGTGTGTCTGTGTGTGTGTGTGTGGTGTGTGTGACTGTGTATACAGACAGTTATATTTGTATTACGGAATGATACAACGAATCTTAACGCATAATGCATTAGTTGTGTTAATGTGGCATCACATCGTAGCAGTACCGTATTGAGTGAACATATAGCGCAGTAAACATATTTTTCGGGTGTCAATGGTAATGTGTTACGTATAATGGATAAGTGTAATGTTGCTCGGTACTGTTAAAGAGCGAGTTGAATTATTATACGTTTTTTTAAGCGGATAAGTCTAATGAACAGCTATCGTTATGCAACACATATATTGTATAAATAATTAGCCATTTGCATATATTTATATAAGCAATCGGGCAGCTTACTGCAATAGTGTAATAAACTACTACATTGCATATAGGTTATTTGGTAATACTTAGCCAATTGTGTGTAATTATTTAAGTTGACGGGCAGCTAAGTTCAGCATGAACACTTATTGTCGATCGCCAAGTATATTTGCAAAGTCACAAATAAAGTTGATTTCTGAATAATTATGTTTTGCATTTGTTGGTGCTTACTGGGTATCAAAAGTTGGCGAAGTATGCATTGGCATCGTGTTGGCAATAAATGTACATGCATTCATGCATGCATACATGCATACATGCATAAGATGTATTACATGATATGCATACATGCATACATGCATACATGCATACATGCATACATGCATACATGCATACATGCATGAACGTACATATGAACAATAAAATACGTACACACGGTACACATACATACACATACACATACACATACACATACATACACATACACATGCACACGCACACGCACGCACGCACAATGCACAAAGCACACGCACACGCAATAATATCGTTCACGTACATATGTAAACACGCGTACACACGTACAATACGTACACATATGAACACTTGCACACTTACACATATATACACGCACACGCGCACGCGCACATGCGCACACACACGCACATACGCACACACGCACACGCACACATACATATATACAATTGTACATACGTGCACACGTACCCCGTACACAGGTACACACGTATAAACGTACGGCTGTACATACGTGCGTAGGTACATCGTACATACTCAGCCATACATGTACATATGGAACATACATCGCCGCAGCAGCGCCACCTACCAAGTGGAATATACCATTAAAGAATATGTTTCAATTGTGGATAATAACAACAGGCAAACGTAACAAATCGATGTCACGTCAATTGAATCCGACGACTATACGCAGGACTGGATAATTTCGCTATATCAGAACTTACTTTCTTACTTTTACGTACACGAACACGCACCACACCATACACACGCCCGCGCGCGCACACACACACACACACACACACACACACACACATTACGCTCATTACACACCGCACCGCACCGTTTTTTTGTACGCATTTTAATAGATTGGGTACTGTTGAGTAACTATTTCGTGTCTTAACGTTGCCGTTGTACATACACCACAAGTAGAAAAGTAATCTTGTTGATAATGGATTATTTGTAATAGAGGATATACATTCTGATAATACCTGAAACGGTTTTGATAGGTACTAATCTAATTTTCGATAAAGCTCTTTTTGTACATTTGTTATCAGGCACCCTAATGACCTGAAACTACTAAGTCTGATGACCCGGTTCATGGGTCATTGGCGCATTGCCCTATTTCCACATAGTACAACAATACGTATATGTTTCGTATTGGAGTTCACGAGGGAGCGCAGTTGCGCAGAGTGTAGAGCTTCGGCCTCCATCCGAGAGCCCGTATGTTAGAACCCAAGCTGCTGCTGTGTAAGCCGAATATCTGGCACGTTCGTTCATTCCTCTGTTGCTTCTGTTCATGTGCTCCGTTTACCATGGGTAAATACAATTAGAAATAATGCGTGCAGACTACATATATATATACGTCACATAAAACGTCTCAATTTTAAGTGACGACTTATTTACATGTGGCAGGATGTTTTTAATTAATTCGCATAATTGTTATTTCATTATTGATCACATATAAGCATTTGTTAGAGATAACATGTATTTGTTAACTACTGTAAAAAGTCAAGGCGTTTGCCGCGCCGATTCATACAAACATTCGTTGGGAGCAGAACGTGGACCGCTGGTAGTTAATCTGTTTTAGAAAAGCCGACGGCTACTAACATAACACACCAGCGTTTTGGCTCTCAGTGCTGTGGAGTCTTTTCATCGCAAGGCACGCTGTGTGATATTATCGGTCAGTCGCCCCGTCAGTGCTAAGTCGATAACGTTTCTGTGTCAAGCGCCCCTTGCAACTAGCCTTTATTTTGACAGTAGCACTACCGGTACTGTGTTGGTTAGCTATCCAGTGTCAGTAGCTGTTATGTAAAGCATCCTTTACGTAGCCTTCTCTTGCCAGTAGCCTCCCCTATCAAATCCTCAACATTCCAATGTGCTGCCTTTAGTTGTTTCTGTGAAAGTATTTTCTATGACGCGTACGCAAGCGTGACGCGAATCGAGATATGATCAAATCCATGGCCTAATTATCAACGCGATTGAACGCCCGCCTTTTCAAAGTCTATGATACCTTAGTGTAGCAGAGCAGATATCGGGCTGCTAAACGTAACTAATGTGCTTTATTTCAGTCCTAATAGCCCCATATAGCAGAAACATTTGGAGGTCGGCTAATCTACGTTCGTACGTTGACGCACCGTTCCACAGCTGTGCAGCTCGTGTGGATTTTTTGAAGCCGATCTCAGCTCTGGATTTAGAGGATTTATATTTCTTTCAACGTTCTACAGCATTCACCACCTTCAATCCACAAAACCTACTTGTTGGCTTCCTCGCGATGTGCTGTAAGTTATATGCCGTCGTTTAGAGTGCGTGCGTGTTTGTGTGCGCGCCTGCGCGTTATGTGTGTGTACGTGAGTGCGTGTGTGTTCAAATGCGTCTGCGTGAGCGTTCAGGTTTTTACATTATGCGGCGGCGGGCTATATGTAGTATACAGATTGAGCGCGTGTGTGCGTGCATATGCGTTAGTAAGCGCGCATGTGATTGTCCACTGACAATAGATCACACGCAACACCAATGGGGTCATCATGACTGCTGGAGGGATTTTTATGATATCATCTGGATACCCTTATTTAGCAGCATCGAATCGTCGCTCGCCTCTTTGACTCGCTCGAGGTATTGGGGTAAAAGATGGACTAGCGATACTCGCTGTGGCTCACCTGTATAATTTAATTCGTGTGTATTTTTCAGAGCGCGATTGTTAGCGTGTTCGTATATATTCTGGTTCTAATTGTAAGATGGCTTTGTGTATTTGGAGATGGACACGATTAATTGATATATCCCAGGTCACTCGTTACATTACATACCTGTCGAGTATGGCAGAATTCCTAACTTAATATGATAGTTAAACTGACTAACTCTCGGTCGATGATCACAACGTATGTTTCAGCAGGTTTGATAAAGTCTTTGTGAGCAGGACAACGTGTGGCCATTTGACGCAGCGTCTGACAGCATGCCAGTCTGACTACGCTGCCTACCAGCAGAACAACATGTCTGACAACAATAGGACATTTATGCCAATATAACAAGGTGTACAACCATGATAACCCATGCCACAACATGTTATACAGACGGACAAATGCCTGTTATTAGGCTGACGAGGTGGCTGCCTGTCCAACAATTTACTTGCTAGCCTGACAATTTAACAATCTTGACGAAAAATGTCTACCTATCATGCCGACAACGGCTTCTTCCATAATGAAAACGTGCCGTTTAGGGCTGATAATATGTCACCATCCCTTCAATCTAATACTACTACTACTAATAATAATATGATAACTTATATTGCGCTGCGCCTAACTCTGGAAACTAAGTTCAGAGGCGCATCAAGACAAAATGATTGGTCAATCACATAACCGTAAGCATTATTCCAGCTGTCTACAGATGGGTCAAGGCGTCCAGTCTGATAACGAAACAGCCAGAATGATAATGTGTCTATCAGGCTTGACAAAGTGCCTCGCAAGGCTGACAACCTAAAAAGTAAGGCTGACAACGTGTCGGCCAGGATAACGTGATGGCCAGGCTGACAAAATTAACAGCCAGGCTGACAACGTGACGGCCATGCTTCGAACTGACAACCAGGATGACAACGTGACGATCAGATGAAAATGCGCCTGCGGACGACAACAAGACGGTTAGGGCTGAAAACGGACGCCAGCTTTCAACGTGACGTGACTGGTATATGTCAACGTGCCTGTTATGGCGGCGATGTGTATGCCATGCCAGTGCGTCCACGCCAGCCGTTACCTAACAACGTCTGTCTGCTGCTAGCGGTGTCAATACGCTACGTGACGTCTACTTTTATATATTCGGTGCTACCTAGCGTCGCACCGACTCCAATTATATGAGTGTTCTGATACTACACAAATGCACGTAGCAACTCATTTCAAATTAGAAAATATCTACTGTATTTTATGTGATATCATAACAGAAAGTCCTACGTCAGATTTGTTTCGTAAAAGTATTTCCGTCAACACGCCAGCAAGTCGAAATGTGTTCTTATCAATTTGCCGGCCTATCACTCAAACATGAGCCTGGGTGAAGCCGTCCTTATGTTGTCAAATGTTATGATCCGCTTACAAACCACATAGTGCGTCAGTCAAGCATAACTACAGTGTTTTTGCGTGATTCAAAAGCGTCACAGTGACGTACAAAGTGGAGGGCCGGCGAGGCATATAGGTGTTTCGGTAGACGTCCTTTATGTTGATATCTTCCTTGGGTGCGATCCCCTGAATTAGGATATGGATAGGGATTGATGCGACTTTAACATCGTATTCCCACTTCCCATAGCATATACTCAATGCAATGTTACCTATGAGAATCCGTTTGAGGCGGATTTTAGACATCATGAAAGGCGATAGCATAAATGGGCAACGTCCAAAATACAGTGGAAGTTTGTAGCATGGTGAAATGCAAAACCCACAACCATCATTATGTGGGGTTTGACTTACGACCCGAGAGATCACAATGGCTTACAAAGCTACAGCGATTAGTTAGTTGTATTTAACTGACCTGACATCTTCGTTACGCTCTCCTGTTGTATTATCCACATTTGGAACGATGTTCGTTAATAGAATATTCCACTTGGTACCGTGCCGCTGCTGCGGCGCGCGTTTGATGTTCCCTTTTACTACATGTAGGTGAGTATGTACGATTGTACGCCTGAATAGCATGTACGTATGCACGTATGCACGTATGCACGTATGCACGTTTGTGTACGTATGCGCGCATGCATCGCATGTATGTGTGTACATATGTGCACACAGGAGCGCCTACTTTTGATACCAAATCAGCGCAACAAAACATACAGAAACGAACATTATTTTGTGACGTTGCTAAAATATTTGACTATCGATAAGTGTTCATGCCGAACTTAGCTGCCCGTCAACTTATATAATTACATACAGCTGGCTAAAAATCTGATCAAACAAATATATGCAACTGTAGTAATTCATTTACGCTTAGTATAGCCAGCTGCCCGTTACCTTATATAAATATATGCAAATGGCTAATTATGTCTACAATATCTGTGCTACATAACTGTAGAGTTCATTAGACTCGCCCATTTAACAAACAAATGGACACACGCCTTGATTCGACTCGCTCTCTTAACAGTAGCGAGCAACTTTAACAAGCATCCATTATATCGTAAACATTACAAATAACACCCGAAAATTTAATTTGTACACAACTCTTGTGTATAGTGGCTATATGTTTATACGATATGACATTGCATCAATATGATGGCACCTTAACACAACTAATGCATTAGGCACTAAGATGCGCCGTAGCATTCCATAATACAAATAAAGCTACCTATTCATACACGCACACAATACACACACACACACACACACACACACACACACACACACACACACACACACACACACACACACACACACACACACACTCTCTCTCCTCACCTTACACGCCACGCACACATACACACACACACGCACACACACACACACACACACACACACACACACACACACACACACATATATGTATATAATATTTCATTTACATCGTCGGCATAACAATAGCACTTGGTTTTGTTTTATGGAATAACATGTTATCACGTGGTTTTGCTTCATCAGAATGGCATATCCTTGTGTAGCGGGTAAACCCACCCAGTTCAAGGTTTCATTGGCTCCTAATGATAATAGCCTTTGGCTTCGGGTCGAAGAAACTGTCATTATGACATCTTGGCTGGTGCGTAGATCTTCGTATTGTCGCTGTTGATAAGGATTCTTTTAGGAAGGTAACATGCTTATGTATTATTACGGACGTATCGTGGTCCCATTGGGCGTTTCGCTGGTGGGAGGATAACACGCCGACGCGTCACGACTGTATTGTGATTCCATGTACCAGTCGCTTGTGGGATAAAACGTAGATGCGTCACGAACATATCATCGTTGTCCCATGGGTCGGTTTACTCGCGGTGCATGGAATAAGGCAATTCGGTACTACTCGTTGGAGGGTGACTCGCGTAATCATTGCTCAGTGATTCTCCTTCTGCGTGCCTTCTCGTCCTGTACCATGTGTGCGTTGCTCGTGCTACTGACGTTTCTTATCATCAGCGGTATCGCGATCAGAAACATCACCGGTATGCCGATTCAACGTTAACTTTATCGCAAACACAACCTTCTCGGAAATGCCAAAGATGTGTTTTCTGCCGTCGTGGTGCGTTTGTGGTGATAGAGGATTGCTGGTGTCGTGTTGTTCAGTTTTAGGTTTCACCCTTCGTAGTGATATAGGACTTTGTCGTTGCTTCCAGGTTCAGCGGTTAGTTCCAAAATAGCGGTGGCGTCTGTGGTAGTATCGCCTGGTTCTGTTGTCGGTCTCCTACCGCGTCGTGGTGTAGTCGATTGTGGTTTCATCATCTTGGTGTAGGGTTCACTCGTAGTCGGGTGATATTTCGGAGGCACGTATACGATTGCGGCAGAAACAATGTTGACACTTTGCTAACTCGGTCGGCGGTATTGTTGTGGATTACTTTCAGACTGAAGAATAGGGTTTTTCCAAGTTAAAACGGGCGGGGAAACGTGTCACGATTGTCTCTGCTTTTAGATGGTGACAATGGTGAATTAGGATTTCCAGCGACGATGTCAGTGTCGTTGAGTTGAGGGGCGTTGTCGAAAGAATATCGCAACTGTTTGATGTCGGTGCTGAAGCGGATGTCATACGATGATGCTGACAAAAAAACAATTAAAACATTACTATTATTTTGTAATTATATTTTATTAAAACATTCGTAGCAGTTGCTGGAATGTTTGCAAGTATAATAACGCTGCCTCGAAATACAGTTTGGAAACAATCAATACTTCAACGTGACGTTGCCAGCTAAATTGCTGCTAACTTAGACAATGTACACACTCTGACGTGACACTACTATAGAGAGTAGCCTGGTATTAATGTATGTACAAGCATTTAGTATTCCTCTATTGAATGTGATTGGTCACCTAATCGTCCCACGTTAATGTTTTATTTTAAAGAAATAATATATATATTGATCGATGAACCATTTTAAAATTTTTATATGACAAATATTAATTTTTAAAGTTACAAATAATTATCCCATAGGGCCTAAATATTTACTCAAACATCCTTTAAAAATAATAAAATATATATTCTGGCATGCTTTGCATTATGCACGGCGGATATAACAAAACATCGTATAATTACAAGTATCTATTTCATCATGTCTTAATGTATTCCAACGTGTACAATTTATCGCTATTTTCTTTTTAAAAAGACACCAACCTGTTTCTTGTTCCTCGTAGTCCCCACGGCTGTCCACCAATGTCACCGTCTTGTTCTCATACGACATGTCGGTGACCTCGAGGTCCGTAACCTTGGCAGGAAGGGATAAACGTCTTTCAGGTCTGTGTTCAGATCCATATTGACGACATACATAACAAACTCCGGGGTCTGCTGTCCGGTCAAGCCCTCCACTGTTTCCCTGTACGTAGGACCAATTTCTGTGTCACCTGTAACAAAGATACGAGCTTGTATATCAATGTATCCTGCATGACTGTTCTTTCTGATTCATCTTCACCTAAGACTTGCACATTCCTTTACAGACTTTCGACTTCTCCGCCACAGTCCACGTTGCATTTGACGGCGCAAGGACTGTTCGTTCATATGCATCCATTCCTCATGCCGCATGCCGCATCGACGTACGCACAACGTCCCGCCCTTTGCGCAACACCCTAGGTTTGGGTGCACAACACTATTAAAAACACGTCCTAGTATGTACACATGAAAAAAATTAGCTAGTAATATAAAACATGACAGTAAGAGTTTGTATGCGTATATTCGAAAGCAAAGCAGAAAGTTCAGGATAAGGTCGGTCCTCTAGAGATAGTGCTGGAAATACAATACCAGAGGATTCTTAATGGCAGAAGACCTGAATGAGAGTATTTTAGTTCAGTGTTTACCAGGAAGATATTAGTTCACTGCCAGTACACCAGAGGCTAAATTCAAGGGGCAGATTCAGACTATTTAGGACAGTTAGTTGTAACCCGAAATGGTAGCTAAGAAAATAAGGGCTATGAAGGATAATAAATCACCTGGAGTGGACGGATTCCGCCCAAACTACTATTGAAATTGTAGAACAAATTAGCTACCGCTTGCAACAGTTTTCAATTTGTCATTAGAAGAGGGAGTGGTTCCTTTAGAATGGAAAGAGGCAAACATTATACCGTTATTTAAAAAAAGGTTCGAGAAACAAGTCAGAGAACTATAGACCAGTGAGTTTAACATCAGTGATTTGCAAATTATTAGAAAGACTAATTAAAGATCACATGGTGGATTTCTTGTTAAACATAACTTGATAAACCCATCTCAACATGGGTTTTAAAAAGCGAGGTCATGCTTAACAAATATGTTATTTTTTGGAAGATATCACTAGGTGGGTAGATGAGGGATCACAGTAGATATCATCTATTTAGATTTTCAAAAAGCTTTCTGACAAAGTACCATCAAAGATTACTCCTTAAGCTAAAGGCCCATGGCATAGGAAATGGTATAATAAACTGATAGAAAATGGCTGGACAGAGAGACAACGTGTGAAGTTGATGGGAGGCTTCAAACTGGAAATCGGTATTGGTGGTACCACAGGGATCAGTACTAGGACCTATATTATTCTTAATATATCAACGATTTGGACGATGATATAACAAGCAAGGTGTTAAAATTTGCGGATGATAAAAAAGTGTTTAGAAGGATTAAAAAGTGATGGAGACAGACAGCATTTACAAGATGATCTTGATAGGTTGATCAAATGGTCTGAAAAGTGGCAAATGCTGTTCAATTTTGGGAAATGTAAATGCCTCCACACAGGTCATGGGAATGAAGAGGTAAAATATAAAATGGGGTACTGTTCTAAGTACTACTGTAAAAGAAAAGGACTTGGGTTAACCATTAGTGCTGATATGAAGGTTCAGCAGTGCGGAATTGCAGCGTCAAAGGAAATCAAATCCTTGGATTAATTAGGCGAAATATAGCGTATAAGAAAAAGAATTAATAGTACCGTACAAAACAATAGTGAGGCCTCATTTAGAATATTGTATACAAGCATGGAGGCCATATCGCAAGAAGGACATAGATATGCTAGAAAGAGTACAGAGGAGGAGCTACTAAAATGATACCAAATCTGAGGGATCTTAGTTACGAAATACGCCTAAAAATGTGGTTTAACAACATTAGAGACCAGGAGATTGAGAGAGATCACATAGAAGTGTTTAAAATATTGAATGGTTATGAAAATATTGATAGAAACATTTTTTCTCAGTTAAGAAAAATAGAAGGACCAGAGGACATGAAGCTACATTAGTAAAGGAGCAGTGTAGATTAGATATAAGAAAGTTCTCATTCTCACAAAGGACTGTAAAATGAATGGAACAGATTATCTCCTGATTGTGTTGGTGCTAGTAGCGTGAATATGTTTAAAAATAAAATCGACACACCTTAAAAAGGCGGGATACATGTAGAAAAAGTATTGGACTCTCGATAAGCCAAAAGGCTTCCTTGAACCACCTGCCATCCAGAGTAATTTTCTGGATGGCAATCTTGTTAAATCTTGTTAAATATTTATTATCGTTCTACTTATAAATGCTACGCACAAATGTTCATTAATTAGTACACAACAATTTGTGACCAACAGTGTGACAATCCTGAACATTCCGACGAAGTGAGACTGAGAGAAAACGATAGCGCGGTGAATAAACGGGAGCAATACTGCGTAATATTAATCAATACACTAAACGCAACAAGCCGCTGGAATGAAAGTAAGTGTCTGGCAGAGACATCTAGCGATCATTCCATTGTTTGGGTAGTTGACGCGCTTCGTATTATTGCTTTGTCGATTCGGTTACTAATGTTATATTTGTTGCAGCCAATTTCTCGACTACTATAGCATTTATTACTCTTTTATCCGTGTTTGCGCCATTTTCCGATAATTACAACACATACCTCGGGATCACTGTGCATAGTCTTGAAACTCACACTTCGCCATAGCACAACCCAATGCGACCAAATACCTACCTTAAAGGAAGAGCTGGAACGCCCATTCCCTGCCCCTTCACGAGTCTTGTTTCGTTCCCCTGTCTTTGGCAGATGCTCGAACTTTCATAGAGTTGTAGCCATTTTCAGGAATTTCAGCAGAGAACTGTGAGTAGAATCCGTCGTCCTTGAGAACGTCGGTTCCTAAGCAAGCATACACAAATTCATGTACTTTGCTTATCAGTATATAAGAGACTGGTAAGAATAACCAGATAGGAACCGCAGGAACAAATTTTGTATTTATGTGAGAACCGCCCCTTCTGACGTATTTGGTCAATGCTGTTTTAAACGCAATCGCGGTTTCAGGATTAATGGAATCAGTAGACAATGTTTCCTTTTAATTGATGATCATACTCTACCATATAAATAAAATGGTCAAACGTTGCCATGCGACATACTATTATATATCTTCATTTGTATGTCTGTCATCATCGGACACACATAATTCATGTACTATGCTTATCAAAGTATCTAAGAAGACTGTAGCGTTGATTAGAATAAACAGATAGGAATGGTATGAACAAAATATTTGTAATTATGTAAGAACTGACATTCTGACATATTTGTCAATGCTGTTTTGAAACGCAAAACGGTTTCCAGTATTTATGTAATTAGTAGATAATATTCAATTTAACTGATGATCATACTACCCTATAAATAAATAAGTCAAACGTTGTCGTGCGCAGACTATTATATATCTCCATGTGTCGGTCATCCTAAAAAAAAGTCGGCCTTTTTTCAATGTTACTTATAATTCTGGTCGTTTACGAAGAGAGTCATATTACTGCGGATTACTACACAATTGGCTGGTTAGTGTGAAGTGACCATTGAAGATGTAGACATCATTGAATTGCAGTAAAAACAGAATCTCTTCGATATACTAATTCAGTATTACGGACGTCTTCGTTTATAAAAAAAATACTGCAATTTATGTCAAGCAATGTTGTTGGGCTTACTATACCAAAAGCTGCTTTCTTACAAATAAAAAGCAAGCTGACATAAAACATGTGTACAGTTTTATAATGGAGAATAAAATATTACGTTGCATGTCCATTAACCCATTTTCTGCTGGTGGTCCATTAATGGGATGCTATTTTAAATAAATTTAACCTAAAAGCAAATTTTAATATTTATTACCAACTTTGGTTTTAATGTGCTACTAAATTACTACATTTAATTTGCGTCTCTTTTATTGAAGTCAGTCTCTAGTATTTTGCTTTTTGTCTTACTCCATTTTTGAGTTGTGTTCTGAAACGGTTGCTGCAAACACGCAAAGGGTGGTGAGTCTTTTTCAAATCTTTTAATCAGTCAAATACTCGACACATTGAAAGGGAGTTTGGAATGCACCGACTGGGATGTGTTTGTTGACATGTCGAGTGGCGAGTGTGAACTGACAGAGTGTAACAGACTACATTTCCTTCTGTGGCAATGTGATCCCTAAAACGTCAAAGTTTTTTGCCAATAACAAAGTCCTGGGCCAAAAAAATCAAACAGGTTTTGAATAAAAAGAAAGCATTTGAATAGAAAAGAATGGGCGACTTGAAAAAAATGTAGAGGGAGGCCAGGCTTAAAGAAGAAGGAAAGAGCAGCATAAGAGAAGATAGAAGATTGTTGCACGGGGAATAACATGAAGATGGCATGGAGTGGATAAACATTATGAGGGGTACAAGGGGAAGAATGGTGGTGATGAGGGAAAAGCAAGGGAACAATCAGTGACGGATGCCAATGGTCTGAATGATTTTTGTGCCAGGTTTGATAAGCATGATTTTAGTCAAGAGAGGGACAGTTTTAAAGAGAGATTAGTCAATCCCTCGCTGGGGCGAGATCAGGGAGACCCTATTCAGGTATCCAAAGAGGAGGTGTTAGAGCAGTTCAAAAGGGTAAATGCCAGTAAAGCGGAAGGGCCTGATGGGATGAAACAAATTATTTTGAAGCAGAACACCTGTGCTACATTTTTACTGTTATTTTCAATCTGTTTCTGACTAAGTGCAAGATTCCACGTTAGTGGAAAACTTCATGCATTATACCTATACTCAAGAAAAAGTAAGTTCAAACAATGAATGACATGCGCCCAGTTGCGCTCACCTCTGCAGTAATGAAGGCTTTTGAAAGGCTTATCCTCATCAAACTCAATGAAGTTGTTGCTGATTTTCTGGACCCGTGGCAGTTTGCACACAGAAGAAAGAGAGGTGCTGAGGATGCAGTTCTGTGTTTGTTAAACAACATTTATCCTCATTTAGAACAACCTGGTGTTGATGTTCGCTCGATGTTCTCTGATTTTAGTAGTGCCTTTAATACAATACAACCTTGTTTAATGGCAGAGAAACTATTGAGAATGAAAATTAATTCACCCACTGTCTTATGGATACTGGACTACTTGACAAACAGACCGCAGTATGTGAGGACTGGACCAAACGTGACATCTGACACAGTGAGCAGGAACACAGGGCCCCCCAAGCAAAATAGATTGCACCATTCCTCTTCTCCTTATACACAGCTGACTACAGAAGTTCTAGTGACTCAAGTCCCATGTCCAAGTTTGTTGACGATGCAGGACTCACAGGACACATTGCTGATGACGATGAGACAGACGACAGACGAGAAGTGGATATGTTTTTGGGATGGTGTGACGACAACTACCTTCAGCTCAATGTGAGCAAGACTAAAGAACTAACAGTTGATTTTAGAAAGAAGAGAAAGAATTATAGAGACGTGGTCATCAAAGGAGAAGTAGTGGAAAATGTGGATAAGTACAAGTATTTGGGCATAATACTAGACAGCAAACTGTCATAGAAGTCAAACACTGATGCAATTATGAAGAAACTGCATACTCGGTTGTATTTCTTACGGAAACTGAGATCCTTTAATGTACGCAAAAACTACTGCAAACGTTTTATACTTCAACGGTGAACAGTGTGCTTTACTTTGGTGCTGTGTGCTGGAGTGGCAATACCAGCAATCAGATCAGTGTGCTTTACTTTGGTGTTGTGTGCTGGAGTGGCAATACCAGCAATCAGATCAGTGTGCTTTACTTTGGTGTTGTGTGCTGGAGTGGCAATACCAGCAATCAGATCAGTGTGCTTTACTTTGGTGTTGTGTGCTGGAGTGGCAATACCAGCAATCAGAACAGTGTGCTTTACTTTGGTGTTGTTTGCTGGAGTGGCAATACTAGCAATCAGAACAGTGTGCTTTACTTTGGTGTTGTGTGCTGGAGTGGCAATACCAGCAATCAGGACAGTGAGCTTTACTTTGGTGTTGTGTGCTGGAGTGGCAATACCAGCAATCAGGACAGTGTGCTTTACTTTGGTGTTGTGTGCTGGAGTGGCAATACCAGCAATCAGGACAGTGTGCTTTACTTTGGTGTTGTGTGATGGAGTGGCAATACCAGCAATCAGGACAGGAACTGGCTAGATAAATATATAAGGAAAGCAAGTGGGATTGTAGGGAGGAGACAGGCCTCTCTCATATGCACACAAGAAAGACGGATAGTGGACAGAGTACAGAAGATTTTGGCAGACGATACCCATCCACTCAGACCTGAGTTTGACAGCAGACGGATAGACAGGAGTAACAGATACAGAGCTCCACGCACTAGAACCACACGCTATAGGAATTCATTCATACCGTCCGCAATACACATTTTCAATGCACTCATAGACAGATAGATACTGATCTTGCTGTTCTGGCTACTGTCTTCACTGCACATAGTGTGTGGGTGTGGGTGTGGGTGTGTAAATGTGATACTTAAAATAAGTTATAGTAATTGATTTGCATTATTACTTGGTGAATACTTGAATTCAGCTGGTACTGCTGTAAAATACTTGTTTATATTACTATTTTTTATGTATGAGTGCTTTAGGATTGCTTTTGTTTTTATGCACTAGAGTTGATGGCAGACGTGCAATTTGTCAATGTTGGGATCAATAAAGTTGTATTGTATTGTATTCAATTACACTATTTCACATCATCAACATCTACTAAACCAGTTCAGACAGACGACCAGCAATGTTAATAACGTGTCTACCAAGAGACTTGAAAGTAGGTGTCCCATATATGGGACAGAAGCAGCAATAGGCCACAATGATGTCGTCACTGCAGTGTCCTATTTCCGTTACACAAACTGCAAGTGGCCACATTTTGTTGTTGTGTCTTTGGATGTAATGTTTTTGTTAGCAATTCACAACACCATCACCCCACTTTTAGAAGTGTATATTGTGTACAGTTGACATAAATTTGAAATAATTATGAACTATCCTGGCATATACTTAACCCAAAGCTAAGCGAATCATTACCATGGCTACCTCTATCCTCGCCTGCCATACCACAGCAACAACTTTGTAATAATAAATAAAAAAAATATGAATACCATTAATAAGAACAATAACGAAAAAATTAAATAATAATATTAATAAAAAAATATATGTTAAACAATCACTCTTTCTGAAACAATAGTATTACACCAAGCATACTTGCTTAGAAACAAAAAATAACGATTTTTATCAGTATATGTTTAATTTGGCTATGACATATTTATCTAACAGTTTATTATTTTGCCACTAGGCGCTACACCTTGAAAGAAGTGATCACGATGTTTGAGGAAGATGACTTCCCGATGAGAGACGCGACTATACACGTCCATCCACCTGGCGATGACGCTAACTCTGACGAAGACAGCGGGGACGAAGATGCCCTGGGTGGTTTGTCTGTCAGCAACCTTCCAGGAGCTCAACTCAAGCCGAAGCAACTATAACATCTTACGACGGGACTGTATATTCTGTTGAGACTGATGGCACTATAACATCTTACGATGGGACTGTCTATTATGTTGAGACTGATGGCACTATAACATCTTACGATGGGACTGTCTATTCTGTTGAGACTGATGGCACTATAACATCTTACGATGGGACTGTCTATTCTGTTGAGACTGATGGCACTGATTCCACTGACACAATCGAGGAAGTAGATGATGCAACAGAGACAGATCATCGACCACCCCCTGCACCCTGCAAGAAACCGAAGATAACGACGAAACCAAGGATCTAAAAAAAGAAGACATAGGGGCTGACCTAAACACACAAAGAATCGAGGCAGCTATGATCATAGGCATAACCGCAGAGACAACATCCTTATATGTTCCTGGAATGACAATTCTGTGGTCACGTTGTCATCAAATGTACATGGAGTCTGTCCTTTGGGAAAGTCAGCCGGTGATCTGCCAAGGAGAACAAACGATCCAAGTGGAGCAACCGAAGCTCATCAAACTGTACAATCATGGAATGGGAGGTGTGGATAGGATGGACCAGAACATTGGAATATACCGCATCCCATCAGGTCAAAGAAGAGGTGATGGCCCTGTTCGCTTTCTCGCCCGACATGGCGGTACAAAACGCGTGGCTGCTGTACAGGATTTATCCTGCGTTAATACTGTTGCCTCTAGACTTCCTCGGATTCAAAAGACAGCTAGTCGATGTGTATATACATTTCTTCGTCGGTGAGCGACAGATCAGAAGACTGATTACAGATCGATTTGGGTCTCAAAGGAAGAAGGTGCCGGATGATATCCGACTGGACGAGCTAAAACACCACATCAAGTCAGGGTCAACACAACGCCGCTATGCACACTGTGGTCAAATAACCAAGAGGCTCTGTGACAAGTGCAGCGTGCCGTGTCAAGTTGACTGCTTTTCAGCGTTGCATGCCTGAATATGTACATTTGCTGATAGTTATGCAGTTTTGTGTCTTTGTGCACCGTCATGACCTGTATGTGTAGCAGTCATCTACATTTTCTCGTTATCTTTGTTGGTGATCATCCATGATAGTGATGACGTTGACGTATTGACGATGATGCCTGTGGGACATGAAGCAGTTATTCTTCTTATTTCTTGCTGTTCAATGAATATAAAATTACCATCATGATGTACTTGTAGATTAACTTTCGTGACGTGATGACAATCGTTCCAGGGCCTCATCCAGGGTAGGATTTCTACTAGTTTACATTATCTTATGGATTTAAATTTTTGTTCTCAACTTTTTGTATGTGGGGAAATAACAATATTATTTTTTACCAACTCAGTGCATCCAAAAACGCATTTAATTTGTAAAATGAATGGGTGGCTGGGTCTATGGGTGACTTCCTGGCAATAATTGTGGTAGATGTTAATTAAATGAGTATGATACCGCTTACTGCTAGCGTCCCATTATGGAACGTTTTGAATTAATGCTCCATTAAAAAAATTTAAGTTTAAATGTCAAAATTGAAATGATACTGCTCATTGGCATGAATAGACAACATGATATCAGAAAATGAAAACACAAAAACGTCAGCAGAAAGTGGATTAACGTTACACAATCGTTATAAATTGTTCTATTTTGAACTTATTAAAAAACGCGAATTCATGCTGAATGTTGCGAAGATAGATTCATACCCGCTCCGTCATCTTTCATCAATTTCCAAGGCAACGTTCCAACTTGAACCTCGACCTTTGCTCCAATTACAGGGGAATATCCTTTCTTAACTTCCGCTCTCACGATCAATTTCAATGTCGAGGAATCTACTAATCAAATAGCTTGTTGTGTATGTCAGTATTTTCATAAAACGAAATTTAGTTGCTGTCAATAGTTAAGATTATACAAGGCATTTACGAAAGGTAAAAACTACTACACGCGATACAAAACACAGCTACACATCGTAATACACTAGAATTATCAATATCAACATGGAAAGGGGAGGACAAATCACCTTCTTCAAAATAAATTATAGATAAAGAACGTTGAATTATATTTTATTATTAGCGTAGAACATGTTTACGAATTCCAGTCTGTAATGTGAGATCAGTAGAAATAGTTTTGTAAAAAATATTTAAAAAATCTAGTTCGTAATAACATGTCACTAACACAATTGACGCCAATAATGACTATGTTCGCGCCTACGCTACGGATGCCTAAATAACATAATTACGTGCCTGTGAAATTGATATCTTGGTTGTTGAGGAAAGCCCTCATCCTGATTGGGTAAGTGCCGTCCGACAAAGATTTTGACGTTACTAGTAGTTGCGTTTGGGTGGCTGCCGATCCGGGGTTTTTCATCACGACTATCCATTCACCCACCTTGTGAATACAAGGAAATACGGTTTTGCCAGATGACACTTCCACAAATCGAGGTTCGTACATAGGTTGTTAAAACACACACACATATGTACACAAGTTGTCTTATGTGAAACCCACATGCATACAACCGATATTATCAGTATAGGCACAACACTGACATGGCTGCCGCTGTTCTTCCAACAATATACGCTACACCTCCCTTGTTTGCCCCTGTTGATCGCCGCCACCGAAACCACCGCCACCAACACCTCCACCACCAACATCACCACCACCACCACCACCACCATCACCACCATCACCACTGCCGCCACCACCACCACCACCACAGCCGTCATTGGCAGGGACTCGATCACAACTATCACTAACTCTATTAATACCAGTAATATTAATAGCTCTAATGAAATTTTAATAATCATAATAAAATATTAAATACTAATATAAGTACTAATTACTCACTTCCGCTTCATATAACAATATTATCACTTGTTTCAGTGCGGTGTCGTGATGCCCGTTTGGACCGTTTGCCTTGTAACTCAGTCCTAAAGGTGACGTAACGAGGACGTCTAAGGTGAAAGTACTGCCGGTGTATGAGAATGTGAACGTAGTGTCTCGGCCGATGCTTGAGTCAATGTTCACCGACCTGCTGACTTCGTCCATCGCACTGACCGATACTGTATCTAGAAGCAACTGAAAATTATAAACACAAACACATTATATACATGACACGCACGTACACACATGCGGGCGCGCGCGCACACACACACAAGCATAAGCACGCGCACACGCTTACACAAACACACACAGTATACATAAAAGACACAACCATTACAAATGAAACTACTAGGCTAAGATGTGTATATTAAGTAACAAAGCCAACAGCAAAAACGGTTTGAAGAAATTAACATGTCTCCACATGTCAGCAGGATATGCTATGTCTATGTGAATTAATGGTTATAGCGCAACGTCAAATATAGCGTAGGTATTTACCTTACAGGATCAACTAAAAGTGTGATCAGATTAATCATACTATTTTTTTAAATATGTAGGAGCTATACTTATAATTTCAACACACCTCAACGGGAGCAACACCCGGATAATCGTTTTCCGACTCTTTCACGGTCGTTCTGAAAGCACTCTGTAGATTCGTGGAATCAGACGCCCCTGAATCGAAGAACGACTTCCCTTTTGTGTATGCTGCTAGTTCGACCAACTTCGGCTCAGCGTCGTCACTTATCGAAATGGTATGAACGACGACCCCTTTCTGGCTCAAGGTTGACTTGACAGCAGCGATGCGAGGTGCCCTGTTCTCCTCGCCGTCGCTTACAAGCACCAATACCCCACCACTGGCCGGACGTTGACCGGTCTCGAGTACCTAACAAAAATACCAAGACAACAATGAACATCGTAGTCAGAAGTGTCAAGTTATATCGCCCGAAAAGAGGAAGATTGACCGGTTCTCATGATGTGATGGCGGCAGATGAGAATCTGGCACCAAAACTTCGCGAATCAGCTGCAAAGGAAGTGCATACGCGAAAGGGAATCGTTCCACGGGCGATAATTATTCAATCGCAGGGTGCAGTTAGTTCAATTTGTAATGCATTTGCAACGTAAACTGTTTGTTAGGCAGCATATGTTTATTCAAAATTAATAATTGTGTTATTAAACAGTGAAAATCATTGCCCTATGACGATTTAACATTGAAAACATATATATCCTTAAACATTTGTCTGATGGAAGATTTCGACATTAAAGCAGTAAACTGTGAGAGTATCAACAAAATTATAATCGTGAGTTCTCCCGGAAAAGTGGTAGACTTGGCACCTCTGATAAGGGTAATAATGTGTTATAATTGAATCAGATGACTATTTTGATCTTCGGTTGGTTATTAGTCAGGCTATCGTGCAAAAGTCTATATTAAACAATCTTGCAACGCTGTCAGAGTAGAAGCACAACCGGCCAATGTTAACATTCATGTATGGACGTTATCCGTGTACGTTGACACATCAAGGGTTATACCAACATTACCCTAGTTGTCTTTACCTCCACTCCGCGTAGCAGTCCTTTACCGATCGCTGTGTATCCTCCTGTGCTTTGCGGAAGTTTTGTGACCAAGTCGTCTCTCACACTATCGGAGTCTATTTCCCTGAGAGTTGCAACGGTTGTGGCATTGTCGCTGAAGGTCACTATTCCGACCAAGTAACCCGCTGGAATGACGTTCTTCACGTAGTCGGACGATATCTTATAGAGATTTTGTATCCGGGTTACCTGTTGATAGGTTAAACATGACTAATAAACACACACACACACTAATTTATTTCGTAATACGTGACTTTTATGGTGTCTGCAGTCTACTACAGGTGTCTTACTTTCATATTTACTAATTTTTATTGTTTACGTTATTTGTGTTTTATACTATTTCTCTTCTCAAATTAGCAGGTATGAATTTGTAAAAAAAACATGCTGTTACTTTCAGAGGTGATGATGCCATATGCGATCGTTAGCTGTGTTATTTTCAGAAAGCACGATCCTGCACATCTGTTTTTATACATAACGTCATATGTGCCCCATTACTTTATTTTGTGTTATTAGACAAATACTAGTTTTGTGTCATTTGTATTATGTGTACAGTTTCTAAAATAAATTATCCTACACCTTGAAGGGTCTTTCATTTTATTTCAGGAATATAATGTGTCTGAAGTTATCTAATCGGTTACTGCTATTTAGAGCCTAAATTACCAACATAGGACTAATCGTTCAAGCATGTTAACCAAACCATTTCTCCGATTTAGGCTATATTTTCACAGCATATATGTTCAACAGATACTTAAGATATTGAATGCCGGGTCGGCAAATGACCAGTCTGCGGCAGTCATATATAGGTTTTTGAACGTGCAATTTCCTAGATATCCGATTGTTGGCTGCCACTTACATTGCAAATTTAGGACTCTTCATTCAAGTATAGGGTATTAACCAAATATGTTCTCCGATTTCGATGATATTTTCACAGTATATGCTGAAGATACCTACGGATCAGATGTGGGATCGGCAATTGACCGGTCTGCGCAAGCATTTAATATATAGGCTTTTGAACGCCCTATTTCCTTAAGATATTCGACCTTTAGGTGCCATTTTCATTGCAAACATAGGCAAATCATTCATGCATAGGATGTTAACAAAAAAAATTTCTCCGATTTTGATTATCTTTTTATAGTATATGCAGACGATACCCACGGATCAGATGTGGGGTCGGCAAATGTGATGGGATGCGTTCCCCCCGCGTGCCTTGCGCGTTTGTCTTGGGCGAGTAATGCAAATTAATATCGCCGCCGCGCGCGGGAAGGGTGCAGCGGTGACGCATGCGTAATTGGTTTGTCTCGATATTTATGGTATACGCATCATGTTACTATTACTAGGCAGGCTTCCATTGATGTCCACTCACCACGTTAGGACATTGGCATTTATATCATAAACATATGCTCATCACAACTTTATTTCAATTTTCAATTGACATTCACCAGCAATGACACATATACTCACCCCATTACTTTCAGTGGACATGCTGCCAGACACGTCCAATACCATCACAATCCGTTTACTTTTTGCTTGAACGATGCGGAATGTGGGTGTCTGCGATTCGTTTATGGCGGGGCTGTTTCCTGTAATACACAAATAATGGTTGCATGAACTGCACTTTTGTGATATAATAGTTATTAGTTAAATTTGTTGTGAATAACATACACAATTTGGTAAATAATAATAATAAATAACGACTATAATAATAACAATACTATTAACTATAATAATGATGATGATAATAATAATAATAATAAAAGTGAAAGGTGTACAAAAAAGGGGAATAATATATGTTTATAATAAATGATTCGACATGCACCGACCATTACGGAAATCGTCGTGTTCGCGCATGATCTCCCACGCACTCCGGCCTTTACACAGATCGTTATGAACATTCGGTGCTTCGTCGTTGTGCAATGTTGCCAGGTTGTTTGTGTTGTTGTCGCAAAACGTTGTCA
>CM034534.1:46864271-46889271 GCA_020002185.1 Paraescarpia echinospica | reverse complement strand
GCGAAGTTACGAAGTTGATTTAAAGAAGTGTGGTATTTATGTTTGAGTACACCACAGCTTGAGTTATGTTAATGGTAATGTATATACCTACATATATGCTACCACAAACACATACATGTATGATTAAATACGTAAATGGTTACACACGTATACGTGAACTAGACACATTTAACGCATATACAAATGCGTACATTCTTACATACATACCAACATGCATGTATTTATAGAATACGTATACATATATTTGATACACGATACATGCGTACATGCATACACGCATATGCCTACATGCTTCCATGCTTATATATATACGTGCGTGCATGCATATATGTGTATGTATGATGCAGTGGATGATGCACTAGGTTCTGCCGATCATGAAAGGTGCATCAATTGTTGACACCGCTGTCGGTCTGCCGATCCTTGGTTTAGAGAATTAAATCCCACCTCAGTAAGGTTTTTTCGATGTCTCTGCATGACATTTGTTTACTTCACCTGACACATACACCCTATAAAAGGGACACATGGCACATAGCGTCTCTTCCAAAAGGCACAGGCAACGTAGGGTGAACGAAATTGTCCAAGTTTCGACACAGCGGCCGAAACAGTAGCGAACCACCGAACGACAGTCTAGCACTGTAACCGCTCGACCACTGCGACCCAAAGCTGTTAAACTTACAAATCGGTTTATAACTTGATGACCGTAGCCTATTGTAATGATATTATATATTTTTACAGGTGATCGAAAAATAGAACTTGGTGAAGTTCAGCAGTGCCTTTCCTCACCAAGCAAAAATACGAATGCAAAACTATTTTCGATAGCTGGGTTTTACGCACACCTAGATGGTAAATAAATAAAATAAATAAATAAATATACTTATATAGCTCCAACTCTAGTTAGAAACTATTCAAGGCGCTTTACATGTAAAATAGTAATAAATCCAAAAAGTTATTAATTAAATAAAAAATGATATTAAAAAAGTATCTTTAAATATTAGTATTATCATGTCATATAAACACAAGATAATTGATAAAAGCTTAATGCCAAGTCTAAAAGTCACAATAGCAGTTAACATATTGATTAAAAGAGTGTGTTTAAAAGTGCTCTTAAAAGTCTCAGTGTTCGTTACATGCATTAAAAACAAATAGATCACTCCGCAGATCCGGGACTGCTGCGGCTGCTGGAGTTAAAATATCGATTAAAATAGAGTGGTTTTAATGCGCTTTTAAAAGCTGCTTTATTGTTTAGTTCACGCATTGATGTGGGTAAATCGTTCCAGAGGTCCGGAGCTGCTGCCATAAAACTCGCGTCTCCGACTTTGTATCTTGTTCGCGGTCTCGCAAGTTGACGATTTCCCGCTGACCGAAGGGACCTGGTAGGCTCGTAGAGGCAGACAAACTCGCTCAGGTACACGGGCCCTCACTTGTTGACAACTCTGTGCACGAATACCAGGACCTTGAAACTAACGCGTTCTCGTACCGGCAACCAATGTAGGTCTTGGAGCACTGGCGTGATGCTTGCGTATTTGGGCACTCGCACGATCATTCTGGCTGCAGAGTTTTGGACACGCTGTAACCGTACAAAGTTCTTGTTCATGGTGCCTTACAGGAAGGAGTTGCAGTAGTCGAGCCTTGATGTCACTGATGCGTTGATTACTCGTCTGTCTTGGCAGGAACTTGTTGATTTGGCTGATGTGGTGTAGGTGGAAATAGCAGGACCGGATTATCGCTGATGTGTTGGCAGACATGTCCATATGACAGTCTAAGACGGCACCAAGGTCTTTAAGACGATGTAGGGCCTCGAATAATGCCGTAGGATTAAGCGCAAACGCACGCATCAGCTGCAGGCCAACAGCATAATGATGAAACGTTTCACCGTGCCTTCTGATGACATCGCCAACTGGTTGGACATACAGAGAGAACAGTATAGGCCCGAGAACGGATCCCTGCGGCACTCCTGTTTTAAGAATGTGATGTTCAGATGCACTCTGGCCAATTACAACACGCTGCTTGCGGTCTTGCAGATATGATTCCATCCACTGGAGGGCGTAACCTTGAATACCATAGCGCTTGCTGAGCCGATTGAGTAGAGTAGTGTGATCAAATGTGTCAAAAGCTGAACTCAGGTCAAGAAGCACGAGCAGGGTGCCTTGTTTACTATCCAAGGCTACCCGGACATCACTGCAGACTTTCAACAATGTGGTTTCTGTAAAGTGAAGCTTTTCGTATGCCGACTGAAAAGGTTCATTCATATATTGCGAGTCAAGATGATCAGACAATCGCTGTGCTACTATCTTATCAATAACCTTGGACAAATGAGACAGACTGCTGTCAGGTGTGTAGTTATGTAGCACGTCACGGTCCAGAGATGGCTTCTTCAATAATGGACGAACACGCTGGCACTGTTCCTTCTTCAAATGACTTGTTGGTAATAGCGGTAATAACGTGTACCAATGATGACAGGCACTGCTGCATTTGTTTGTTTGGCAGAGGATCGAGTTGACAGCTCTTTGTTAATCCAGACACAATCTTGTGTATCTCATCTTCCGATGTTGGCACGAGCAAAACGAGAGGTTCATTGAAACATGCCTTCTCTCTCATTGGTGAGTTTGAGCGGTACATCGTTTCTAACTCTGCCCGAATCTGTTGCACTTTGTTAGTGAAGTGTTGCGCGAACTTACTGCAACCATCATCAGTGGATTCAATGACCGGATAAATGTTCTTCTGTTCAGCTCCAAAGGACCTCACGAGGCGGAACATCGATTTGTTGTCAGCTCTCTGCAGAGTGTCTTGATAGTAGTTACTCTTAGCCTTAGCTTTGCAAACTGTCGATATATGGCACATACGTCAAAGTGTTTCTATGCATTTTAACACGTACGATAATGAAAGTAAATCAAACTAATGTGTAATCATGTTATTGTTTTATTCAATCTAAAAATGATATATAAATATAGCAGTGAGGAACGTTAATGTCAGCAAGGGCCGTAAATTTGCACATCTGGACAAAAGCATGACATTTGACACAAATGACCTTGATACCATACTATTTCAGAATTTTGATGGAAGTAACCTGAAATTTTGATGCTTCTGACATGTTGTGCAAAAAATCCAAAATGGCCGCCACCTGAAATAAAAAAATTACATATCTCTGGAACCTGTGCTCCGATTTGGATGATCTCAGCGTCGTATCTAGGGATTTTGGGGGTGCTGCAGTGATTGATAAAGTGATACAGCCTGTGAATCGAGTTAAGGTCAAGGTCACATGCTAGAGGTTAACGACAGGGTCAAATAGGTACCAAAACACGTGTAAACACCCAGCTGTGTGTCCTCACTACCAGTTCATAGGTAATTGGAAGTGGAAGTGGAGTGACGACCTGGGTGCGGACAAGTACGTACTGATGTTGGGAGCTCTTAAGATTGAATTTGTGATTGAGGCGGTTGAAGGAAAACTGACGGATGGGTCCTGATTCACTCGAATCCTTCCATATGACACGCCTTGAAAGTTGGACAGATGTCATGTACAGCAAGAGCAGTGAGTGCTCATGGGTGAATGATGCCAGACATCAAATTTTCACGCGTGGGACTCGGACGCTCGACCACATCCCAACACACAGAAAGCCGTACACCAGCATGCAAGACGAGCTCTGCACAATGCGGGTTATATCTAAGAAAAGCAAGGCAACGACACGATGATGATCCAGATGCTTCAGCGTGGGGTTGGGTGCAAGACGTGAAAGCGAAAGTGTGGGCACTATTCTGGACAGTGCAAGCCGACGCAAGCAACGCTGTGGGTATGGAAAAGTCTGCAGAGGAAACTGCAAATGTGCCAGGGCAGGTATCAATTGCACTATTCTTTGTCACTGTGAATGTGGATGCATCAACAACGATGGACTGTAAATAATAAGAGATCTCATGTATACAAAACGTCTTGCTGGCGAGAAGGATTTTGATGCGATCCTGCCATTTTGAATTTTACCCAAAATGGCAGAAGCATCAAAATATCAGGTTGCTTCCATCGAAATTCTGAAACAGTATGGTACCTAAGTTACCAGTGCCAAATTTCAGGCTTTGTCCAGGTGTGAAAATGTATTACTTTAACGTCCCTCACTACAGAGTTCGTTATATATAAGGATGACAGTAGAACGTGCAAGAATTCGTTTCCATTGTTATACGCTACGCAAAAAAATACTAATGTTTTTTTATTGTACAATGCCAATATGTCGACAGATTATTGTCGTTTGGCACGTGAATGATTTCAATGAGACTATATTGATATAATCTAATGTTTTCACCCAATACAAATTAGATTGTATTTGTGATGTAAGCAACGAGTTAGTCGATGGTCACTTTGCCCGGGGTGTCCGCTCTGCCTCGATCTCCCCGAATTAGTTTTTAGTGTATATCCGATTTTCGCAAAATCTTTCGAACTTCCTATGTTTCGGGAATTTCGGCTGTTTTGGGGAATTGTTCGTGCAGTATTTCTTTGTTAGCAATGTGTGTACAATGACGCCAGGTGCATCACACCAGCGCAACTCCACCCCACGTAAGTAGCTATATCGATAAATGGACCAGGAAAATAATATACACAGATCAGTCAGGACTGGTTGTGTAGTGATCAGGTGTACTGATCAGGAAATGTTCCCAAAAAAAATTTCTAATTAAAAAACTATCCAATCATGGGACTTGTTATTGAATTGCAGACACGCCATTCAACACAGTTTGTGTTCAACAAGGAGAAAGCCTCTATAATTTGATAAACCGATTGAAACTTGTAGAAACGTGGGGAAAAAAGACGCTTATCGAAATACAAGTGCGTCGATATGGTGTCATATCTTGATAGCGGAATTATTTCCAAGACAGTCATTTGTTTGCATGTAATAATAAAGTAACACGTGTAGCGCCATAATGATGTTAATTTGCTCTGTATGTTATTGATCGAATACGGAGTATATGAACAACGGCCAAGTAATAACGTTGTTACAACTGTAATAATAAGCGAAGTTTTTCCTTCAATTTGTTTCGAATGTGACAAAGGGAAATAAAGCAGTTGATTACATCATCTATTGCCAATACTAATACCATATTAACAGCTACAGATGAAGACTACGTAGCAACTGAGCTCACAAAGAGATCGTTCATATTGTGTCATAACCGTCTTGCATATACGTATTAAAAGTATTGAGATGTTAGAGTATTAATTTAGATGGAGGTAGGGGGTTCTATTTCATAATTGTTACGCTTTTTCTAATGATATAAATGTTGTAGCTGTGGACGCCCCCCATATGTGCGTTACACCTACCTAATAACTAACTTTGTAGTCTATTGATTTGGGAGAAGACTGGTTTGGCAGGGGACACATTTTTTATAGAATCGCATAAACCATCCCACCTATGTCGTCCCCCTAAATCTGTCATCCGTCCTACCACCGTCTTCCTCTTACCTGCGTCATTCATCCTATCTATTTCGTTCCCCTACAGTCGTTATCCCCCTACTTCCGTCGTCCCTCCGATCTCCGTCATCCAATCCACATCCGTAGTCCCTCCGATTTCCGTTATCCCTCCCACCTCCGTCGTCCCTCCGATCTCCGTTATCCCTCCCACCTCCGTCGTCCCTCCGATCTCCGTCAATCACCCACCTCCGTCGTCCCTCCGTTGCCCGTCCTATGTCCGTCGTCCCTCCTGCCTCCGGCGTCCCTCCTACCTCATTCGTCCCTCCTACCTCGTCGTCGCTCTGATTTCCGTCATCCCTCCTGCTTCCGGCGTCCCTCTTACGTTCCCTGCCCCTCCTACCTCCGTCGTCCATCCTAAGTCGGTCGTCCCTCCTACCTCCGTCGTCGCTCCGATCTCCGTCCGTCATCCCTCCTGCCTCGTCGTCCCCCTACGTCCGTTGTCCCTCCAACCTCCGTCGTCCATTATAACTCGGTCGTCCCTCCTACCTCCGTCGTTCATCCAATCTCTGTCGTCCCTCTTGCATCCGTTGTCCCCCCCCCCCTACCTCCGTCGTCATCATACCTCCGGCGTGTCCGATGTCCCTCCTATATCCGTCGTCTTTTCTGTCTCCGTCTTCCCTCCTACCTCCATCTTCTCCTAGCTCCGATGTCCCTCCTACCTCCATCGTCCACCCACAACCGTCGTCCCCCTTACCTTCATCGTCCATCTTACCTCCAACGTCCTTCCTACCTCCATCGTCCATCTTTCCACGGTCTTTCTTCCTACCTCCGTCTTCCCTCCTATCTTCGTCGTCCATCTTACCTCCATCGTCCACCTTACCTCCATCGTCGCAACTACCACCATCGTCCTTCGTACATCCGTAGTCCAATCAACATCCATCGCTCAACTTACACGTCGCCTTTCCTTTCTTCGTTGTCCCTCCAACCTCCGTCGTCCATCTTACCTCCATTGTTTACCTTACCTCCGTCGTCCCTCCTGCCTCCGTCGCCCACCCTACTTCCGTCGCCAACCCTACCTCCATCTACCTTCGTACCTCCGTCGTCCTTCGTAACTTCGTCGTCCATCTTACCTCCATCGTCCTTCCTACCTCAATCTTCCTTCGTACCTCCGTCGTCCCATCTACCTCCAACTTCCACCTTACCTCCGTCATCCATCTTCTCTCCATCGTCCATCCTACCTTCATCGTCCCACCTACCTCCGTCGTCCGTCACACCTTCATCGTCCATCCCACCTCCTACCTCATTCGTCCTTCCTACCTCCATTGTCCGTATTTCTTTCGTCTTCAATGCTACTTCCATCGTCCCTCCTACCACCATCATCCCTCCTATCTCCAGCGTCCATCCTGCCTCCATCATCCTTCTATCTGTATCGCCCTCCTACCTTTATCGTCAGTCCTACCTCCATCGTCCCTCCTACCTATTGACCCTCACATAATAGGTATAACCGAATCATGGGCAGCCACCGATATATCAGATGCCGAATTGGGACTGACAGGATATGTAATGTTTAGGAAAGATAGAATAGGAAGAAGGGGAGGTGGAGTTATTTTATATATTAAAGAATCTATCCAGGCTTATGAAATAACATTAGACAGAGAAACAGATTGCGAAGAAGCTGTTTGATGTAACATAGTTACAGGAAACTCAACGTTAACGGTTGGACTAGTTTATCGAAGTCCAAACATAAGCATAGAAGAGAATGAAAAAATACAAAACGCTATAAGGGAAGTGAGCAAACGGGACTGTGTTATTATGGTGGATTTTAACCATGGGCATATAAAATGGAAATCTCTACAGAGTATGGGTAGTGAGGACCACAAGTTTTTAGTTTTAGTACAAGATAGTTTCCTTTCTCAACATGTGCTAGAACCAACCAGGGGAGAGAATGTGTTAGACTTAGTTTTGTCCTCACAGAATGAATTAGTTGACAATGTTAAATTATGTGAGCCTCTGGGAAGTAGTGATCACAACCAGATACATTTTACCATCAAAGTAAAATCAGAAAGAAATAATAAAAAGCAGTTGAGGAGAAATTTCCACAAAGGAAGATATAAGGAAATGAGGAAATATTTAGCAAAGATAGACTGGAATAATACACTGAAGAATAAGACAGCAACAGAATGCTGGAATATCTTAAAGAATGAAATAGAGTGCATCGTAGATAAATTTGTTCCCTTCAAAAAACAAGGGAAACGGACCAGAAAGAAATACTTATCGAAAGAAGCCATTAGAAAAATTAAGTATAAACAAATGATGTGGAAGTCATATAGACGTACTGGAAATGACGAAGACTACAACATTTATAAAGAAGCACTAAACCAAGCTACAGCTGAAATTAGAAATTCAAAGAGAAGCTATGAACATAAATTAGTTTGTAATATAAAACATGACAGCAAGAGTTTTATGCGTATGTTCGAAGCAAACAGAAAGTTCAGGATAAGGTCGGTCCTCTAGAAGATAGTGCTGGAAATATAATATCAGAAGGATTCTTAATGGCAGAAGACCTAAATGAGTATTTTAGTTCAGTGTTTACCAGAGAAGACACTAGTTCACTGCCAGTACCAGAGGCTAAGTTCAAGGGGGCAGAATCATACTATTTAAGACAGTTAATTGTAACCCCAGAAATGGTAGCTAAGAAAATTAGGGCTATGAAGGAAAATAAATCACCTGGAGTGGATGGTATTCCACCCAAACTACTAGTGGAAATTGTAGAACAAATTAGCATACCGCTTGCAACAGTTTTCAACTTGTCATTAGAAGAGGGAGTGGTTCCTTTAGAATGGAAAGAAGCAAACATTATACCGTTATTTAAAAAAGGTTCGAGAAACAAGTCAAATAATTATAGACCAGTGAGTTTAACATCGGTGATTTGTAAATTATTAGAAAGACTAATTAAAGATCACATGGTGAATTTTCTTGTTAAACATAACTTGATAAACCCATCTCAACATGGGTTTCTAAAAGCGAGGTCATGCTTAACAAATATGTTATGTTTTTTGGAAGATATCACTAAGTGGGTAGATGATGGATCACCAGTAGATATCATCTACTTAGATTTTCAAAAAGCTTTCGACAAAGTGCCACATCAGAGATTACTGCTTAAACTAAAAGCCCATGGCATAGGAAATTGTATAATTAACTGGATAGAAAAATGGCTGATTGACAGAAGACAACGGGTAGTTGTTGATGGGGAGGCTTCAAACTGGAAATCAGTTTTGAGTCGGGTTCCACAGGGATCAGTTCTGGGACCTATATTATTCTTAATGTATATAAACGATTTGGACGATGATATAGCTAGCAAGGTGTTGAAATTTGCAGATGATGCAAAAGTGTTTAGAAGGATTAAAAGTGATGGGGATAGACAGCATTTACAAGATGATCTTGACAGGTTGATCAAATGGTCTGAAAAGTGGCAAATGTCGTTCAATGTTGGGAAATGTAAATGCCTCCACACAGGACATGGGAACGAATATGTAGAATATACAATGGGGGGAACTGTACTAAGTACTATTGTAAAAGAAAAAGACTTAGGGCTGACAATTAGTGCTGACATGAAGGTTTCAGAGCAGTGCGGAATTGCAGCTTCAAAGGGAAATCAAATCCTTGGATTGATTAGGCGAAATATAGCATATAAAGAAAAAGAACTAATAATACCGCTGTACAAAACAATAGTTAGGCCTCATTTAGAATATTGTATACAAGCGTGGAGGCCATACCGCAAGAAGGACATAGATATGCTAGAAAGAGTACAGAGGAGAGCGACTAAAATGATACCAAAACTGAGGGATCTTAGTTATGAAAAACGCCTAAAAGAATGTGGTTTAACAACACTAGAGACCAGGAGATTGAGAGGAGATCAGATAGAAGTGTTAAAATATTGAATGGTTATGAAAATATTGATAGAAATATGTTTTTTTCAGTTAAGAAATATAGAAAGACTAGAGGACATGAGGTTACATTAGTAAAGGAGCAGTGTAGATTAGACGTGAGAAAGTTCTCATTTTCACAAAGGACTGTGAATGAATGGAACAGATTATCTTATGATTGTGTGGGTGCTAGTAGTGTGAATATGTTTAAAAATAAAATTGACACATACCTCAGAAGGGCTGGATATATGTAGATAAAAGGGTTGGACTCTCGATACGCCAAAGGGCTTCCTTGTCCACCTGCCATCTAGAGTTAATTCTCTGGATGGCAATCTTGTTAAATCTTGTTAAATCTTGTTACCTCCATCGTTCATCGTAACTCCGTCGTTCATCTCATCGCTATCATTCCTCATATTTCCGGTAGCACGGATATTTCATTTCAAGTAAAATGTGCAGTATGTACAACCACTGTAATGGAAACGAAAATAACGTCTAGAATATTGGTAGCCCTACTTAACTGTACTTTACGCAAAAACACGAAAGTATCCGCAAATTCGTATTAGCAGTACGTGGTATCCTCACGTAATAATAATTATATATTGTGGGTTTTTTCAGTTTATCTTTGAGCGAGCCTCTTCGGACCTGTTTGTACCGACATACAGGCGTGTTTACTTTCGAAGCATCACCATCCTAGTACCGAAGGTAAGGACCAACGTCTCTTATAAGTATTATTTAATATGTATCACTGATGAATACATGTTCTTGCGTGCTAATATGTACATTCACATAGGACCCGGTGGGTCCAATGATCCAGTGTATATACTTTATACACTGTCTGCTCGGCGCCATTCTCACACCCTACGACCAGGAAGCAATTCTGTCAGTCCACGACAGGTTACACATTTACGTCATGTGTGGGATCTTTTAGTTTCCCTGGCATAGACACCGTATAGAAGGGACCAATGGGTGTTAGTGTTTCTTCCGAAAGACACAGGCAACCTGAGGTTAACGAAATTGCCTAAGTTTCGAAACAGCTTGTGTAAACGTGTGCACATATGTGCGTTTTCACGTGTGGACGTATAAATGCTTGCACACGATAGAGTTGGGGAAGTAACAACAGCTACAACGCGACAACAACAGAGACGTTCAGCTCGGCCAATGTCGTCGTCGACGGCCCAGAGGTGGAAACTCCGACTACGTGGACTTTCGGAGAGTGTGGCAAACCCGGGGAGTACATACAACTGCCCATAGGCTATGTGCTAGCTTCGCTTAAGACGGTGGTCAGAACATTTGCTGACGGCCAACGTGGCGCTCTCTGTTGATCATTTAAATATCCAAAACAACAGCTATTAATTTTTTGCATTTGATATTGACATGGTTTGATAATTTGTTATTGTTTATTAGTGTGTCCGTGTGTGTGTGTGTGTGTGTGTGTGTGTGTGTGTGTGTGTGTGTGTGTGTCTGTGCGTGTGTGTGTGTGTATTTTCTTGTGCGCGCGTGAGTGTGTGTTTATGTGTATGTGAATATGTGTCTGTGTGTGTGTATGTGTGTGTTTGTGTGTGTGTGCGTGTGAGGGTGTGTATATGTGTGTGCGTCTATGTCCGTGTGTGTGAGTGCGTATGGGAGTGTGTGTCCGTGTGTGTATGTGTGTGTATGTGTGTGTATGTGTGCGTATGTGTGTGTATGTGTGTGTATGTGTGTGTGTCGGTGTATGTGTGTATGTGTGTATGCGTGTGTATGTGTATGTATGTGTGTGTATGTGGGTGTATGTGTATGTATGTGTGTGTGTATGTGTGTGTGTGTGTTTGTGTGAATGTGTTTGTGTGAGTGTGTTTATGTGAGTGAGAGAGTATGCGTGTGCTTGTGTGAGTTTGTGTGTTTGTGTGAGTGTATGTGAGTGTGTGTATGTGTGTGTGTGTGCGTGTGTGTGTGTGAGAGAGAGAGAGAGAGTGTGTGTGTGTACGTGTGTGTGCGTTTGTGTGTGTGTCTGTGAGTGTGTTTCTGTGTGTGTGTGTTTGTGTGTGTTTATGAGTTTGTGTGTTTATGTGTTCGTGTGTGTTTGTGTGTGTGTTTGTGTTTTTATTTACGTACATATTATATTTTCCGGAATTTAATTGTAATGTGTTACGTAGAATGGATACTTGTAAAGTTGCTCGGTACTGTTAGAGAGCGAGTCGAATTGGGCGTGTCTCCATTTGTTTATTAAGAGTCTATTGAGCTACTATACCGAAGCAGCTCGTATATTGTATAAATAATTAGCCATTTGCAGATATTAATATAAGGTAACGGGCAGCTAGCTGCACTAGTGTAATTAACTACTACAAGCGTGGAGGCCATATCGCAGGAAGGACATAGATATGCTAGAAAGAGTGCAGAGGAGAGCACCTAAAATGACACAAAAACTGAAGGACCTTAGTTACGAAATACGCCAAAAAAAATGCGGTTTAACAACACTAGAGACCAGGAGATTGAGAGGAGATCAGATAGAAGTGTTTAAAATATTGAAGGGTTATGAAAATATTGATAGAAATATTTTTTTCTCAGTTAATAAAGATAGAAGGACTAGAGGACATGAACTTACATTGGCAAAGGAGCAGAGTAGATTGGATATAAGAAAGTTTTCATTTTCACAAAGGACTGTAAATGAATGGAGCAGATTACCTGCTGATTGTGTGGGTGCTAGTAGCGTGAATATGTTTAAAAATAAAATCGACACATACCTCAGACGGGCGGGATACACATAGATAAAAGGGTCGGACTCTCGATAAGCCAAAAGGGCTTCCTTGTCCACCTGCCACCTAGAGTTAATTCTCTGGGTGGCAATCTTGTTAAATCTTGTTAAAAAGTTGCATATACGTTGTGTGGTAATATTTAGCCAACTGTGTTTAATTATTCAAATAGACGGGCAGCTAATTTCGGCATGAACACTTACAATCAATAGCCAAATGTATTAGCAAAGTCACAAATATAGTTCGTTTCTGTAGAATTATGTTTTGCATTTGTATGCTTATTTGGCATCAACAGTAGGCGCAAACGATGTTACGTCGTTGTGCAGCGAGGTGTGACGGGGTGGATAAATTACTTGGCCGGCCTCCATTTTCTACGCCACAATTACTCGTTTAACACATGCAGAAGCCCTGTAGTTATGCTTGACAGGCACGATATGCGGTTTGTTACCGGATTATAACATTTTCACAAAACGCCAAAGACGGCTTCACCCAGGTTCATATTTAGTGTCAAGCCTTTATTTTGATAAGAACACATTTCCCGACTTGCTGGCGTGTTGACAGGGAAAATACTTTTACGAAACACATCTGACACATGACTTCCTGCTACGATATAACATTATAATTGATAGTTTGTAATTTAAATGAGTTGCTTTGTGAATTTGTGTAGTATCGAAACATTAAATTGAGCCGAGGTGTGTGACGCTAGTTATCACATACTATGAAGGAGTACACGTCCAAGAAGCGCTTTGTCGAGATAAATGGCTGGCGTGGACACGCTGGCATACACATCGTGGCCACAAAAGACACGTTGACATTCTAACCGTCACGTTGCCAGCCTGGACGTCACGTTGCCAGCCTGGCCGTCACGTTGACATCCAGGTCGTCACGTTGTCAGCCTGTCAGGCACGTTGTCAGAAGCCTGACAGACACATTATCTTTTTGGCCGTTTCTTTGTCAGACTGGACGCCTTGACCCATCTGTTGACAACTGGACTACTGCTTATGGATTTAGAGATTGACCAATCCTTTTGTCTTGATGAGCCTCTGAGCTTGGTTTCCAAGGAATTAGGCGGTATAGAAGTTATCTTATTATTATTATTATATTGAAAGAGAGGGTGACATATTATCAGCATAAACGGCACGTTGTCATCCTGGCAAGCCTGTTGTCGGCATGATAGGTAGGCGTTCTTCGTCATGACCGTTAAATTGTCAGGCTAGCAGGTCGATTGTCGGACAGACTACCACGATGTCGGCATGAGTGTAAACCTGACAGCCACGTTGTGAGCTTAACAGACACTTTGCCCGTCATTATAACACATTAACAGATTGTGGCATAGACTATCATGTTTGTACACCTTGTTATATTGGCATACATGTTGTATTGTTGTAAGGCAGGTTGTTCTGCTGGTAGGCGGCACTTAGTCATATTGGCATGCTATCAGACACGGTGTCAGACTGGCATGCTGTCAGACACGGTGTCAGATTGGCTGATACGTTGTCCTGCTGACAAAGGCTTTATCCAATCTGCAGAAAAAATACGTGTTGTGATCATCGACAGAGAGTTAGTTAGTTTAGCTATCATATTAAGTTAGAATGCTGCCATACTCGACAGGTGTGTCTGCAGCAAGTGACCTAGGACATATTAATTAATCGTGTCACTCAAATACATACAAAGTCATCTTACAATTGAACCAGAATACATACGTGAACACGCTAACAATCACGCTCTGGGTAAATGCACATGAATTCAAATGTACAGGTGAGCCACAGCGACTATCGCAAGTCCATCTTTAATACATCGAGCGAGACAGAAGAGAGCGACATTCGATCCTGCTAAATAAGGAAGTAGTATCGGATGATATCATAAAAAATCCCTCCAGCAGTCACGATGACGCGTTGGTGTTGCGTGTAATATGTTATCAGTGGACAATCAGTGACTCGTATCTCGTCGTTGAGATGTTTTTAGGCGGCTCAACACGCGCCAGTATATCTCTGATGCCCCACGGCTACAAGGGTATATATTGGTATGCAAATATAATCACACAACATGCACCCGACAGAACCGCACTCACAGGCGCGCGCACACTAACTCATACGCACGCACGAACACACACGTACAAATATACATGCACAACAACATAGACACAAATACAAAAAATAAACACACACTATCTCTCACATATAACCCACGCACTAAACATATTTGTGAACCGGAGCACTCACGCAAACACACACGAACACCAGCACGCACGCACGCACGAACACACAGGCGCGCGCGCAGACACACACACACATATATGTATATATATATATATATATATACACACACACACACACACACACACACACACACACACACACACACACACACACACACACACACACACACACACACACACAACAACGATGACATATAACTTACAACATATCGTGAGAAGCCAACAAGTAGAAGATGTGAAGTTAAGGTGTTCAATGCTGTAGAAGTTTGAAAGAATTATAAATCCTCTGAATCCAGAGCTGAGACCGCGGTTCAGTAATGTGGGTCTATTGAGTCTCAAACAAGCACATTAGTTGTCAATATCTGCTATGCTACACTAAGCTATGATAGGCCGTGTTCACACTGGTAACTTTAGCGGACGCGCGAACGGTTCACGCCCACTTGTCTCTGTAATGTGAACGCGCTAGTGGGCGCGTACGGTTCGCCAATTATGCGCAATCTGCGTATTTTATTCTCTTGGACATTTTAAAGCTAAACTCATACTTTATTTGTTTACCCGTGATTGCATATATGTAAATATTACAATAATAATAATAATTATTATTATTATATATATATATATATATATATATATATACATAAGTTATGGTCGAGAAGGCTAGTTGTACGTAAAGGCTACTGACACTGACGGCTTACCAGCACGTTACCGGTAGTGCTACTGTCAAAGTAAAGCTAGTTGCACGGGAGCGCTTGTCACAGAAATGTTATCGACATAGCACTGACAGGCGACTGACTCGATAATATCACAGGGTGCTTTGCTATGAAAAGACTCCACCGCACCGTACCAAAACGCTACCAGTGTTTTATATTAGTAGACGTCGGCTTTTCTAAAAACATATTAGCTACCAGCGGTCCACGTTCTTCACAACGAATGTTTGTATGAATTGTAAGGTTTTCAGCCAAAAGTTTGTCGTAGGAAATATCTAGCGCCGATGTTCAGTTGAATGTTGGTATTGGTGCCAAAGCTAATTATGCATGGAATGTGTTTGCGGCAAAAGCACTAATGGTACGAATCGAATACTTTTTTCCGCACCAAACAAGTTACTCCATATTCGTCAATATTTAGATACACTGTTTATATATGATAATGTGAAATAGTCTGCATCGGTTGACGAGGGAGGCGGATATCCATACACTGAGGTGGTCTATACTTTAGGGGAGTATACGAGCATACACCTGTTCCGTATGCTAGCAAAAGGCCCATCCTTCAGGTGGTGCTATGTACACACATACGCAGAAAAACGGATTCTCTGAATATTCGGTAATGGCAGTTGTTATTACGTAAATGTTACCGTTGTATATACAACGTAAACTTCGCCCGAATAGAAAGTATCGGCACGTCTTGGAACAATCGCTGAGAATATGCGTAACGTCGTAAATAATAAATATGCATCCATCGAGAGTACGGAAGAAATAACCAAACAGGTGTAAACCGCTAACCGCGGGGAATTTTGGAAATACAAATTAAAATGGTGTTACTCTTCCGACGGGGCACACAATAATCATGAAAGCTTGGCGCCAGTTATGCAAGCTGTCTAAGAATGAACTGTTACATTTAACCCAAATACAAATGCACACAACCACAAACACATGGACACACACGCATATACACACACCCATGCACACACGCATACCCACACGCACATGCACACTCACTCAAACACACACCCACCTCGGATAGAAGTCACTCACTTATCAATACCTTCATTATTGACATATTCAACTTTCTGCCTGCATCAACAACCCAGCTCTGACAATGTCAAAAAACAAGTGTATGCAAAAGCAGTGCTCGGTTCGGGTAAGATAGGCTGAAAGAAACAACTGGGATGCTCCATTGAGTGTAATCATTGTTAGAGACGGTAAACCAGCATATAGGATTGTAGGTCATGGCACATTGCACACAAGGGAGACACATTGGGACCAGTGGGGAGGTTTTATCCTTTTCTGTAATAATGTTTATACTGCTCAGATGTTTCGTTTTTTAATTCTGTATAAGCAGTTCGCTTTACAACTTTACGGGGGTTTGACTAATAACGGACGACTACCGGTTTGCAAGATCGTGATTGTACGCATTTTAACCGATTGAGTACTGTTGAGTAACTATTTCGTGTTTTTTTCGTTGTCTTTATGCGTATATCACAAGTAGTGCGACGTTATTGATAATGGAATATTCGTAATGAAGGATATATATTCTGTTAATATTTGAAACGGTTTTGGCACATGCTAATCTAATTTTCGGTAAAGCTCCATTTTTGTACATTTGTGATCAGACACCCACTAGCCGGAAACTACTATGTCCGATGCCCCGGTCCATGGGTCATTGACGCATTGCCCTATTTCCAAAATAGTGCAACAATACCTATATGTTTGGTATTGGAGTTCACGAATGGAGCGTAGTGGAGCAATGTCTAGAGCTTCGGGCTCTCCATCGAGAGAGCCCGTGTTCGAATCCTATACTGCCATGCACAATTTTGGGCATGTTCGTTCATTCTGCGTTGCTTCTGTTCACTCAGATGTACAAATAAACACCTGGCAGTGGTGGATATTAGTATACCAATATTCTTCGCGCAACAATTTCAGCATGGCTGACGCGTCCTAGATAAATCGATGTATTGTTCGATTGAACAAGTCTGCCAGGCAATATGTGAAGGGGTCGCGCGTTTTATAGCATAAATCAGTTGTACGCAATTTAAATGTAACATTCAATAGTTATAGAAACCACACGCGTGCGGCGAATACTTCGGGAAACTAGATATGTACGTGCAAAAGTACAGTGAGAGTAAATAGCGCCATGCACATAACATTGAACTATCTGACAACGTGGGGGGTTCATATAGTACACAACACGTGTAGTATCATTGATTCGGCGCACGTCAAACACATCAACATAACATTGAACTATCTGACAACGTGGGCGGTTCATTTAGTAGACAACACGTGTAGTACCATTGATTCAGGACACGTCAAACATATTAGCCTAACCAGAAACAACTTCGCCTGGTACTTGTTGTGCCGACACACCCGTTGTATACATGCAAACTATGGAATGTCCGAGAGAAAGTGGAACCACATACATCGACAAGAATTATATGTAATACGGAACAATTATAAAATAGTATCTGTATTTCTGTGGTATCGGTACGAGGATAAACGCATTTTGTCAGCTTACAATTCATGTTAACAAGCAACCTAGGCGATCTGTTCCTAAGCGCTACATACAAACTGGCAACATCACTGTAAGTGTACATTGCGTGCGTAGCGATATAAATAGCTGTAGGTAGTAATTACAAAAGGTAATTCGAAGGTTCTAATTATGTACAATTACTACGCGTGTTGTCTACTACTGTATATGAACCGCCCACGTAGTTTAATATTATGTGCTAGATGGCGCTATTTACTCTCACTCTACTTTTGCACGTACATATCTAGTTTCCCGAAGTATTTGCCGCACGCGTGTGGTTTCTATATTTCTATACGTTTAAGTTGCGTGCAACCAAAAATAGATAAGCGAGCGAAAAATGAACAACTGAAAACATGTCCCAAAAATGCTTTTTTGAACGATAGCTTGTACCATTACGGTTCATCCGATCCAAACAATCTTGATATCGTTTGAAAGTTTACGATTTATGCTATTCAAATATATATATATATATATATATAAATGTTTCCTGATAGTCATTCCTAAAATAAACTATAAACGGACATACAACGGTGCCGGTTCCTGTGGCTTAGACACTGCGAACGATGCTGTTTCGTCGACACAGTTCACCAATCTACCGATTGAGGCACCACTGTCTGATTTTATGGTACAAGCTCCACCCACTTTCAAACGGCTGCTAAAATGGCATACGCGTAGTAGGCGTGACGTCACAATCAAGTATATCAACCAACCAACGTAACGAATGTTGACCCGTTGGTTGGCGTACGTTATTGTGACGTCACGCCGACGTAGATATATATCGGCTTTGCTGCGATCAAAGTACATCAGTTTCGTTGCCGTTTAAAAGTGGGTGGAGCTTATAACATGAATTCAAGAAATGGTGAAGTGCGCATGTCTGAACCTATGCAAATGAGGAAAACAGCGCCGCAATCGGAAGTTTATTGTATTTAGTACCCGCCGACAACATCGTTCGGAACCGTACAGAACACCGAAATCGGCACGATTATACGTCCGTTTTTAGACATTCTGTGATCGGTTACCGGGAAATATAAATGACGCTAGAATAACAAAAAGTGCATACTTTCAAATGATACCAAAATCGTCGGGACAGGACGAGCCGTGAGGGTGCTAGTGACCGTAGAATTTCATGTTTTGGACGTGTTCCGAATTGTTCATTTTTCGCTTGCTTATCTATTTTTGGTAAAACTTATTTTTGCTATAAAAGGCGCGACGCCTTCAAATATGGGATATTTCAAAAACATAAAGGGGTTACGTTTCACTCTTGGGGTTGTAGATTAACCCCTACAAAAATGTATAACTATTTGTTTTGTCTAAGAAGAAACGTTTCATTAAAACACATAAACGTAAGCTAGCTTGATCATAGTTCGATAAATGCTGACATTTGGGGAGGCACATTGTGTTCTTCAACGCAGCTCCATTTATACAGGGACGAGGCTAATTCGCGTACCGCTGCACTGCCCGAACAGTGATTAATTTCTACTTTCCCTATTAGCAGCCTTCTCCCTCCATTTGACATATTCTGCTGATTCGTTACTAAAACCTTTCATTTGAGTTGTGGTCTAGTCCTTTTCTGCTGCTTGGCTGTAGCATCGACTCAGCTTTCTCCTCCATCCGCACCAAATCGCCTGCCCATATGGTCCTGTTGAGCAACTCTTCGTGGTCACCTGAACAACACCATAACCTCTTCCATCATTCATCTTCCTTCTATCCGCCGTATTACATTTTCCTTGGATCCACTTGTCCTTTAACATTTTAGGTTTCTCTACCGTACAGGCAAATGAGTCCGACATTTCCCTCCTACTACTGCAGAGGAAACATATGTATTTCCAAAGCAGGTATAGCTAAACATGAATGGGAGGGAATGGAACTGATAATAACAAATTGACTGTTTATGGTTACAACTGTTGATACGGAATGGATGAAGTCGTGTGACGACTCTAACAAGATGATCTGCATCAAGTAGGGCTAGTCATTAAATGGATAGATAGAGCTCCAGCCGCATAAGCTGGTAGTGGTGCATAAGCCTGCCCCTCCCCGTCGCTGACTTAAAATATATATGTTTGGGATGAATCTGTACCGTTGGAGGGAATTAGTTGTGGTTGATTTGATTTTGTGACATTACAAAATAAATGAATTAAGACACCGGTAAAACTGACGAACAGCCCCCTGATGTGAGCCAAGATAGAATACACGGAGCCACTGAGTGATACGGTAAACGCATCAAGGCATTTCAGCGGTTGTACAGTTATATATCGCCTGCGGGCGTGAGCATGATACCATGCTCTCCATTACAAGCACCAGCAAGCACACGTAGCAGCAGGGTAGACCGTGGGTAGTGCAAGGTTGACAGTGGGTAGTGCAGGGTAGACCGTGGGTAGTGCAGTGAAGGCCATAGACCAGCGGTGTCACGAACCATAACCTCTACATTATAGTTATTTAAACATAAACTATTATTCGAGCGTTTACAGTAATTACATAGATATATCATGAAGATAACGAGCATGTGCTCTCTCCGCTGCAGAAGGTCATTTGTAGAAAAATGACACGTATGTGTATTGAGTGCATGCGGGGACCGTGAAAAAAACGTGGACAGTGGCTCAATATGCGAGACTTTATAAACTTCAATCTTTATAATCCTGAACATAATCCTATAGCATTATATTTAGCTGTAATTTGCATACGCTTGCCTAAAACTTTTGAATTAAACAATTAGTTTTTCGATGTTTGCTTACAGCCATTAGGCACAGGCTATTATTGTAATGTAATAATAATCCAGTATTGTAATAATTATTACCCAGTGCATTATGTTGAAGCGCATTTACTGTAACAGTTAGCATACTAGCTTATTTCAGTCAAATAAAAGCAATATTCGTGAATAGTCTTTTTAGAATATAATGTTTTGATTCACTGTGCCCCAGGTATTGCTCCATTTTGCCCCGGTACTAGGGCACAGTGAATCAACTTATTTTTAATTTCCAAACCCCCTTCATCAAAACATTGTGGCAGTTTGCAGGATATGAAGAAACATATTTTACAGAGAATAAATCCATCTATAATGTCCACCATATAAATTAACTCTGCTGTTATTAATCTAGGAGAAATGCTGCACAAGCAAATTTCCGACCCACTGAGTCCCGGTCTCCCCTAGTTTACGTACTGTATTTATTTCGAATTATTCTTATTAGTAGTAGTATCTTTAAAACCTTATTATTTGTTTTAAATTCTACATTATGTTATGTATTTTAATATGTTGTGAAGCGCCACAAACAGATATGGATCTGGCGCTATGTCAAATACTATATGTTATTACTGTTATTATTAGTGTTATTATTATTATTATTATGCATAATAACTTCCTCGTCAGCTCCCAAATAGAGTACCCCCCCGTATGTACCCCGTATATCCCCCCTTTGATAAACCGGATATTACTTTGTAACGTTATCAGACTTCCGTGGTTAAACCTTCAGTGCACGTGCAACTATTTTTGATAATATTCCCATTAATACTGCGATGTTCATTTATAGATACTGACACTGCATTTATCTTGATCTGTCATTATAGAGATGGTCATTCGAGGTACCTGCGATCGATCTACATCGCAGCTTCTATATAGTTAAGTACCACTATCGTACACATAGTGGCGTCGCACTTCGTATTCTGTTATGGGGTCATCAAACACATCGAGTTGATAATTTACAAAAACAAGCAATAAGAATAATTTATATGAGTAAATATCATGCACCTACATATCCGATTTTTCAAAAACTACAATTACTAAAACTGAGTGATATTCATAAAATGCAACAGCTGAAATGTTACTATAAATTAGTCAATCACGATCTACTTGAATATTTCTGCCACATCCCTTATTTACGCAACTTTGAAATCCATCAACACTACACACGAGGAATAAATAACCTTTTTATTCCCAGATTCAATCATGAATATGCTTAAAACATACACGACACAACATAAAAGAAATAGTTAACAATATTACAAGGACTGTCATTGACAACATTTATACACATAGCCTACATGGTTTCACAACTTGCAGGGTGTACACAAAAATACTTAATTATGAACTATAAATTTAATTGTGATATATACAATTGTTATATATGTAATATAAAATAGTACTATGCAATATGCTATATAATTACTTATATGTATTTATTAACATATAATTGTGAGTATTATTTATATTCACTATTACTATTTACTAATTTGATTTGCTATTATTAAAAGGGGGCTCCCATTTTAGCGACATGTGGAATGGAACGGAATAGAACGTTGTCTTAATGGGAGTTTCCTTGGTCTTACATTTATGTTAATTATTTCAATTTGTACATTTATGGTAACAAATAAGTCAATATGTCTGTCTGTCTGTCTACATAGACGCCTCCATGTCACGATACAGGTGACCTGTAGCAGATCTACGTAGTAGACAACAACGTATTGTTACGTAAACCCAGCGCTAGGCCAGACAAAACACCTGGCGTCCATTGTAACTACGGTGAAGAGGTTTCCGAGCATTTATGCATACTAGCCGTGTGACTGAGACACCTTTCTTTGAAGAGAACGAACTAGCAAACGTATACGCAAACAATAACACAACTACCGAAATAGGCGATCTGCCTGATGTTTGAATGGGAGTTAATCTGGGTTGTAGAGCGAACTATGTATTAAATGTCCCACCAATGCATAATGGCACACCCCCAAATGTGTGGACAATTCAAGGTTCAACGTCTACTTCATACTCCTTGTAACACTCTTTGTGACAGAAACGTATCTTCCTGCAGGAGAATTAATGTTTCGTGTCGCGCATCGTCCTTAGTAAGTGGGTGGTCTTTCATGTGTTGCTTGTGACGTGTCTTGCAACATTTATCGTCGTCGTACTGTGTTCACGGTACATTACGCGTCACTGTATTCTCAACTACTTCCTCCTTAAGGACTTGTGTTATATGAGACTGGAGGTGAAATAGCAAAATAGTCGCACCTGGAGGCCCGATCCTTATTTACACCTAATTACCCTTATTTACCCGCGATCGATTAAGCAGTAATTACCCCTAATTACCTTTTACATACCCTTACATACCCTTAATTATACTTAGTTACTCATAAATACCCTTAACGACAGCTTACGTATACCTAATTAATGATTACCCAAAAGCAATAGAGGAACCCCTTTTGTCACACGTGAATCTAGCATACACACTAGGGAGGTCAAGCGCACGTTACGAGAGTCAGTGGGCGATAAACCATATAATTACCATCAGTTACTTGTTCGACACGTGTAAGATTCATGTCGTCCTCGGGACATGACTTGTCGTGGGTATTCGCCATGTTCAAGAGTCGGAGAGTAGTTGCGTAGTTCGAAGTCGGTAGAAAGTGATATGCTCCACTGAACTCTCTGCACGTGCTCGTTAGCGGAAGCAGTATGCGATAAGCCGCGTGACTCGACACTCACGAGACGCCACTTATCTCTTCCACACGGCGATGTGTTTTTTAATGGACGGTATTCTGTACACGCTAACTGTTGCCTGTTTTCAGATAAGGTGCATCTGCCCCGTATCACGAGGCGACTAGCCAATATGACTTGTACTTTGCAACTTCTCTCTAAGCAATGTGCCTGCATAATCGGACCAGGTATCATCAAATACCTCTCCTATGTGTACAAGTTGATGTATAATTCATACAGACCGTTTTCAAAATTTTCATTTTTGTTGCAAAGTGGCATCGGTGTTAATAGATAATTAAAACTTTGTAAACTTTTAAATATGGTGTGTTTTCATATCTACTTATACACGATAGGACATAGGAATTCATCTTACACTCATCCAGTACACATACTATATTCCCCCAGGAAACATTACTTCCACTTCTTTCCACTAGGAGGTACGTATACGCGATAGGACATAGGGATTCATCTTACACTCATCCAGTACACATACCATTTTCCGCCAGGTGGCACTACTTCCACTTCTTTCCGCTACGAGGTACGTCACGTGACAGGCGCCATTTTAGAATGTCTCCATGGGTGCTCTGCTCCTGTGTGGTTGCTTACCCGAAAACTCTATAATACTACTGCTGTGGAATTAGTGTACATTTACTCAAAGCGCGATTGTTACCGTGTTTATATATGTATTTTGGTTCAATTGTAACATGACAGGTCACTCGCAGCAGACATACCAGTCGAGTGTGGCAGCATTCTAACTTAATATGTTAGTTAATCTGACCAACTCTCTGTCGAAGATCACAACATGTATTTTTTAGCAGGTTTGATCAAGCCTTTTGTCAGCAGGACAACATGTGAGCCATTCTAACACCGTGTCTGACCATGTGCTACCAGCAGAAGAGCGTGTCTGACAACAACACAACATGTATGCCAATATAACAAGGTATACAACCATGATAACCTATACCACAACCTGTCAACGTGTTATCCAGACGGACAAAGTGGAGGCTGACGAGGTGGCTGTATGTTCGTCAATCTACCTGCTAGCCTGACAACTTAACGGTCACAATAATAATATATGCATATTTATATAGCGCCCTTTTCAGCCTAATCTGCTCAAAGGCGCTTTACAAATTCATTGAAGCAATACATACAAATACACTTTAAAAAAACCACAAAACCAAAAAATATGTATATATCTATATACAAAAAAATATGGAAAATTAAAACTAGATGTGTAAGATATATAAATAAGTAAATGAAGTATATATATAAGTAAAGTAGCTCTAAATAAACACATGCAGAACTATCTATGAACAATACAGGTGTTTTATAGAAAATTTCATAAATATTTAAAACTGTACTAAAAAGCTTTGCAAAACAAGTAAGTCTTTAAGTGTCTTTTGAAGACGAAAAACGCCTATCTATCATTCCGTCAACGAGCTTGCCAGGATGACAACTTGCCGTTTAGGCTGACAATATGTCACCATCTCCTTCAATCGAATAAAAAATAATAATACTAATAATAATGTAAATTTTATTGCGCGTAAAGCCTTGGAAACCAAGCTCAGAGGCGCATCAAAACAAAATGATTGGTCAATCTCAAAATCCATAAGCAGTAATCCAGTTGTCAGCAGATGGGTCAAGGCGTGCAGTCTGACAACGTAACGGCCATAATGATAACGTGTATGTTAGGCTTATGACAACCTGCTTGCTAGGCTGGCAACGTAAAGATAAGGCTGACAACGTGTCGGCCAGGATGACAACGTGACGGCCCGGCTGACAACGAGACAGCAGCCTGACAACACGACGGCCATGCTAACAACATGACGACCAGGATGACAACGTTACGGTCAGGATGACAATGTGACCGCCAGTACGACAACGTGATTGCCAGGATGAAAATGTGTCTGCCATGACGAAAACATGCCGGTTATGCTGACAACGTGACGGCTACTATGTCAGCGTACCTGTTGTGGCGACGATGTGTATGCCAGTGTGTCCACGCCAGCCCGTTATCTAGACAACATGTCAGTTGGTTGCAAA